>LPNX011204766.1:0-12427 GCA_001517045.1 Pseudotsuga menziesii
GAGGCTAACTAACTGTGGTAGGTGAGAAATGCGTCTCTCCTGCATGCAACCATGCAAACCTAGCACTAACTAAATGTAGAGGACTATAACTGAATGTAACTGACTCCTAACTTAGCTTGACTAGTCACTAACTGAACTCAACTGATGAAGGTTAGTATCGGCACTCCCAGTGGCTCCAAAATTGTAGGAATTGATCTAGGAGGCTCCTAAACTAATGCATGCAAGTGCAATCAGTGGTAGTAGGCCTCAATTAGTGTTCCCCACACTTTAGTAACTGGAACATGTGCCCCAATTAGGCCAAGTGGACCCAATGGTGCTAGTGACTAAAAATAGACTGGATGGAATCCCGATTTAGACATGACTCTTGATTTAGACATATGACCAAATTGGAAAAGGGAGGATTAATAATCCTAACACCCCCTTTGAATGCTAACTTGGAAAATATGTGGGCCTTGGTAACTAAGACCATAGGTCACCCATTACATCAAGTAAATTAAAGTAACTACTCAATACAAGGAGCTAGGGAAAAAAACACATGGGAAACCCCCCCTCCTCTAATTAAACAGGTAGAATTAGGATCAATATGGTTCTTCTATGCACAAGTATCCTGGGGCCTAGAATGTGAACCTCTCCATCATTATGTTTGGAGGAATCTTCCTCTTTGGAAGAAGAATGATATGCTCAACTAAATCAGAAATATAGACATTCGCCAAATGAAGACTGGACCCATGTAGAGCAACTGAAATCAACTGATAAGTGAGAAAAGGTTCTTGAGGATTCAGAAGATGTGAGGAACACTAAAGAAACTGATATGTTGCAACCATGAACAGAAAACCATGAGTTGTAAAATCAGACCCAAGTTTTAGGAGCAAGTGTTCAGGCGGATGCATAATTTCTTCCTCTTTATTGGTTCTATGAGNCAGCCATGAACAGAAAACCATGAGTTGTAAAATCAGACCCAAGTTTTAGGAGCAAGTGTTCAGGCGGATGCATAATTTCTTCCTCTTTATTGGTTCTATGAGGAGATGAACATGTGATCAATTGAAGTGTAAAAGCTTCTTTAACGCTAGTAAATTCTCTAAAATTCCCACAGGTAATCTAAATCCCACATGTTGGTAAGTAGTAATAAATATTGACAATAGATAAGATGATGAATTACATATGAGGGCCTGTTATTTATATTTTGGTGAAATACCCTTTCATTAATAGTCATGTCTTTTTGTAAAGACATTATTAATTATTATTATTTATTTTATATATATATGTTTATTATTATTATTATTATTGTTGTTGTTGTTTGTTGTTATTATTTAAGTTTGTTACATTGCCACTCCCTTAGAAAGGCTTTGTCCTCAAAGCCTTATAATGTTTCTACATCATCTTGTGTACTGTCACAGCTGATGAAACGTGTCGATATGAACTACTAAGAGTTGAGCACAACTTTTGATATGTGGATGAATCAATCCATCCCAAATTGATTTGTTGTGGACTGTTGGCATTCCGTACTGATCTATCATTAGGAGATTTGATCACATTGATATCGCTATCTTTCGACATTTCCCACTTTTTAGAATATCTGTTTTTATGGTTGGGCTGTTGATATGGAATTTTCACAATGTCATTGTCTTTTACGAGTGCCATTTTTTTAGCATTGATCTGAGTAGAAAGTTGTGTTTTCGTCTCTTGAGGTTTTAAAGCTTCATTCCGTATCTTTTCCGACTTGTTTTCTAACTGCATGTTATCATTTTGAAACTTCTTAATCACTTCTACATGTGATTTTCTATCATCTTCAGACTTCTTAAGTTGTTCCTTAAGATCTTCATTATGCCTTCTGATACAACGATTTTCTTCCTGTTTGTCTAGAAGTTTTCCTTCAATATCTTTCGTAGATTGTTCTATCTTCTGACTACTTTTCAACTTCTTAATTTTTGTGACTAGTGTCTTGTTATGATTACCTAATCTGAAAATTTCTTCGGAATGGCTTGATAAAATCTTGTTCACTTTTGTCAGTTCTAACTTATGTGTCTTTTTATTGTCATCATACTGCTGCTGGAGTTTTTCTTTTTGTAGTTTATGAAGACTTAACTTTGCTCCTTTATTTTCTAACCTCATCCGGACTTGCGCCAATTCAGCATCTTTTTCAATGATGAGTTTGTTTAGATTCTTTATTTTTTCTTCTAATTCATTATCGCATCCATATGGTGATTTGTTGTCATTTTTTGACTTTTTGATCTGGTCTTCTAGGTTTTGATTATGAATTTTTAAACATGATATTTCTTTATCCTGATCAGATAACATTTTCTTGTTATCTCTTATGGTTTGTTCTAGTTGTCGATTCTGATTCCATAAGCGGTGATTCTCATCGTCTTTCAACTCTTTCAACCACTTTTTCATCTCAACCTCAGCTTGTATACTTTTATTGATCGCCTTGTATTGTTCTAACTCGTCCAGTATTGTTTGTAGTTGTGCCTTCATTTCCGAATATGTAGTAGCCATTGTTTGTGACTATGTTTCTACTTCACTTTTGTCTTCGTTTCTTCTAGAAAGATAGATAAAAAAGTTTTAATAATTCTCAATATGTCTCTTTTGGAAAAAACTTTCTTCGACTATTTCTTGTTAGGTCAAATAACCTTNTTTTCTTCGTTTCTTCTAGAAAGATAGATAAAAAAGTTTTAATAATTCTCAATATGTCTCTTTTGGAAAAAACTTTCTTCGACTATTTCTTGTTAGGTCAAATAACCTTTCTTTTTTCCAAAAATAGTTAGTTTTTTAATAAAATAATAATAATGATTATTTTTAAACTTAAGTTATATAAATAATATATAACCTTCCAAATTCTAGTCCTTGACTTTTATGTTTTTTCCAATACTTTTGTAAAATGCAAGTAGATTGGGTGGTTGGGGGGAGTAAGTGTTACTTTCCCCACCTAGGTTCAAATCCCACTTGCTTCTTTGTAGTTATTATTATGCACTTTTTATATTATTATGCACTTTTTACTTTATCTTCTCTTTTTTAACCTTTTTTTTTTTCTTTCATTTTTTTTTCTCTCGTTCTTTTAGTTTTTTTTTTTTGCTTTTACTTTTTTCTTCACTTTTTTTTTAAACCCTCTTTTTTGGGGGGGATTTACTTTTACCCTTTTTTATTTTTATTTTTTAAGGACAAAGTCCTATTTTTTTGGGAAACCCAAAAATTCCAAGAAACCTGGGTGATGGCTAAAAGCCAAAAATATGGCCAAAGGCCAGGATCTAGCCAACGAGGCTCTGATACCACTGAAGCGTAAAAGCTTCTTTAACGCTAGTAAATTCTCTAAAATTCCCACAAGTAATCTAAATCCCACATGTTGGTAAGTAGTAATAAATATTGACAATAGATAAGATGATGAATTACATATGAAGGTCTGTTATTTATATTTTGGTGAAATACCCTTTCATTAATAGTCATGTCTTTTCGTAAAGACATTATTAATTATTATTATTTATTTTATATATATATGTTTATTATTATTATTATTATTATTATTATTATTATTATTATTGTTTGTTGTTATTATTTAAGTTTGTTACATTGCCACTCCCTTAGAAAGGCTTTGTCCTCAAAGCCTTATAATGTTTCGGCATCATCTTGTGTACTGTCACAGTTGATGAAACATGTCGATATGAACTACTAAGAGTTGAGCACAACTTTTGATATGTGGATGAATCAATCCATCCCAAATTGATTTGTTGTGGACTGTTGGCATTCCGTACTGATCTATCGTTAGGAGATTTGATCACATTGATATCGCTATCTTTCGACATTTCCCACTTTTTAGAATATCTGTTTTTATGGTTGGGGTGTCGATATGGAATTTTCACAATGTCATCGTCTTTTACGAGTGCCATTTTTTTAGCATTGATCTACGTAGAAATTTATGTTTTCGTCTCTTGAGGTTTTAAAGATTCATTCTGTATCTTTTCCGACTTGTTTTCTAATTGCATGTTATCATTTTGAAACTTCTTAATCACTTCTAGCATTGAGAAGCACTGGGACTGTGGAGAGTGAATGCTTGAGATCCATAGTCTGATATATCTCAAAGATATATAATGATTAAAAAAATAAAATATCAGCAATATCATAAGAGGAAACTAACACCAAATCCCCAGCTGTAGTTTTGAAGAGAAATNTAGTCTAATATATCTCAAAGATATATAATGATTAAAAAAATAAAATATCAGCAATATCATAAGAGGAAACTAACACCAAATCCCCAGCTGTAGTTTTGAAGAGAAATTGCAGTACTTGATCTTTCACAACGGAATTGGTGAGAGCGACTACAAGCATGGCTGAAAGATCTTGGATTTTAAAATTTGAACCAAATAATATCAGATCATAAATTGAATCATATCTAAATAGTTTCACAATAGATCCAAAACTATGAAATGAAATCAAATCCCCAGCAGTAGTTTCGAAGGAGACTTGCGGTACTTGTTTCTTCACATCGTTGATGAGAACAGCTACAAGCAGTACCGAAGGTTTATGAACCTAAAATTTTGAACCAAGAAATATCATATCATATCCAAATAATATCATATCATATCCAATAAATTTCATATCATATCCAAAGAAATGGTCAACCGAGATGATGGATGCACAACTTTCTTCTTCTTCAAAATTCTGAATTTTGGTGCATGCAATCCTGCAGGAATTCGCTGGAAAATATAGATCAAGGGGAGCGAATGGATCACTCTGGTAATCTGATATTTATTCCAAAATATCCAAGGTATTACATATTTTCTTAACAGTAGCAACATTAGAGAGAGAAAAATCAAATTCCTCTTGACTTTTGGAAGCAATTACTGGAAAATTTTGCACATAATTCAAAGGAAAATCATCGGTGAATGTTTGCATGGAAGTGCAGCAGTATTTTTCTTCAATATTAGAGATTTGAATGCCTTCTTCTATTTCAGACATATGAGGAGATGAGATATTAGAGATCTCATAAACTTCCAGAGCATCAAGAGAAGGAGTCACTGCAAGGAGGTCTGTCTTCAATTCGAATTGACTGTGTAGAAGCTTATGCTTCTTCTTCATCTTGAACAAATTCATCAGAGAGAGTGGAGGTAGAGATTTTTGTATCTAGAATTATTATGGTTCTGTATATTCTATCCAAAGTTCTATTATGATCCTCATCAATAATTCCAAAGGTTCTGTCCAATGTTGTCCAAATATCCTTTGGGTATTCAATAGATCTTTTGAGCTAGCGCATGCTAGGAGAAAGGGCCATACACATTGTTCCAAAATATGCATCACATTCATTTAGCAAGTCATTCTCACTCTCAAAGGACTCTTCACTGAGTCCAATAGACACCTCATAGGGACCTTGTCTCTTCAGATATGCAATCATCTTCATCTTCCATTCTGAATAGTTTGAGAATAGGGTGAGAAGAGGAACTGATGAATCCACTCCAAGTTGTACCTGTAATTACACAAAAATACAAAGTAAGGTCAGACAGCCTACACATTTTAGGTTTTCATCACACCCAGCATAGTTGATCAAGCAAGCTTGATCAACAATTCCTTTACTTAGGGTATTAAGTGGTAAACCTTCTACTTCTGCACAGGCACTACTTAGGGTATTAAGGAGATCCACAAGAGAAAAAAAAGGCACTCCAATGCTGGAGATGTGGAGGACCCCATCTGCACAGGAGTTGTCCACATGGGGAAGGATATGTAAGGCCATCTTACAATATCCAAGAGGCTGAAATAGAATTTGATGAGAAGAGAAACCAAGAAAATTCCTCAGATGTTGCAGCGACCATAAGGAACTTGAGGTTGGAGTTGCAGAGATGAAAATAAAAGGATGATCAATTCTCTAGAAGGGAAAAACCAGTTGACTACAACCATGCTACCGAGTTTCAAAGACCTCCAAAGGCAGATAAAATCTAGGCATCATATAAAAAATATAGGAGGGACTAGGAGAAATTCCCACAAGAAGAATGTGAAGCTTGACCCAAGGAAGAAAGGTTTTAAACCTTCTCACCTCCTAAATCAGCAAAGGAAGACATCACCAGTTGTGATTAATCCCTCCAGAGTGATGAGGGAAAAATCCAAGGAACCCACTCAAGTGTTGGGGATGTGGAGGAGACCACCTGATTAAGTATTTTCCACATCAGAGTAGGAATGAAATTCAAGTCAGAAACTGTTGGAGACATTTACCACCATACACACTCATTTTGGTCAATTTGGCTTAGTTAAAACACTATCCTAAGTTTTATTGACTTAATTAACATCAGAGGAGCACTAGATGACATCAGCATGAGCACACCCAGTCCTACCTTTAGTCAAGAAGGCTAACTTAGCCTTCTCCTACATTTGGGGAGGTTAACTGGAGTACTTTGGGGGTGATCTGANAGATGAAATCAGCATGAGCACACCCAGTCCTACCTTTAGTCAAGAAGGCTAACTTAGCCTTCTCCTACATTTGGGGAGGTTAACTGGAGTACTTTGGGGGTGATCTGAGTCTCATTAATGCCCCATATTGCTTATTGATGGTTACAATCAGTTAAACAGATTAGTGAAGGAGCCTTCCTTCATTAAATTGATTTTTTATTGATTATTTAATGAACCAGAGTCAATAGGGGTGCCTCCAACCACTTCTGATGGTTAGTTACACTTCAGTTAACCTCATTGGGGTTCATTGGAGTCATTGATGCGCTACCACTTGTTGGTTGGCTTGCAGTGACATGTGTCTGAGCTACTTTCAGTTAGACTCAGTCATTTATTGAACTCCGACTTTAGTTAGGTATCAGTTGAGTCAATTAGGGCTTTGATCAGTGGTTAACTTGAGTGTTGACTGGGGCTTACATTCAGTTAAGCTAGACTCACTCATTCAATTCGAATGACCTCCTTGGGAATTTGAATTGCTTTGCATTCATACTTCCAGCATGATCATTGTATTGTATTACTCATTCTTTATTGATTATATAGAGCGGCTACTCATTTTGTAGCACCATTATACTATTTTCATGCCTTATTATCTTACTTCCAGCATGATCATTGTATTGCATTACTCATTCTTTATTGATTATATAGAGCGGCTACTCATTTTGTAGCACCATTATACTATTTTCATGCCTTATTATCTGAAATCTCTTATGAGACTGTGTTTTAGTCCCTAGATTACTGTGACAGATTAATATGGTATCAGAGCTTACGGTGGGATGAAGCTTAGATCTCTCAAAAACAAGGTTTTGGATAGATCTTGCATGAAAATTGAGTAATAGCTCAAAAATCCAGCACTGCACCAAAAGCCAAGGCTTACCACTTAATACCCCAAGTAAAGAAATTGTTGATCAAGCTTGCTTGATTGACTATGCTGGGTGTGATGAAAGCCTAAAATGTGCAGGCTATCCAACCTTACCATGCCCTTTTTGTTGTGGTTTTTTAGGTTTTTAACAGGTGAAAACATTTGCTCCAACAGATTCAGATGGCTTCTTCCGTAGAACTCTTGAGTTCGTTCAATTTACACTCATGGACAGGAGACATGGAGATCTAGCTACATGCCAGAGGACTCTATAGGGTTACTATGGACACTAAAGAAGAGCCTGATTCTGTGACAGAAAAAGATATATTCTTGAACAAGAAGGATGAAGCATTTGGATTCTTGTGCCTCTCTGTTTCCGGGGATCTTCTTTTCCATGTTTTGGGATTGAAGACTCCAAAGGAAATATGGGACAAAGTGGAAACCCTGTATGGAAAGCAGGATGATTTGAGAGTATACCAGCTTGAGAATGAGTTGGTGTCTCTCCAGCCTTCCAATTTCGAGACCTTGAATTACGTTTTCACAAAGTTCAAGCACATTGTCTTATTGTTGAAGAAATGCAAAGTGGAGAAGGAGGATGATCAGCTCATCCTTGCCATACTCTCCAAACTTGGAGCTGATTATTGATTTTTTTTCTCTACATTCCATGTGGGGAAGCTCACAACCCCTGGATGGAAGATGCCTACACTCAATGCCTTCATTGAGTCCCTAACAAGTGAACATGATAAGCTTATCTAGATGGGGATCATCAGATCCTCTCATGATCAATCCCTCCATGTATCAGGGACCAAAGATCTGAAGGGTAAAGGAAAGTAGTGAAAGAACCCAAAAACTAAATTCAAAGCTCCTAAGCCTAAATTTGAAAACCAGCAGAATGATGAGTCTTCAGGCTCAAAGAAGAACAAAGGAAAAGGGCATCATGGAAAGGAAAAATTCAAGTGTTCATATTGTGGGAAGGGATTCCACCCTGAACATGCTTGCATGAAGAATAAAATTGATGAAGCTACCTCTAAAGGGCATCATGGAAAGGAAAAAGTCAAGTGTTCATATTGTGGGAAGGGATTCCACCCTGAACATGCTTGCATGAAGAATAAAATTGATGAAGCTACCTCTATCCTTGAGAGAAATCACATCAAGCTTCTGGAAAGCTTTCAGAGGAGAGATCTGCAAGATCAGGAACCACAACATGAAAGAGGTCATGGCCTCATGGAAAGAACTTCGAAGTCCAAATCACTCTTGATTGATTCTAGAGATTAGAACCACATGATGGCCAAAAGAGACTCCTTCTCATATTTGGAGACCAAAAAATCCATCCCCATCCACATGGGAGATGACTCCACCATCATTTTAGAAGGACAAGGTACTGTTGATCTCGAAAATGGCTATTTTTCAAATGTTTTGTATGGACCGTCTCTGGCATCAAATATCCTTAGTGTCTATTAGATGACACATACAAGAGTTCCTAAGAGAGTATCCTTTAGCCCTAATGATGCTAGGATAATGGAAATTGCATCCAGGAAACTTGCTGCAAAAGGCCTTGCAAACCATCATGCAAAATCCTATGAGTTTTCCCACTTTGTGGTGGATGCGAAGCCCACCGCACTGCTGACTCATGGAAATGAAGTTAGTAGAATATGGAATGAGAGGTTTGGCAAACCATCATGCAAAAGCCTATGAGTTTTCCCACTTTGTGGTGGATGCGAAGCCCACCGCACTGCTGACTCATGGAAATGAAGTTAGTAGAATATGGAATGAGAGGTTTGGCCATCTAAAATTCAAATACTTGCATCGATTACAGAAAAACTCCATGGTTGAAGCCCTCCTAGTCATCAAGGCAACCACTAGAATTTGCAAGGGCTGTGTATTTGGAAAGCACCCTGAGCGCAAGTTCGATTGGGGGAAGGAAAACTGAGCTACATGCATCTTGGGGATGATACATTCTGATATTAGCGATCCCATTCCTATCACATCCATGTATAGATCAAGGTATCCTCTGACTTTTATTGATGATTTTTCCAGGTACACATGGGTCTTCTTTCTCAAAAAGAAGTCTGAAGTATGTGAAAAATTCACTGAACTGAAGGCCTTGATCGAGAATGCATCTGGCCAAAAGATCAAGATCTTGAGATTTGTTAATGGTGGGTAATATGTTAGTAATGATTTGCTACACATATAATCCCAAAGTGGTATTTAGGTCCATAATTCAATTCCCTACACTCCTCAGTAGAACGATGTAGCGGAAAGGAAGAATCAGTCTCTCAAGGAGATGACCACTTGTATGTTGGAATCAAAGAAGTTGGCTGCAAATTTGTGGGCTGAAGCCATGCATGCCACAGAATGCATTCAGAATAGATTTCCACAGTCATCTATGAAAGGGAAGAACCCTTTCGAAACATACTTCAGACACACGCCGAATGTGTCAAACCTGCAGGTGTTTGGGTCCATTGCATGGGCCCGAATTCCACTTGATAAAAGCAGGGCTTTGCAACTGCAAAGCATAGAATGTATGTTTATTTGGTATCCTGATGAATCAAAATGTTTTAAGCTGCTGGATGTCAAAACAAAACATATCATCATCGAAAGGAGTGTCAAGTTCGATGAGCCTCTTCAGGAATTGGAACTAGTGAAGGAAAAAACTGCTGAATTTCCTTCCTGTTCTACTGAATATTTGGATGATGAAATTGGGGGTGATGACCCTGATTTAGATCCTCCAATTTCTGATATCAGTGTATAGTAAATATTATATGCTGAATCATAACCTAAAGTACAAAATCATCTCCCAACATGGGCCCAACAGACACTCTCCTCCGCAGGAGATAACATTGGAAATCTGGATGATCCAAGAAGAACACGGTCTGATTTCCAAAGAGTAGGTATTGCGCTCTCTTGTCCTGATTATTTTCTGTCTGAAACTTGTTATTTGATGATAATTTCAGACCCAAAGTCCTACTACCATGCTTGAAAGGATCCAAGATGGCAAGTTTCCATGGATGAATAGATGAATTCTCTTCAGAAAAACACTACTTGGGAGCTAGTTTCTCCTCCTCTGGGAAGGAAATTGGTTCAATGCAAGTGGGTGTTTCAGACCAAGGTTGCTGTAGATGGTAGAACCTACAAATATAAGGCAAGTCTGGTGGAAAAAGTTTTCTCCCAGGTCCAAGGTGTGGACTACTATGAGACTTTTGCAATGGTTGCAAAAATGGACTCCATCCGCCTAGTTTTGGCAATCCTACAAATATAAGGAAAGTCTGGTGGAAAAAGTTTTCTCCCAGGTCCAAGGTGTGGACTACTATGAGACTTTTGCAATGGTTGCAAAAATGGACTCCATCCGCCTAGTTTTGGCAATTTCAGCATCTAAGCACTGGGAAGTGCATCATATGGATGTTAAGTAAGACTTTCTACATGGAGGTATTCATGAGGAGATACACATGAATCATTCCGAGGGCTACATCTCTGATCCATCTTTGGTTTTCAAGCTAAAGAAGTCACTATAAGGGTTAAAACAGGCCCCAAGAGAGTGGTATTCTAAGATGGATGCCTTCCTTCTCTCGCAAAACTTCCAAAGGTGTAGATCAGATCCNTGGTTTGCAAGCTAAAGAAGTCACTATAAGGGTTAAAACAGGCCCCAAGAGAGTGGTATTCTAAGATGGATGCCTTCCTTCTCTCGCAAAACTTCCAAAGGTGTAGATCAGATCCAAATCTATATATACAGTAGTTTGATGGTCATTTGATTATTATTTTTTTATATGTTGATGAAATACTAATCACAGGTAGCATAGTTGCTTCTATTTCAGTCATCAAAACTACTCTCCACAATGCATTTGAAATGAGCGATTTGGGGCTTTTAAAACAATTTTTGGGGCTCAAAATTGAGAAACGTTCTGATGGGATAATGGTCACTCAGTCCAAATAAATATCATACCTATTATTCAAGTTTAACATGGCTGAATATAGGCCTGCACGATTCCCTTTTCTTTCAGGGATCAGCCTTAAAGAAGGAAAAAGCACACCTCCCATGGATTGCACTATTTGTCGATAGTNTTAGTCAAGTTTAACATGGCTGAATATAGGCCTGCACGATTCCCTTTTCTTTCAGGGATCAGCCTTAAAGAAGGAAAAAGCACACCTCCCATGGATTGCACTATTTGTCGATAGTTGATTGGTAGCTTGTTGTACTTGACACATTCTTAGCATGATATCTGTTATGACATGAATTTTGTATCAAGATACATGCAGCAGCCCCATGGTATTCGTTGGAAGGCAGTGAAGAGGATCCTCCAGTACATTCAGGGAACCAGGACCTACGACATTCACTATGTTGCAGACTCCAAGCTAGAGCTGGTTGGATACACAGATTCCGATTGGGCGGGTGATTCTATTGATCAAAATTCTACTTTCAGATATGTCTTCATGTTTTGTGGTGGACCCATTTTCTGGTCTAGCAAAAATTAGGCTGCCATAGCATTATCTTCAGCAGAGGCCGAGTATCGAGGAGCGGTGAATGCTTGCATCCAAGCTGTTTGGTTGCAAGGAATTNTAAAAATTCTACTTTCAGATGTCTTCATGTTTTGTGGTGGACCCATTTGCTGGTCTAGCAAAAATTAGGCTGCCATAGCATTATCTTCAGCAGAGGCCGAGTATCGAGGAGCGGTGAATGCTTGCATCCAAGCTGTTTGGTTGCAAGGAATTCTTTCAAAGTTTGATCTTGGTAGTACCTTGTCTAGTGTCCTCTTTTATGACAATCAAAGTGCTATTAAGATATCCATAGATCCAGTTACCAGGAAGAGGACCAAGCATGTAGAGATACACATGCACTATATCAGGGAGCTAGTGCATGACAGGACCATCATTCTGCAATACTGCCCGACTGATGAGCATATTGTAGACATCTTCAACAAGAGCTTTTCAGAAAAGAAGTTCACTTACCAACGTTCACTATTGGGGGTAAGTTCATTAGGGTGATCCTACTACTTTCAGTGTTCAGCTTGAGGGGGGGGTTTTCCCACNCATCTTCAACAAGATCTTTTCAGAAAAGAAGTTCACTTACCAACGTTCACTATTGGGGGTAAGTTCATTAGGGTGATCCTACTACTTTCAGTGTTCAGCTTGAGGGGGGGGTTTTCCCAC
>LPNX011204771.1:0-11589 GCA_001517045.1 Pseudotsuga menziesii
AAAACCTAGTTTGTAGAAATCATATGTTTAAACAGTAAATATAATATAGAATTAAAACTAAGGGCATAACACTTGATGGATATTTATACATGAATTAAGCTTGTAGAAGTGAAATAGATGAACAAACCCTGGTTAAATCTATCATAGGAAATAAGTTTCAATGTAGGGTTATAATTTAAAATGTAAACCCTAGAGGTTTTAAACATAAAACAAACATTTAGGGTTAAAATCTATAATGTAAACATTTGCATAATCTGAACAACACTTATTCTAGAAAAAGGAAATTGATAGTCCATGAGCTCATACCTATAAATTTGAAACTCCTTTAATGGATGAAACCTGCACACTCAATTACAAAGCATTAACAATCATAGGAAGATCTGGCCTTTGTACTTGATAACCGAATCACTTGGGAACTACCATGTTCCACCCAACCATGACCCAGAACCATTCTTAGTTTCAATCTTGATCTCTCAAGATGGTTCCAACATGCAAGTAGCTTAGAGCTCCTAAGGTAGGGTTTCCCTAACTGGTATATCAGATCTGGATCAATTTTCCTTTTTCCATTCAGGAAATTGTCCTCCAAGAATTTACTTGAGGGATAAAGTAGGCAGGATAATGACTCCAAAAATATAGATCATAACCACAAGCCTTTCCTTGGCTTGAGAATTTATAGACATAATTTTTAGTCAAAGGGGCAGTTAAATCAAGAAATGCTTCATTTCTTGATTTAACCCTTTTTTATTTAATTTAGTACTTTTAATATTTTAACTTAAGAACTTTTAGCTAGTTCCTAATTTTCCCTTTATAGGTATTATACTATTTAATTTTTGTTTTAGTAATAATAGTAATAGATGGAACTTTTCCTTCTTTCTCATATTATTAATATTATTACTATATTTAATCTTTATACATATCATGTATAAAAGACATAATAATATGACATTTGTTAATATTTGTCTTGGGGCATCGCATTTTGTGATCCTTAGAGTTACGACACTTTCTTCATTAAGGTAATCATGCAGATGGCTAGGTCTACTAGGATAGGAAACTCTAAACATCCTTGCATGTTGGATCCCCTTGTATAACATGGTAGTTCTTCAGTACTTGATGAGAATATTGAAATTCAAAATTTCATTTAATCCCTTATAAATAAGTGTGATCAGATCAATATTTTTCTCAAGTTGTTTTCACTTGGGAATCATTAATTCTTTTCAGTAACTCCTATCACATACAAGAGCCCATAGTCAACGCTAAAATAACAAAGTTACAAACTTAGTGATATTCCAGATCTCTTCACTCGACACTAATGCTAGGATGTACTTGTACGATACACCTAGGGATACACCGGCCAAGGATCTGTTGTTCCAGAGATTATGCTCAACATCAACATGGAAGGCACCCGGGCTTATGCCCAATACTTCCAATTTGTCTTTTCATGTGTTCCATACCTTCATTCTCAACACAATATATAATACCCATGTGCTTCAGAGCTTCTTGCTCAACACAAAATCAATTACTCATGTGCTCCAAAGCTCCTCGCTCAACACAAAACATATCATCAATCATGTTCTTTAGGGTCCCTACCCAACACAAACAAATATATATATATATATATATATATATATATATCATCAACAATTGGCTGATGCCCAATATATAAAATAAATCATCATGTTCATATGCAGTGGGGTCTTGTTGGCCTGATTTTATGAATCAGAGCCAATAAGGAGGTTTTGTCCACACAATCAGCTTAAAGCAGCGTCCGGTGTGTTTGGATTAACAAAACCTCGCAGGTTATGGTCCTGCTACCAGCTAGTTTGTTTCTTACGGAAACCTTAAAACTAGCAAAATTTAACCTATTCTAACGTTTATCCTATCTATATATTTACAAATTTCCTAAGGTTTCTTTCGTAAGGAAAGACTTCGATTTTTGGGAAGTTTTCTAAATATGAAAACTTACTTATAGTATGCAGAATGATTTAACAGTGCTAATTAGATAATAAATAAAATTTAAAACTAACTAATTTCCTATCCTATTTATCTCTATCTCAGCTGAGAGCAAATTTGAAACTAATATTAATCATTAATCAATAACAGAAAATTGAAGTATGATATAAACAAAACATATTTAAATCATAACAACAGTAACTCTGCTATATAGAAATGGAGATGAGATTTAACCTAAAACACACAATCAAATTTCACTTCCAAAACTGATTAATAATTAATTCTCAAGACAGTCATTTGAATTTGAAAGAATGCTTATTTAAAATTCACTGTTAACATACAAATGAAATTTTAAATAAACAGAAAAGTATGTCATTAAAACTAATGTTTATAGTGAACACACTAATAACCAAAACCATAATGAAATATTTATTCAACAACTAACTTGAGATGATAAAGTGAGAAAAATATTTAAACGTCAATGTGTCACAGCACACAGAGTTCATGTAAAAACAGAAGATAACAAACAGAAATATATATATATATATATATATATATAGATCCAAAAATGAAATACCAGTCACAGTATCATTTGTAGATTTCCAGAATTAGTCACATGAAAGCTTCAGCTTCAAATATGATGTAATACTAGTAAAAAAATATATATTCAATGAGTTTCTTCACCACTCCATCCTCTTCTCTGGCGGCAGCTGCGTCTCTTCTATCTGCAGATAACAAAGTCTACCCAATAGAAAATAGAATTACAGAGAATGAACCTTCTCTGCATTCTACAGAGATCCAACCCCCCCCCCCCTTTGCAAACAAAAATTCGCTGTTTAAATAGACAAATTTTCAACAGGAACTCAGCTCTGCATTTCTTAGCCGGCCGCACTTATCAAAAACATGTCCAGAGCACCTCGAATATCTCCCAAACCGTTCACCATTTTCAGCAAATTCTTCATGAGTCTGGTAAATGGGGATCTTCTGGAAAAAACCCATGTCCCGGAATTTTAATTTTCGCCTTAGCTTGTGCGCAGTTCACTGCAGAAAACCGCCTTCTTAAAAACGACGGGAATCCAGCGCTCTTCTGTTTTGTTCATTGAATTCATTCACCGATCTTTATTTGACAGAAAAGAATGCTTGATCCTCTGCTCAATTTTTCAGCAAGATTTTATGAGTTCTTTCGTTTCTGAAATTCCACTTCTTCGCCTCCATAAACCTGCGCATCAAAAATTAATGAGAGAATATAAAACCAAACGTAAATAACTTATCAGTTATTTCTTCTGCATGGTTTCTGGCATAAACAATAAATGTGAAGATAATGATTCTTCTCTGTAACAATATTAGCTTATTTTATAAGGCGATCAATACGCTGGCTGATGCAACTGACAAGTGAAGTCGTAAGATTCCTGGATCCCCATATGCTATCAACGTGGCAGTCTTGGTTTGTTGCCTGCGATTCCTTGGTTTCCAAGGCGGAGTGGAATTCTGAGTAGAAACAAATTTTCCTGTGTTGAATCTGATATAAATTTAATGACACAATAACGTGGCAGACTATACCCGCGATATATGGTTCGTTCCTCTTATATGCTGGCAACTCTTTCGGATTCATGTGAGGTAAAACAACTCGAATAATTTTCGGCACTGATCTCCTTTATAATCATGGCACCTTTACCATTATTTGTGGAAGAAATTAGGAAATGACTATGACACTTGAACAATTAACATGAATTCACTGCAATATAATCTAACTAACTCAACTTTCTTTTAATGAACTTGATGTTTGTTTATAATGATCTTAGTATTTCTTGCTTGGAGTGATTTTCCTATATCTAGCAATTGGAATGATTTCCTCCTTTTTTGTTTTCTTATCTTTTAACACTTAAGAGTATAAGGCTAGCACCTTCCATTCAAAGCTTACATGTCCATATTTTCGGCATCATGAAACACTTCTTCCAAAATTCAAACCAATTCCTCGTGTGCATGTTATTCGTTGAATGTCTTAGCGATATGTACAATGGCCTTTTGCAATTTTAATATCATCCAAAATTTTATAACACCTTGCCAAAGTCAAATTCCTCCCTTTTATGATTCTTTGGAGCATAAAAAAAAATGATTTTCAAAGTGGGACGTTCATTTAAAATGAATGAAAAAGATTAAAGCCTAAAAGAAAATCTCATTAAAATGTTATAAGCATGCCTAAGTCAAACTGCTAACTTCATAAAATTACTTTATTAAATATTGAAGATTAGCCATAGATAATATATTTATATATATATATATAAATGGATAGATGAATCATGTAAATATTCCTTATACTTTAGGTATAAAAATGTATCAAAAGACCATTTCAATATATATATTTTATTTTTTTTCACCTTAATTCAATAATGGTGTAATCCATTTTCTATTGGTATATCAATATAAGGCTTAATCCTCTATGTTCACACCATTATAATATGATCAAGAACGAAAGAAAAAAAAATGTTCAAATTAATATAATCCTTAGAGTGAATATATAATTTTAATGACAAACTAAAATACATAAAATTTAAGGTTAGAATACTAAGTGTAATTATGAATAAAATTTGGTCATCTAATTATTTTCTTAGTCATAGTGAAATTTATCTATCTGCAAAAATGCTCTTCTTAATCATTTACAGTATAGGAGACCGAAACTTTGTAAGTTTGGCGAATGGGAAAATCAATCTACTCCAAGTAATTAGAGGTATGGAATAGAATCACATAAGACCAAATGAGATGAAGCAAGCATTGTTAAGCAGTTATGAAGCCAAGAGAGTCGACCAAACAAAATCACTAAATACTAGGAAAACCAAGTCAAACGAACAATTATTCCAAAGAAGAAATCCACATAATGCATACCAAACCAAGAGCAAGTATT
The DNA here is from genome assembly GCA_001517045.1 of Pseudotsuga menziesii. NCBI lineage: Eukaryota > Viridiplantae > Streptophyta > Pinopsida > Pinales > Pinaceae > Pseudotsuga > Pseudotsuga menziesii. The sequence goes on from LPNX011204771.1 coordinate 4,853, forward strand.
CGACAAATTCTAATGGGGCCCCTTGATTGTTATAAAATCAAGGGGAGTTGTTGGGGTGCCAACAAATGGCGACTTGCTGGGCGAACCAGTTATCTCTGTATGTTTACTTGAAGATTAACGATATAGGAAAACAAAATCAAGGTTTTCTCGAAATATCAAACTTCACACCACATGACGTTATCCTATCACTAGCCTATATAGTAAAGTTTAAACTTAAAGTGCTGTCACAATCAAATGAATTATCACAACTATTAGTCAAAAACTTCGTAAAGATGAATGAGTTTGAAATATATGCATAGCAAATAAACCTTATCAAGAATGTTTTCTCAACAGTTAAGGATAATCGAACAACACTAGCATAAAGATATGACCTCCATATCTTAAGAAGATATCTGGATAAGTTCCCCATCCATTAAATATAAATAACTGAAAGATAAAATTTGTTTTTCTCTTCTTTTTTATTTTTTTATTTTTTTATTTTATTTATTCATCTTTGATTCAAGACTACTATCCTAGTTTGGTAACCAGCTATTGATAGCATCATTCACGAGAACTGTCAGAGATAAACAAGCCGGCTCGTAATGAGACCTCCTGTCCCTTGATCTTATGACCAAGAGCCATCACCCTGGTGATCAGAAATGATGTTATCCCTGATAGGGCTGATGATCATGATTAGGTCGGCTCGTAAATAGACCTCCTATTCTTCAATCAAAGTTTAGTTTAGTTTTAAATTTTTTCTAATGGATGAGAAACAAATCCAGATAATACCCCTATAATAACACTGAAGGCCTAAAGATGACTAATGCCATTGATTCATAAAGATTCTGAGAGAAACGTTTCCCAACAAGTTAACTTGCCTAGCTAATGATATCATTCTCAAAATAAAGTCCAAGAATAATAATCGTGAGTTCAACTGACTGATTAGCTAAGTTCATAAGAATTCTTTCAAGGCTAGGAGTGATTCAGTCACAGTAAGAACATTTGATATGGCAAGAAACTTCTTACAATGGTTTCCTTTAAAGATATTAGGTTGATTAGTAAAGAAACATATGAACACCCAGCAGTGTGCCATCAAAGTATTATTTATCTACAATGCTCCCTTAAAAACAAAGAAGAAAATCAAAAGCTTGAAAAATATTAAATTTACTACTGAAACCAATCAACCAAACAAAAATCACTAATTGAACCAAAACACTCAAAAGATAGAATCCGATCAAATCCAAAATTCAATCGAAAGGTATGTATTGAAACCCAAAAGAAAGGTTTATCGAAACTTTAACTAAGAGTCGAAGATGGTCAATAAACTCAAAAATCAAAATTCAAGATATGATTACTTTCTATATGATGAGCTATACAAAAAATCATAAAATTATGACATACGTAAGAAATAACGACAAATCTCCTAAATGACATATTAAAATTGACCACAATATAAAGATCTAAAAATAAATGTCAATATAAAATAGAAAATAGGAGACATAAATATGTATGTTAAAATGGTAATTTTTACAAAACGTATCATAAACTTATTATTGATGTAAAGTTTCTTAAAATATTTCTTCATTCTTTTAGGACTCAATTAATTGGTGAGAAGATTGAGTAAGTCGAATCCTTTTATTCATCATTATTTACAAAAGGAAAAATGAAAAATTTTAAGTTGTAAAGTTTCGTGGAAATAATTACAAAGTGGGCAAGATGTAACAATTACAACTCTTTATTTTGAAAAACAAAACTAAATGAAAAACCTAAAAGAAAAATGGTCATAACAGAATCTTCTAAATCAAAAGATAATCAAAAGAAATAAAGAAGACTTGTAAGAAACCAATTATTTCAAAAAGCAAAATATCAACTCAAAATCTAGTCAATATGTACAAGGTTGACATGATAAGAAATCGAATCATCTAGGTCTCAAAAGTGAAAACGAAAATCAATCAAGTGAAACCAAACTCAATATTAATTTCCTTTCATGTGCAAATCATTATTAATTCCATGTCACAAACTAAGCATCATAATCGAATGAAAGAAAATTTAAAATCGAAGATCAACACGTAATAATATTTTACATAGATTTAATTGATCTGAAATTATAAAACAATTTTCAATACCCTCAATTAGGTTTATCTTAATTTGTGGTTGTGATAATATCAAAATAAGACTTTTCTTTAATTATAAATATGGTAATTATTCATAGAAAAGCCTAAATTATTAATTTTGAAAAATGATCGATTACAAAAATTGAGAGAAATATTCATTAAAACAATATTTACGTGCAAAATCAGGAATTGGCATGAATGATTTAGAAATTTCAAGGAGTTGATTTGGCCAACTCATTTCAAGAGAAAATAAAAATTTGAATGATAAAATAAATAATCATAAGACTAATCTACACATTTTAAATAAATTGATGAATGTCACTGTAATAATTTAAATATAGTCTAAAAGTATATAATTAATGACATCATCCCACAATCGTGTAAAATAACCTAATGATAGATTTATCATTACTGCTTTATTGTAATTTTATGATTTCTCACAATTAATACCAAAACTCAGTACTTCACAGTTTAAAGGATAAATAACAAGTATACAAATTTTGAAATGGAAATAAGATAAAGAATTCACTTCCCTGATGTAAGGTCATAGTCGTATTCCTGCATTTCCGATTGTATCACTTGCTGCAAAATGCTTTCTAACTTGTCAATCCAACCAAGTGTACCTGACCAAAAATTGAGTAGATATCAATCTATCCTCAGCAGAAAACTATTGAGCTGATTAATAAATATATACATTCTTATATTTACTACTATGTGTGAAATCAAAACTAAGAAAAAAAGAAAAGAAACTACTCTATCTTATTCCTAGTCCTATTTTATGTACATTAAAATCAAATATTCAATCATAGTCAAGTAAATTCAAAAAGCCAATGAAGCCATTGAAGCATTTGTAATCCTGCGAAATAAAACATATCGAATATTAATTGAAATGCTTTATACTGAAACATAGAAAGAATCAAATTAGAACTTATACTTACAAAAGGAAGAAAAATATGACATGAAAATATTTTGAAATATGACTCTTCCAACCATGCATAAACTGGATCATCAAAAGAAGATTGGAGGAGATCTAATACTTGCAAAGATTCAATGGAATGTGTGATAACAAGTTCATCAGGATAGTAATCAAAAAGTGGTATGTCAAGATTATAATCAAAGGATCCATGAGACGTTAAAGTAGAGGATATATTTTGTAAGGAAGTATCATCACCATAAATTTGAAAATCAAAATTTGACATTACCTTAGTGTAAGCACTTTTCCCTTGAAATTCATGAGATTTTGACGATTCGATTAGTTTACAAGTGAAAAGATTAGTATCGCCAACATTATAAGAAATGGTTTCATCTTCTAACTTAACTTCTTCAATATTATTGTATGCTTGAGATTCATGAGCGATATTTATAAGATTATTTTCCTCATCAATATCTTGAATAGAAATATTTTCCTCATTCTTATACAACAAATCACTTTGCATAGAAACTGACCATAGTGTTTGTATATTAGTATTTGAACTATAATCAGTAAATAGATCAGGGTATAAAGCATGATAACTTTCCAAATGTTGAGAATTAGACGTTCCTGTTTGCAAAGGGCAATCTTGATTAACTGATTTAAGAGGAAAATCATTATCCATATTTTGATTTGCTGACATATTTTTTGAAGGAATGAGATAATTTTGTTCAATTTGAGAGGAAGAAAATGCAAAATCATGATTTATGCAATGCTCATTCAAAGATTCGGTTTTAGGTCCTAAAATCATCGATTCCTTTTTTACTACAATTGTTTGAACAAGAGAATGACTTTTTAAGATAAGTGTCGAATTTAAATTCTTTTGTTCTTGAAATTGTATGTTAAAAGATCCTAAAATTTGTTGATGTTCAACAATTTTAGTGTTAGAATTTGGATCAATAAAATTAGACCTTGAATCAATATTAACCAATGAAGTGATGCAACCATTAACATGCATATCATCAATTTGAAGCTTATCATGATTTGTTTGATCAGATAAAGTTGAAAGAGAATCAAGAGATAAAAATAAATCTGTAATTTCTTCTGCAGAAAATTGATCTTTCTCATGAAATCGAAAATGCATTGACATAAATCTTGAAAAGAAAGTACTAGTAGATTCACCTTCTTGTTTGCGAAGATTTCCAATCTCATACCTCAATTCTTGATAATTATAATCCTCATGCGCATCAATGAATAACTCCATAAAATGTTTCCATGAATGAATGGACTTAACTGGTAACATTTCGAACCAGCCTCGAATTCTTCTTTTGAAAGTGACAGTAAAAAGCCTGCAAATCTTACTCTCACATACTATACACAAATGGTTACAAATATCTATAAATTCAGTGAGATGTTTCAAAGAAGTCATTTTACCTTCTCCATCAAAACTTAACCTTTGAAAGAGTTTTGCTACACTTTCAGAAATACCTCCAGCAGGCCCATGCATGTTGAAAGTATGTTCTAAAATAGTAATATGAGCCATTTTTAAAATAGATCAAAATTTAAAAGAAATAGCTCAAAAGGGCTTACTTGCCAATCGGCCCTCCTTCTAGCGCCATTTGTTGGCCTGATTTTATGAATCAGAGCCAATAAGGAGGTTTTGTCCACACAATCAGCTTAAAGCAGTGTCCGGTGTGTTTGGATTAACAAAACCTCACAGGTTATGGTCCTGCTACCAGCTAGTTTGTTTCTTACGGAAACCTTAAAACTAGCAAAATTTAACCTATTCTAACGTTTATCCTATCTATATATTTACAAATTTCCTAAGGTTGCTTTCGTAAGGAAAGACTTCGATTTTTGGGAAGTTTTCTAAATATGAAAACTTACTTATAGTATGAAGAATGATTTAACAGTGCTAATTAGATAATAAATAAAATTTAAAACTAACTAATTTCCTATCCTATTTATCTCTATCTCAGTTGAGAGCAAATTTGAAACTAATATTAATCAATAATCAATAACAGAAAATTGAAGTATGATATAAACAAAACATATTTAAATCATAACAACAGTAACTCTGCTATATAGAAATGGAGATGAGATTTAACCTAAAACACACAATCAAATTTCACTTCCAAAACTGATTAATAATTAATTCTCAAGACAGTCATTTGAATTTGAAAGAATGCTTATTTAAAATTCACTGTTAATATACAAATGAAATTTTAAATAAACAGAAAAGTATGTCATTAAAACTAATGTTTATAGTGAACACACTAATAAACAAAACCATAATGAAATATTTATTCAACAACTAACTTGAGATGATAAAGTGAGAAAAATATTTAAACGTCAATGTGTCACAGCACACAGAGTTCATGTATAAACAGAAGATAACAAACATAAATATATATATATATATATATATATATATAGATCCAAAAATGAAATACCAGTCACAGTATCATTTGTAGATGTCCAGAATTAGTCACATGAAAGCTTCAGCTTCAAATATGATGTAATACTAGTAAAAAATATATATATTCAATGAGTTTCTTCACCACTCCATCGTCTTCTCTGGCGGCAGCTGCGTCTCTTCTATCTGCAGATAACAAAGTCTACCCAATAGAAAATAGAATTACAGAGAATGAAACTTCTCTGCATTCTACAGAGATCCGACCCCCCCCCCTTTGCAAACAAAAATTCGTTGTTTAAATAGACAAATTTTCAACAGGAACTCAGCTCTTCATTTCTTAGCCGGCCGCACTTATCAAAAACATGTCCAGAGCACCTCGAATATCTCCCAAACTGTTCACCATTTTCAGCAAATTCTTCACGATTCTGGTAAATGGGGATCTTCTAGAAAAAACCCATGTCCCGGAATTTTAATTTTCGCCTTAGCTTGTGCGCATTTCACTACAGAAAATCGCCTCCTTAAAAACGACGGGAATCCAGCGCTCTTCTGTTTTGTTCATTGAATTCTATCACCGATCTTTATTTGACAGAAAAGAATGCTTGATCCTCTGCTCGATTTTTCAGCAAGATTTTATGAGTTCTTTCCTTTCTGAAATTCCACCTCTTCGCCTCCATAAACCTGCGCATCAAAAATTAATGAGAGAATATAAAACAAAACGTAAATAACTCATCAGTTATTTCTTCTACATGGTTTCTGGCATAAACAATAAATGTGAAGATAATGATTCTTCTCTGTAACAATATTAGCTTATTTTATAAGGCGATCAATACGCTGGCTGATGCAACTGACAAGTGAAGTCGTAAGATTCCTGGATCCCCATATGCTATCAACGTGGCAGTCTTGGTTTGTTGCCTGCGATTCCTTGGTTTCCAAGGCGGAGTGGAATTCTGAGTAGAAACAAATTTTCCTGTGTTGAATCTGATATAAATTTAATGACACAATAACGTGGCAGACTATACCCACGATATATGGTTCGTTCCTCTTATATGCTGGCAACTCTTTCGGATTCATGTGAGGTAAAACAACTCAAATAATTTTCGACACTGATCTCCTTTATAATCATGGCACCTTTACCATTATTTGTGGAAGCAATTAGGAAATGACTATGACACTTGAACAATTAACATGAATTCGCTGCAATATAATCTAACTAACTCAACTTGCTTTTAATGAACTCGATGTTTGTTTATAATGATCTCAGTATTTCTTGCTTGGAGTGATTTTCCTATATCTAGCAATTGGAACGATTTCCTCCTTT
>LPNX011204771.1:12392-218195 GCA_001517045.1 Pseudotsuga menziesii
GTGCGCTTCCTGAGATGCACTTCTCTCTTGTCCAATATATGAATAGGTTCAGGGGCAAACTCCCCTTCAGGTTCCACCTGTAATAAGTACCAATCAACTACATGTTTAGTATCATAAAAATATTTCTTCAATAATGATGCATGCAAAACATTATGGACTCTTATGTGTGTGGGTAAAGCTATTTCATATTCCACTGGCCCTCTCTTGGCCAGTATTTAAAAAGGTACAAAAAACCTAGGTGCTAACTTGTCGCACCTACCCAAGATCAACGAGCTTCATTTAGCTTTTACTTTCAAGTAGACATGGTTTCCTATTTGATCATATTTATCTTTTCTTTTCTGATCTACGTAACTTTTCTGGAAGTCTTGTGCTTCTTTAAGGTTCACATAGAGCTTGGTAACCAACTGTTCCAAGTCCATTAATAAATCAGGACCTAACATGAGCCGATCCACTAGGCTATCCCAAGTAACCAATGTTCTATAGTTCTGTCCATAGAGTACCTCAAAGGGGCTAATCTTGGTGTCACATCCTCGATTTTGACCTCATTTGCATGATTTATATATTGTAATTAATCGTGGTGAGGAGCTCAAGGAAAAATCCCCACCATCGATTGGTTTGTGTGTGTGTTTCAGAAATGGGGATAGTTGCCGATGGTTTATCGTGCCATATGGCACATTATAATTTGACATCATGTAAACATGCACATCAAATAAAACTAAAACCACAACCAGCTACGACAGTGCAACGTTGAATGAAAAGGGCATGGTTCCAAAGGATAAGGGGTGGGGGAATGTCAAACCTTGGTTATGGGGAAAAAAAACCCATGTTTGACCACCTTGTTGATTTGTCACCTTTTTGTCTCATCCAACCTCTTCAACCTCTTTAATGCTTTGGTTTTGTTTGTTGGGGGCAGTTATGGCTGAGTTGTTGAGGGCAATTATTGCTGGAGGAAACATGGGTAAGGAGGCAAGCAACTCCATTCTTTCCTATTCCTCCCTCTTCTCCAGGAAGCCATTCTCACCCTGCCGGTTCGTCCTCCCCACACTGAGCGTTCTGTTGTTCATCCACGCGCAGGGGCCGCTTTCTGTTTGCTTACACAGCTGGGCTTCAACCTTCACGATGGTGGTCGGTTTCCTGCTTGCGCGCAGGTTTGTGGTCTATTCATTCCTCGCGCGGAGGCCGCTGTTTGTTTTTCCTCAAACAGAGGGGCGGGAGTCTTGCTCATCCTCATGCACAGGAGGGGATCCGCTAGATCTCACACGGCCAGGAGGAGAGCTGCTTACCTGTGGTCATTAACGTTTTCCACAGAGTGGAATTGGGTAAGTCTCCTTGGCATTTTGTGGTCTGGTGCGGGTTGCACTCACGCACAGACTGTTTGGGGTCGTTTTCCCACTTGTGAGCCTTGCTCACTGATTGTGTTTTGGGGCTGTTGTCTTCCCCACGTTTTTGGTTGGCTATGGTGTCCAATTGCGTTTTGGGCTGCTATGATTTCGTATTGAGTCATTTTCTGCAGTGATCTGCGTCTGAGTTTCCTAGGCTATTTGGGACGGTGTATAGCTGTCATCGTTGGCACTGTGAGTTGGGGTTGTTGATGGCCACAGCCATTGGCCGAGTCTCCCATGGTTATGTCGGGAGTTCTGTTTCTTATCCACTGTGGGCTGTGGATTGTTGCCACTATTTTTATTGTGAAATTGAGCTGCTGAAGTACCCTGGTTTTGGGTTGCAGCTGAGTTGTTTTGGCCATGTTAGGGCCAAGAACAACTCCGTGTTGCCTTGTGGGCTTGAGCTGTGCCTCATCTTCTATTGGGATTATCCCTGGTTGTTTTTCTTTCTTCACAGGGCTGTGAAGGGTGGTTTTGCTACTGGTATGCACTGGTTGGTCTTAGGACTGTGCTGGCTTGGCCGATCTGTTGATGGCTTGATAAACCCAGCGGTGTTGGTTTGGCTGTTTGGTGTCCCCTTAGCTATGTGTAATCCTGCAATTGACCCTTATCCTGAAGGAATCATGCCCAGCTCGGGTGTGGCAGCGTTGCTGAGAGATTGATGAGCATGCTGGCCTATGGTTGGGTGGAACATTGCAGCGACGTAGCTAGTTGCGGGATTCTTCATCGGAAGATAAGTGCTGCTGACTGTTTCTTCTCTACAATTTAATCTATTGTATAATGAATTATGATGAACGTGTTTATGCTGGAAATGTATGTGTGTTGCTTCCGCTGTATGTTGATGTAATGTGCGTCTTGAATGATGGATTATGCATTCTAGCATTCCTGTTATGCAACATGTTAAGCCTTTATTCCAGCATTGATGTTTGTCTATGTTCATGGGGTTGGTTTCCCGGCTGCTTGTGGTGTTCGTCGTGTCCTTTTCGCTGGTCCGAGGGATGGGGACGTGACAGTATGGTATCAGAGCTCAAGGTTGCAACAGTGGGCCTCTATGGGCCAAGAAGGAGCAACTGACAGAGGCAGGACTTCATTCTGCCCAACAGAGATCAGAGTTTGACAGCAACAAACTTCAAAAATTGCCTAAGTGTTGACATTCGGAACACTTAATGGTTTCAACTTCCGATGTGGCAGAAGGTTTAGCGATTTTCGGTCCACCGTTGCGGCTGTGAAAAGGATTCAGCCGCCGATGCAGCAATGGAGCCGATTTCCGACGAAGGGAAGTTTTGAAAAATTTTGGTCTAAGTGTTAGACAGTTGGAATAGAAAGTGATTGAGTGTCCACCATTGCGGACACCGAACCCTTAAGTTGTCCGATTGCCGGCAGTGCAGAAGAAAAATTGCGGAAAATTTTCTAAGTGTCAGCGGCTGATCAGAAGAAGTTTGTCTTTGGTGAGCCGCAGTTGCGAAAGACAAAGTCATTTGGCTTCTGATGTCGAAATGCTTTCGACGTCCGCCGTTGCAGGTGAAGAATCAATAAGTCTTTCGATGCGGAAAGTGTTCCGACAGTCGACGCGGTAAAAGAAAGATAGAAAAATATTGGTCGCCGAAAGAAGAAAGAGAATGAACATCTGTTGTTGCGGAAGCCAAAGAAATTTGGTTTTCAATGTAAAAAGGATGTCGATGCCAATCTAGTTGTGCTGCCGATCGAAAGAAGGAAAGAGATCATGTTCCGCCATTGCGGAAGAGAAAATGTTTTGGCTTCTGATGTAGAAAAGCTTCCGACAACCGATGAGAGCCGCCGTTGCGGAAGGGGAAAGCCTTCCGAGAGAAGATTTTGCGGCTGCAAAATTGGTTTGGGAGCCGATTCTGCAGATGGATAATTGGAATAAGACCCAATTTGGACATGGAAAATTGAGATTGCCAGTGGCATTCCAGCAGATTTCGACTGCCTTCCAGCAGGGTTTTCAAGCAGTTTTTCAGTGAATTTTCATGGGATAGAAAATGAGAAAGTGGCAGTGATATTATGTGCCGAATTGCATGAAAATTAATGTTTTACGAAAAAAAAACGAGGGCGCTACCCTCGACTCGCCACTACAAGGGGGCAAGCCCCCTTGACTCCGGTCGTCCCTTGAGACAGTCGTTCTTGTGAAAAGAAGATTTTATGTTTTGGGCAATTTAGTAGAACCCAGAATTCATAAAAGATGAATGGTGCATTGAAAATGAGATTTTCAAAGTGGCTGAAGTTGGCATTCTGAACCAAAATGCAGCTGTGTGTAAAATGTAATATTTGGTGAATAGTATTCATTCTTAGAAGTGGTGTGGTTTTCACACCCGAGGTCGGAATGAAGCATGTGAATAGGTGTTGGAAAGCTTATCCAGCAAGGAACAAAGGTAAGTCACCAGAATCTGAGCATGAAGCAACAAAGTGCTAGTGATGGCCGTTGTTATCAAATGGACAAATCTGGACAATTGCATGCCAGAAGTAGCAAGGACTGTTAAGTCAACCAACTGTTGTGTAAACAAGGATTTCCATGCTAGGATGAGGGATTTGAAAGGGAAGTTTTCATTAGACCCTATCTTGCTGATTATGACTACATATCCTAAGTTTATGCTTGAAATGCATTAGGATGTGTATTGCATGCATAGGATATTGCATGATGGTAAGAATATTAGAAATTATATATTTATAATGAACCACTAATGATAATCATTGCTTTGATGTTGGCATTAGTGGGAAAACCAACGAAGACATGGACCCGAATGAATATGTTACTGATGCTGACAATTGTGACCAGCAACCCTCCGTAGAAAGGGATAAGGCAACAAGTCCATAACAAAAGTTGGTGAGCAAATTCTGCAATCTCCTGCAAAGGACCAACCAAAGTGGTCATGGCAAGGGCGTAAGTAAGACCCATGTAGGTAAGAGTTTGCTTATGGCAAATTCCATGGATTGGTACAGGTAAGAGACCTCATACCATGTGGATATTAGAATGTAGAAAGATATCATGCCTATATATGTTGATGACATTGATTATAGTAATACATCCTATATGAAGTGGACGTGGTTAGGCCATGCATGGTATGTTGAATGCATTGAGATGAATGCATGTGATATTATGAATGACTAACAGCTGAAACGATGAATTAATGATAATTCTGGAACTGTTTCGAAGGCTGTTATGAATGCAGGATAGTCATGATCAATTGGCTGCCAAAAATGCTCTATTGAAGAGCAAGGTGGTATGAATGATATGCTTGTGAATTAAGGAGTATCTAACCACTTCATTTAATTGCATGAATGCTGTGATTATACCTTGCAGTGTTAGTATGATAATGATTGCATGAAGTAAATAAGTTTTGTTATATATTGATATGACTAACAGCAGGGAGTATTTGAATTTTATAAATGCTTCAGTGATGGTTGTAGCAATGAAACTGTTATATGCATCCATACTTACCAAGTTTTTGGTTGATTGAAGCTTATGTTTTAGGTAGATTATTTCGAGAATGGCATTGAGAGGTAAGGCCCTAACCAATTCCAGAATCTACCATATGGTGTGCATAATAGGTTGTTAAAAATTTGAATTGTGAATTTCGAATTTAAGAAATTGCTGAAAACTACTAGTCACTATTGGCTTGCATAAGCTTGTGTTTGGATGTTTGAAGCTTATGTTTCAGGTTGATTGTTTTGAGCATGGCAGTGAGAGGCAAGACCCTGACCAATGCCAGAATCTACCATTTATGAGAAGAAGTCTCATGGATGTGAAAATAGTTGATATGCATAATGGGTGTTAAATTTGAATTGTGGATTTTGGATTTAAGAAAGTACTAACGTCTACTAATCATTGTTGGCTTGTATAAGATTGTGTCAGGAGGGATGCATGGTAAGTGGGTAATCATGTTATGATAGTAAGCATAAAATTATAATGAGCATAGTAGTGCTGCTTACAAGAGACCCACAATTGAGCAAGTCAATTTCTGTAGTAGACAGAATTGCAAATTCTTATTGAATTTAATTTCTAATGTCATTGCTTGGTTATGGAACAATCAATTTGGATTGTAGTATCAGGTAATGATTGACTGTTTGGATTATTGATGAATGTGTCAGGGGTACACACTGCAGGAAGATCATGTGTTACGGCCTGCAAGAGCCAAACTTCATGGGAAGGTTTTCCCTTGGAAATGGGTTTCGGGTGAAACGCCATTGGACATTTTGGAAATGTCTCATCTGCACTGCATGTTCGGTAGTAACATGAGTGAGATGGTTTAAAATATGTCGGTAAGACATGTGTGAATATGAAACGTAAAAAGGAAGCAGGGATGGGGGCTTGGTTTGCTTAAACTTGGTGATTGGAAACCACACAGACAGAGCTAGAGGGCTGACTTTCTTCTCCACAACCCCGGGATAGCACTGGAAGGGAATGCAGGGCCTGAGGGAATGAGTAGTAGAGAAGGGACTGATTCCTTGTGTTGGGTGTGTGTGGGTGTCTTAGAAGTCAGGCTAGTTCTGGTGTAGGTGTTCCTAGCTCTGCAGCAACCACACCAGCTTAGCATTCAGCCTTTCCCAACTCCTTGATGGTTCCTAATAGATATAAAGGAATACTGCGATGGAAAATGGATAAGTGTTATGTAACCCTTGCTATTAATGTGCATGTTTAATTATTAAATTCGATATGCAGAACATGTTTTGATTTAGTATCCATGATGACCGACCGCTTGAGTATGAATAGGGCCTACATGGCACACACTGGAGAAGAGTGCACACTTTTTCGATGTTGGATCATGAAAGGGTTTTCAATATTGATTACACTCTAGGGAGTGGACGCACTCCTGGTGACTCAATACTTGATAGTGAATGATATGAAATGTGATTACAGTTTTCGAGCAATAATGCTAATGAGTTTGCTTGTATTGCTTGTGTTGCTTGTGTGGAAAGGTAAAAGGTAAAGGTAAAAGGTAAATGGTTGTTGTGAGGGGTTGCGGGATAAGGGTTATTGTTTATATAAGTGTATGATGTGCTGTGATATGCCTGAGGATCCATAGTAGATCCTAGACCTGGAAATGGTCATGATAAAGTTCCAAGCCCAGTTTACATGAGGATGTACTGGCTGGACATTATTTATTTGATGTGGTGGAGTAGCCGACGTGCTGACCTAACATCTATGTCCATAGGAGATCCAAAGGATTTCAAAGAGAAGCAGGATCCTGTGGACGAACGAGGAAATGCACAATACAGATAAGTATTGGATTATTTTATTTATGAATATACATGTGTATATGATTTGGATATGATGTTTTAAGCTCTTGTTCTAGAGATAAAACTAATGAGAATAAACTAAACATGTGAATTCATTCAAGGTTTGGATATAGGTGTCGCTGGGAGCGAGGACTATGAGAGCATCCTAGGGGTGCATGTGGACATGTGACTATCCTGGAAAGCTTGGGTTGAGCGGTAATGAAAAAGGTGCTAGTAAGACAGGGGAGTCCTAGCAGCCAAGACAAACCATGTGGAGAGAATCCATGGTTTAGAGGTCTAGGATAGACAAAAGACACTAAGTGTCATGAACAAGAAGGATTGGTCTAGCATTCATGGTAAAGTGAAAGAGGCTGAGAGCATGAAACGCCACTGCGATGGTGTGAGTTCCAGGATGGAACAAAACAAAGAGGGGAAAACTCTTACTACTCTCTCTTGCCTTTTGATTATATATATATATATGTGTGTGTGTGTGTGTGTGTGTGTGTGTGTGTGTGTGTGTGTGTGTGTGTTTATGCATTGTGAAAAAAAAGAATTGTTGAATGCATGTATGATCGAAATAAATTGTGTGTGTTTACTTATAGTAAATTGTGAATGCTGGGACGGTTAATTTCTTGCCCAAGAATGGACATGAATGAGCTCGTGTGCCTGTTGGGAAGGCATGAAAAATATGAAATCCTCATTGATGAGACTTGGACTGTCATGCCAAATGGGGAAATTAATTGACTGATGTCTATATTATGCTTGGTCTGATAAAATGTCAATGGTGCATTTCACAGGTGAGAAAAGTGAAACCAAGTGGTGCACATTGATCATGGCAGCAGATCAAAAGTTGTTGGACTTAGCTAGAAGTCTCCTTCAAGTGATTGCCAAGACCCAAGAGAATGTTCGGGAGATGCTCAAGATATAGAAGAGGCAGAGTGAAATGAACCACCATATTTTGCAAGACTCTATTGGTTTGCAAAGGGAGGTGAAAAGCCTTCGAGGAGCAATCGGTAAAAGAAAGGAAGGTGGATAAGTAATGGGACCATTGTCCAAGCGACCCGATAAGAAACGGTCCAGGCATGAAGACTCAAAGGAAATTGAGCAGGTAAAGATGACGCAGCCAATGAGATGCTGGAGATGTGGAGGACATCATTTACGCAAGGACTGCCCAATGAGGGAACATGATGAAGGCGATAGCCGCAAAGTTCCTAGACTTCGGGATCAGCTGGAAGCTAAGAACCAGCAGGAGAAGTCCATGGAAGCTGAGGAGCTTGGTCGTGAACTTTCAAAGTAGATGATTGAACGTGGGACAGATCTGCAATTTTGAAATTTTGATGTGCAATTGTATATGCATTGTATATATGTAATGGAACACCGAGGACGGTGTTATTCCAAGGGGGAGGGGAATGTCACGTCCCTGGTTTTGACCCCGTTTGCATGATGTATATATTGCAATTAATCATGGTGAGGAGCTCAAGGCAAAAGCCCCATCATCGATTGGGTTGTGTGTGTGTTTTGGCAATGGGGATAGTTGCCGATGGTTTATCGTGCCATATGGCACATTATAATTTGACATCATGTAAACATGCACATCAAATAAAACTAAAACCACAACCAACTATGGCAGTGCAATGTTGAATGAAAAGGGCATGGTTCCAAAGGATAAGGGGTGGGGGAATGTCAAACCTTGGTTATGGGGAAAAAAAACCCATGTTTTACCACCTTGTTGATTTCTCACCTTTTTTTCTCATCCAACATGTTCAACCTCTTTAATGCTTTGGTTTTGTTTGTTGGGGGCAGTTATGGCTGAGTTGTTGAGGGCAATTATTGATGGAGGAAACGTGGGTAAGGAGGAAAGCAACTCCATTCTTTCCCATTCCTCCATCTTCTCCACGATGCCATTCTCACCCTGCTGGTTCATCCTCCCCACGCTGAGCATTCTGCTGTTCATCCATGCGTAGGGGCCGCTGTCTGTTTGCTTACACAGCTGGGCTTCAACCTTCATGATGGTGGTCGGTTTCCTACTCGTACGCAGGTTCGTGGTCTGTTCATTCCTCGTGCCGAGGCCGCTGTTTGTTTTTCCTCACGCAGAGGGGCAGGAGTCTTGCTCATCCTCATGCATAGGTGGGGGATTTGCTAGATCTCATGCGGCCAGGAGGAGAGCTGTTTACCTGTGGTAATTCACATTTTCCACAGAGTGGAATTGGGTAGGTCTCCTTGGCATTTTGTGGTCTGGTGCGGGTTTCACTCACGCACAGACTGTTTGGGGTCGTTTTCCCACTTGTGAGCCTTGCTCACTGATTGTGTTTTGGGGCTGTTGTCTTCCCCACGTTTTTGGTTGGCTGTGGTGTCTAATTGCGTTTTGGGCTGCTATGCTTTCGTATTGAGTCATTTGCTGCAGTGGTCTGCATCTGAGTTTCCCCGGCTATTTGGGACGGTGTATAGCTGTCATCGTTGGCACTGTGAGTTGGGGCTGTTGATGGCCACAGTCATTGGCCGAGTCTCCCATGGTTATGTCGGGAGTTCTGTTTCTTATCCACTGTGGGCTGTGGATTGTTGCCACTATTTTTATTGTGAAATTGAGCTGCTGAAGTACCCTGGTTTTGGGTTGCAGCTGAGTTTTTTTGGCCATGTTAGGGCCAAGAACAACTCCGTGTTTCCTTGTGGGCTTCAGTTGTGCCTCATCTTCTGTTGGGATTATCCCTGGTTATTTTTCTTTCTTCACAGGGCTGTGAAGGGTGATTTTGCTACTAGTATGCAGTGGTTGATCTATTGATGGCCTGATAAACCTAGCGATGTTCGTTTGGTTGTTTGCTGTCCCCTTGTCTATGTGTAATCCTGCAATTGACCCTTATCCTGAAGGAATCATGCCCAGCTCGGGGATGGCAGCGTTGCTGAGAGATTGATGAGCATGCTGGCCTATGGTTGGGTGGAACGTTGCAGCGACGTAGCTGGTTGCGGGATTCTTCATCGAAAGATAACTGTTGTTGACTATTTCTTCTCTGCAATTTAATCTATTGTATAATGAATTATGATGAACATGTTTATGCTAGAAATGTATGTGTGTTGCTTCTGCTGTATGTGGATGAAATATGCATTCTAGCATTCCTGTTATGCAACATGTTAAGCCTTTATTCCAGCATTGATGTTTGTCTATGTTCATGGGGTTGGTTTCCTGGCCGCTTGTGGTGTTCGTCGCGTCCTTTTCACTGGTCCGAGGGATGGGGACATGACACTTGGCCGAAGTTTGATAACCGTTGTTTTACACAAACTCTGCAAGATGTAGGTAGTCTTCCCACTTAGTCATGTTGTTCATGACATACATCCTAATCATGTCCTCAACAATCTAGTTTACCCTTTATGCCTTCCCGTTTGTCTGCAGGAGATAGGCAGTACTAACGTTCAACTATGCCTCCAATCCAGAGAATAAAGATCTCCAAAAGTTTTCAGTAAACTTTGTATATCGATCCGAGATTATTTCCTTGGGTATCCCATGCAATCTAAATATCTCCTTCAAGAAGATATCGACAATGTGTACCTCCTTGTAGGTCAACTTCACTAGAATGAAGTATGCTACTTTTGACAATTTGTCAGCTACTACAAAGATAGAATCATTTTGTTTCTTACTTTTCGGTAGACTAGTAATAAAATTCATACTAATGACCTCCCACTTCCATTCCGGAATGGGTAACGGCTGTAGCAATCCCTAAGGATGCTAATGTTGGCCCAGGAAAGGGGCATAAGGAAGAAGTTCACATGCACAACTAAGTACAATGCACCATGCGCGCGATAGAAGCAAAGGAAGACTGCGAAGAAATCAAAGGACCCACGCAGGCAGAATAAAGAGGTGCACGATGAAAGAAAGGTGAGCACAGATATGTAAGTGATAATGGATGGAAAGAGACACATGCAAAATCCATATCATGGCCATTTAATGTGGCGTCAGCTTGCAGCTACGCACGTATGAGAGGATATTTGTAAGTCAGGCCGATAGTGCCTCGTGTCAAGTCATGATCACTGTAGTTGTAGCTTGAGGGGCGGCTGATGGTGACAGTTAATAGACTGCCAGTATATAGTCGACCCTACGTGGTCATGTAAAATAGTTTAAATAGGAGGGATGCAATAGCTAGAAGGTTGGTCTATGTGGTTTTTTTTTTCTCAGTTGGGCATTGTTCATCTTTAGTGGCTTTTACTGTTGATTATGGTTATATGCCAGGTCAGTTCTTCTGTAATAGTTTGTCCGTTTAGTGGTAACTAATGGTGAAGAATGCCATTTCTACTATAATATTGTAGAGACCAGAGAAGAGTAGACTCAGGAAGAATCTAGTAGCGATAGAGGGGCTGTTGAGCAGCGGATCTGGATCCTATCTGAGCAGACCACTAGGAGTAGATGTAGAGTAGAAGAGCGAACCGGAGAGAATGAGAACCATGAGTTTAAAAATTAAAGACACATCTGAAGATCAGTCTACATCCTATAGATTGCAAGGTGATGTATCCTTTCTCATGCCAGATGAAGAGCACCTTGGTGGTTTTTTCCAGATGGGTTTCCATGTTAACTCTTTTGTCTAAATGAGTGATTTATGTGGTGAATGTTTATGTGAATGGTTACTATTTTCTTCCTGTAGAATGTTGAATGTTTCTTAAATCTCTGATATTACTTTGTAATCAATAGATGAATGATCAGAAGGCATTATTAAAATGAAAAAATGTATATCAGCTTGTATGTTTCTGTCTGAGTCCCAACTAGAGTCATAGGTCCAATTGATATAAGTCGGTTGCGTCACACAAGTTGCACCAGTTGAGACATGGAAAGGAAGATCAATTCACACGCGATGACATGCAATTGTGCTTGGTCGCGTAGAACTAACTCTTGAGTCCAGCTATATTGTTTCCTTCATTGAGCTCCTTGGCTGCGAGCCAAGGGACTATAATACCTCGATAATCACAAAAACATGGTTCCAATGGTTACCCATATAAGATTCATCTCCGATGAGACTGCACTTGCTTCACAGTTGTTGCTGATGGGGCTTGCTCTGTCGGGATGATATCTTGGGTAGTTGTTGGATCGACAGGTTGTGCAGAACCTGGGTCGCGCGATTGAGGAAAGTGGCCAAAAAATGGTTCTGTTGTCGGTACCTTATTGATCAAATCAAAGGAGACGTTGTGGAACCCAACGAAAGAGGAGATAGAATATTGGCTGGAGTCTAAATTGCTTGTGTTCACGCAAGAAGAGAGCGTAGGAACACGCTTGAGTGCAGAGAGATGGCTAGATGAATATATATACTTTGATATTCATGAGATATTATTGACTGAGTTCCCCATTTTAATACATGAATGGTTATTCGGATTGACGACTAAACAAACCAATCTCCAGAGAAGGGAGATTGTTCAGTGGAGTGATAAATTGGTTCATGAGGTAACCAGTGTAAGTAACTATGTTTCTAGATCTATTTATTTTTGGGTTGATAGTATATTGCAAGGATATATTACTAAGTTTGTAGTAGATACTATAACCTCATATAGTGAAACTGAAAGAAATTTTTTCCAAGGACTACGAAGGAGATACTTGTTAGGTATCAGTACATGGATAAAATTACTTACCTATGAGAAGGGTATTTTGCAATTAAGTAGTTGAGTCGCAAGCCTACGGGGAGGTTATGTCACAGACAACCAAGTAAGAAAATGGGGAAGGTTATGTTGAAATTTTCCCCTGAATAAAAAAACCTGAACTAGAGGTTGGATTCCTAAGGAGTGGGAGAAGATTGAGATCAGGAAAGAGAAGGAAAACTGAAAGGGGGAAATGGAATCCTAGTTTGTTCAAAGGAAGTGAACACGAACTTTGATCGTACGAAGATGAAGGGTCTTGCTGATGAAGAGGAGGACTACAAACCGATCTCAAAAGGACCTGAAGATTCTGAGACATCAAGATTAGAGCACAACTACATAACACTAGCAATATCACCTGAGACAAGATCTAGAGTTTCATCCCCTAAAAGGACCTCTAATACAGATAGCACTAGCCCCAGAACTAGTGCGCAAGAAGGTACACCCCCTTTGAACCCTATCCTAGAAGATCCTAATGCCAACTCAATGGCTGCGGTAAATGTATGATTACCTACATTTAATGGCAATGGAACAAAAGACCGTGAACAAAATTGGTTCCTCTGTGAAGCTGTGTGGATGGTACCTTTAGTCCATAGTGCAGACATAAAGAAGGCATAGATGATCACGACCTTGAGGGGTCACATTCTAGAATGGCTCATGAATTTTTGTGTTGCACCAGTTGGAACATGACAAAAGACCCTTGAGGAGATCTGAGCTGCAATCATGTCTAAGTTCAGGAAACCTAAATCGAATTCATAGTGTATTACCAAAATCAAAGAGATCAAACAAGATCTAGCAGAAACAGTATGGGATTTTGACCAACAATTTAAAACACTGATGGCCAAAGTAAGCTTCCAAATGTCTGATGTACATCATAAGGAGTGGTTTATTGCTGCTCTGCTACCACATATCTGAGGGTCGTTGATGTAGAAAAATATTGAATCACAAACAGAAGCACTAGAGCTGGCGATGAAGCTAGAGGCCTCGCCCATTGGAGATGGTGCCGCCGAAATGGTACATATCCAGTCGTAGCTATGCAACCTAACAATACAACTTTAGGATATCAAGAAGGGTAAAGAATCACAAGAGGACTTGTGGTACACAAAATCTAGGATGGAAAGACACACTAATTATAACTGTCTGACCTTCTTGAACTATGTCGTGTCAGGTGCACCTAACCCATTAAATGGCCATGGGCTACCATGATGTCGTATATGTGAGTCAAGAGTCCACTTTGATTAAGAATGTTTATATTTGCAAAAATTTGTAAGTACCCCTGCAAACCTATTTTGTAAATTTTGCAAATAAGTAGGACATGAAGAAAAAGACTGTAGAGCATACCAGCTCCTGAAAGAAAAGACAGTCGACATGTACTTAATGAAAAATGAGGGGTTTTCTCAGGCTGAATTGGCGCAAGCCTCATATCAACCTGTACAATTCCCAGCTATTTAGTACCAACAACCATATGTGCTTCAGCAGCCATATGGGCAACAAAACCCCTATCAATAACACTACCAGCAGAACTAGTACCCACCACAGCAACTACACCCTCAGGGAAGGGGTGGCAGAAAATTTAGGGGATGACATGGCAGAGGAGGATTTTGTAGGGGAAGAGTTCCAGTTACATGTTATAAATGTGGACAATTGGGTCACTTTGCTAGATATTGTTGAGAGCCTACAAGATCATGCTCATATTGTAAGGGACAGGACCATAATGTCGAACAATGTCCTCAACTGATCGCAAAGTGGCAAGTAAGGACCATTGCCACACATAACCCTACACCAAACCTGAACCCAAATGCAAATGCGAATTTGCAGATGCTTTTGGCTGAACCGCGAGACCTGAACATCAACGCCATAACTCAAGGAGGTGCGGCGACTGGAGAAGACTAAGATAACCCACAAGAACAATAGCAGCCACAAGTGACACCAGTGGCACAGAAAAAGGAGCCACTAATCGTCCAGAAATAGAAAGAAATATTCTAGGATGTGCAATCAGAATTCATAAACCTAGAAGTACCATCAACCTCTACGGAATTCAAGAACATGCTTGAACGGTTCCAACATGTATTGCAGAAGAACGCCCCAACAAAGGTTAGTAAGATAAGAACCTCTCTATCCAGTTGTTTAACACTAATGCAAGACAAATATGCTATTGCAGAGCTGGAAGCAATGATAGATAATATTCCTGTAGAGTCGCAATTTGAGATGAAGGTTAACCAGGTGCAAAGGAAATGTAAAACTGGTAGGGAACTCAGAATGAATGCGCAAATAGGTGATTATGACATGGACTATACGATCTTGGATATGGGTTCAGATGTCAATATCCTAACTCACCATACATGGGAAAGTAGGGGCAAGCCATGCTTGGACTGGTCTCCTATCCAGCTATGACTTTCCAATCAGGCGAAGGTCATACCCATTGGTCGATTGAGCAATGTAACTGTCAATGTTGAAGGATTGCGCACACACGTAGACTTTGAAGTCATCAACATTGTTGATGGCACAAACCATTACCCCGTGCTACTAGGAATAGATTGGGCTATAGACAATAAAACAATCATAAACTTCAAGAAAAGGATCCTCTCTTTTGAAGATGAGGAAATCAGGGTAGTATCACCCATCGATCCATTTGAGGGGCAAATATACGTTGAGCTTGTTTCTAATGAGGGCTAGGGTGAATACCTTGATCTAATCTACAATGTCACAACTATGCAGGAAGACTATATCAGTCTGATGGCAGATGGAAACCTAAGCTGGAAGTACGTGAGTTCATGTATGTCTGATTCATGGTAGGCTTTAGAGAATTGGAAAAATAGATTAGATGAAGTCTCCATGAGAAGGTGTGCAAGAGTTATAAGGTCTGTGAGAAGGTTGGAGATTGAGTCAAGGGAGTTACCCACCTATGAGAGTTCCATATACACCTTGGATGTGATGCCTAAGACATGTAATACATCTGAGTAGCTGCAACAAGGAACCCAACAGGTTGCACATACAATTATAATTAGTGACAAGAACCCTACAATTGATGTTGCAGTTCTGAATAAAAAGCGGGCAATAATTGAGGAGATCCCTAACAAAGAGGCTAATGTTCATCGACAAAGGGCAACTACTCAGCAAGACAGTATCACCAAAGACACGGGAGATAATCTAATTAATATCAGCAAGACAAAAGTAGATGAAGATCGCATATTAATACAAAAGTGTTCGTAGGTGGAAGGAGTTATAAAAATCACAAATATCATGAAGGAATACTAGACCATGTTCCCTCTTAACTACTCAGGAAGAACAGGAATGGTGGGATATTTAGAGGGGATGAAAAAACCCTTGCGACTAAAAACTAAGCCAAGTCAGCAATAGCTGCCAGCATGGAATGATCAATATATTAGGGTGAAGCCATCTACAGAAGGAAGACTTGTCCTACAGTATGAAAGCAGAGTATTCAAGCACCCACGCAAACTAAAGACACAGTGGATAATGCCATATATGATCATGTAAGTTATGGATATGGGTGTAGGACAACCCCAAAAGAGTCAATGGTACCCATGTCATGAGTTTGGTGAACAACAGTTTCCTGAAAGCTTACTACGACACATGTAAAACAAAACGGCCAAAAGACGTAACATATTTTGCTGCAGGATTGCGACAGAACCAACATAAAATCACGAGAAATAAATTGCACAATAACCAAGTCATCACACAAACTCAAGCGAGGGAAGTGAAGTGTGCAATGTGCGGGTAAATAAAAAATCCATTGGTATGTGGGACGAATCAAGAAGAGGCCAAAGGATGCAAAAAGCAGGAATGATAGGCTGGCTAACATTAACCAATGGATCTATGCTAAATATTTGGACAGCTAGGACAACTACATGGAATTCAATTAACGCAGTACAAGGAACAAGGTGATGTAGTTATGGATCTCATCACCTGTCCTTGCACTAACTGCCTTAACTAGTTTGACAGGTACAATGCAAAAAGCCAGTTACAAAAGTTAATGAAGAAATCATTGGCAAAGGAAACTCAAGGAATTGATTAGACCTCGACCTTCTGTCAAATGATAATTGAAGGATGTCGAGGGATAAGTAATTATTCAGATTCCCCACCAAGTAGTGTATAACACACAATGAGCACTAGATCCAAGCTATTGCAGAGCTAAACCTTCCTATCCAAGTTCAATTAAACCTACACCCGTGGTAATTGACATTCCCAGCGATAGCGAGGCATCAGAAGCTACTGCCATTTCTGGTTGCCCCATTTCTAATGATGTATAAATATAGTCAATCGAGGATCGGCAGCTATAGCAGCCACTAGAGATCAACACAATGGCAAGAACAAGAAAGAAGAAAAGCATTTAGGATGGTCATGCTACCATTCCAACCCCTGGTTCAAATCCTGTACCATACCCAGTCCAAAGAATACCAATTGTTCTAGGACCTCAGCAAGTAGCTGTGGCACCTGACAAAGAACTGAGGCATCCTAGTCACATGCAATCGGGAGAGGCATCTGCACAACCATCACTGAAACAGAGGAAGTGTAAGGCTCCAACCTCTCCAGACAAGTGAGGAAAGGTGCCTGCTACCAAGCAACCCGAAAATATTAGAGTCGAAGGTGTGCTACCACAGAGAGAGCCAGAGGTTGAGCGGGCTAACCCAAATTTCCCTTGCTACATTTAGACAAGACGACTTGATGTAGCGGAGGTAGATATTCCAAAGAAGGCGGTGGCCACTATGATAGCACCAAGGATCCTTGTCGACATGATATTGCTACACGACATCCTCCCCGAGTTGGCTATATTAAATTTCCAACGCTATGAGACTCGACCACAAGACGGGTTAGAGATCAAAGACTACATGAACATAACCCAGGCCACTACAAGTGATGCCCAAGTGATCATGCCAAATAAATGGGCCGAGGGGCTTGCCACCGTAGGTCTAACCAACATGCTATTCATGCCTCACTTTTTCTAGAGCATACAGGTCAATACATACGTGAAGAAATTACTAATCTACTTCCATGGAGTATACTTATGGCTGGATCAACCATATCCAGTTGATGCAGAATTAATTGAAATGATAACGGGACTCCCACAAGAAGGAAAATATCCTTTGCCTTACCTGGAAAAGCACAACACTAAACCCATAAAGAAGAAGCATAACCTTTAACGAGCGGGATGAGGATACTTTCTTGGGCCCATCTAGGACAAAACTGTGTGTGTTGCTGCAAAGATATTATCCTATAAGATGTTCCATAAGATGATACCCGTGCAATGTTCGACAGCAGTCGTGGAAATTGCAGATTTATGTGCACTAGAAGAAAATTTTAACTGGTCACAATACTTGCTAGACACACATATTGATGATGCAATGCTGGCTTAGCACAAGGAAGATAAAAAATTCCACTATTCCTGGTTACTAATTTTGATTTCCTTCACTGTTTGGGCTGACCTTCCCTACTATGTACAAATGGATGTCCCACTATCATGCCTGGGTGCAAGGTACCAGAATCTATGGGAAGACAAGGTGGACAATGATCACCAAAAGGATACCAACATTGTGTTATTTATGCACACAGAGGCGCTGCGTGAGGTTTTCTGGATGTCACACAGGATCCGCGCCACAAATTTACACATGTGCGATGCATTCATCAAGTTTGAAGATGATGCACATAATATAAACCTACTGCCAACAAAAGATCCTCTCTAGCAGGTACACCAACCAAGATTTATGGTGATAGACAATGATGTGGATACAATCATCAATATTTGGCTGGATGAATGTGTTAGAATAATCAACCCATAGTTACCTACCTTATACATTAATTAAATTATTTTTGTCTTATTACCTAGTCTCCTAGATTCCACTCTATGCTAGTTTCCTTCTACATGTCCTAGAAGTCAACACATGCCAAAACTGAGTCATGGAGTGCTTGGGAAACTTCCTAGGAACCATTTTAGCATGTCTACTTTATTCTAGATCCTCCAAAGTGCATATCTACTTTTTCTGAAAAACTTCCTGTTTTATTGAGAATTAAGGAAAAAGGAAAAGCTAGACTAGGTGTAGTTGACTTGTTTTTTTCCCACATCATCCTCCCTCCTTTTCTCCTAATAAAATCATGTATGAGTTGTCTTTCCATCCCTCATTATCTTTCCTACTTGACTTATCCAATTCGTGAGCATCTTGGTGGATTTGGAAACTACTTTATGCACCTATGGGGGATTTGACTAGATTTAGTAAGCCTACTTTTTGACCTTTTCGAATGGCATCCTTATGCATTTGAATATCTCATGTAATTATATATTTCAGCATCCTATTACTTCCCAAGGTTTTCTATTGTACACTTATTCAATACAGACTAGTGTTATGCTCCAATTGCAGTCTCCTTTGGTGTTAAGTTTGCATGTTTGATTAGCAATTTTGTGAGTACAATTGTTCTATCTCTTGGGTTCAATTTCCACATGGTATAAGAGCCTTTGTATATTTATTTCTCTCCTTCCATATTGCTATTGCAGGTTTGACATCTTGACTAGGAGCATATTCTGCTGACTGAAGGGAACAGTTTATGAACTATGGACCAATCTCAAAATATCATCTTGACTTCATTCAATTTATTTGAGTGGAAATATGAGATGGAGATATTTTTGAGAGTGAAAGGTCTCTAAATGGTGAGTATGAAAACTAAGGTAGATCCCAATGTAGCAGTAGAGAAAATCAAATGGCACAACATGAGGGATGAGGCCTATGATCTTTTGTGTCTAATCATTTCAAGAGACCTCATTTTCCATATTATTGGATTGACATCACCTAATGAAGTGTGGGAGAATATTGTAGAGATTTTTGGTAAGACAGATGAGATAAGAAGACATCAAATTGATGATGAGCTGATCTCCTTGAGTCCTAGTCTTTGAATCCTTGCAACTCTATTTTTCCAAGTTTAAAGCCCTTGTTTTGCAGCTAAAACAGTGTGGGATCAAAAAGAAGGAAGAGAAACTAGTTTTGGCCATACTCTCAAATCTTGTCCCTAACTATTCCATGTTTGTTTCAACCTTCCATGCCACCAATTTGGCAATTGAAGCTTGGAAGATGCCTAATCTTGCAGATTTCATGGAATCCCTCACACAGGAACACGATAAGTTGGTGATGATGGGAACCATCAAACCTTCAAAAGACCAAGATTTGGTTACTGGAGATTCAAGGGTGGATTGAAAAAGAAAGAAAAAAGCTAAAAATCCACCTGAGCAAAAGAGAGACAAGAACAAGTCTCAAGAAGAGCCCCAAGGTTCCAAGAAAAAATTCCAGAAGAAGAAGAACAAATGAGAAATGAGCAAGTATGCATATTGTAGTAAGGGCTATCATCCAGAGAGCTATTGTATGAAGAAGCAAATTGACATGTTGACCCAACTCTTGGAGAAGAATAACAGCTCCCTTCCTGATTGCTTAAAGAAGAGGGAAGGAGGATCAAATTCAGAGGATAGAGAGAGAGTACATGCCTTGGTTACTGGCACATCAAGCTCACCTAGCTTCATCATAGACTCTGGATCTTCTAGACATATGGTTTCGACAAAAGGGGCATTATCCTCTCTTGACATGTCGAAAGGTCCACCAATAGTTTTGGGAGATGACTCTCTCACTAACGGTTTGGGGAAAGGAAGGATTGATCTTGACGATGGTAAGTTCAATAATGTGTTGTATGTTCTAGGTCTTGCCTCTAATCTCTTGTCAGTGTATCAGATGACTCACACTGGGTCTCCAAAGAATGTCATCTTCTCGTTTGATGATGTTGCAATCACTGATATTTCGACTAGTAAAGTCATAGCAACAGGTGTTGTTGATCACACTTTGAAGGTATACATGTTTTCCCATTTTCTACCCTACTCAAACCCCTCTTCTCTTCTGATTCACGCTAATGAGGCAAGAAAGCTTTGGCATAAAATATTTTGCCATCTTGACTACAAGTATATTTCTAATTTTAGTGAAAAAGATATGTTCATAGGGTTACCAAAGATCAAGTTTTCCAAGGGAGTCTGTCAAGGTTGTATCCTAGGAAAACACCCAGAGCACAAATATGAGAGAGGTAGTCATGAGAGAACCTCTGCACCTCTTGAGTTGATCCATAGTGAGATTTCTGGTCCATTTCCTCATATGTCCATGAGTCAATCCAAATATGCATTGACCTTCATACATACATTTTCGAGGTATTGTTGGGTTCACTTCTGAAAGTATAAGTATGAATTTTTTGACCTCTTCAAAGTCTTTAAAGCCTTGGTTGAAAACCAGTCTGGGAGGAAACTCAAGATCCTTAGATTTGGAAATGGTGGTGAGTATGTCAAGTATGAGTTCATTCAGTATTGTAAATATGCAAGTATTCAAATGCAGCATTCGATCCCTTACACACCACAACAAAATGGTGTTGCTGAGAGAAAGAACAAGTCATTAAAGGAGGTGGCAACCTGCATGATGGAGGCTAAGACTTTGCCACCAAAGTTTTTAGCCAAGGATATAAAATGTGCATTCGACATCTAGAATGGGGTGACTCATAAGTAGCTTTATGGTATGACTCCTTTCGAAGCTTGGACTAGGCACAATTCAGATGTGACCCATTTAAGTATTTTTGGCTCAAAGGCTTGGGCTAGAATTCCAGCTGAAAAGAGAAAGGATTTGTAGCCCCAAAGCCAAGAGTGCCTATTTTTTGGAAATTCTAAAGATTCACAAGTGTACAAGCTGATCAACTTGAGCACTAACAAATCCTTCATTGAAAGAAGTGTTCAGTTCCAAGAAGAGCCTTTAGTAGCAGTTGAAGTTAGAGAGTCCTCTTCACCACCAGATCCAATGATTGTAAGTGGAGAGACTAACAAGTTTTCTGATTCTTATATATCTGATAATGATGATTTGATTGAAAATACTGAAATTCCTACAATACCAAAATGGGCAGCAAATACCTTTCATGCAGTGTGGGAACTAGCTGGAAATCCTAGTGACACTAGGAGGAATAGATCCCAGTTTGAGAGTGCCATTTGTATGAAAGATCCTTTATTTGATGAGAAGTGATATCTGCTGGTTTAATCATATCCATAGACATATGAATATGTAGCACATTATCCAAGATGGAAAACAACCATGAAAGAATAATTCAGCTTGCTCCAGAAGAGCAACACTTGGGAACTAGTTGATCTTCCCCAAGGGAGGAAGCTAGTTCAATGTAAGTGGGTTTTCAAGAATAAGTTTGCTGCTAATGATTCACCTTTGAAATATAAGGCAATATTGGTATCCAAGGGCTAATCACAAGTACATGGTATTGACTACAATGAAACCTTTGCACCGGTGGCAAAGATGGACTCCATAAAGCTAGCTTTAGCCATTGCAGCTTCAAAGCAATGGGAGGTACATCACATGGATGTGAAGTGTGCTTTCCTAAATGGAGATCTCACTAAAGAGATTTAAATGTATCAACCTAAAGGGTTTTTTTCTAATCCATCTTTAGTGTGCAGGTTAAAGAAATCATTTTATGGGCTCAAGCAAGCCCCCAGGACTTGGTATGCCAAGATTGATGGCTTTTTGCTTTCATTGAGTTTTGTTTGATGCAAGTCTGATCCTAATGTCTATTTGAAGCTGATTCATGGTTATTTGATGATTATTGTCTTGTATGTGGATGACCTTCTGATTACAGGAAGTTCAAAGAAAGAGATTGCTTCCTTGAAAGATGCAATGAACCATGCATTTTCTATGATAGATTTGGGATTGTTGAGCCAATTCTTGGGTCTCGAAATTGCTCAATCCCAAAATGGAATCAAATTACATCAGTCCAAGTATGACTTATATTTTATAAACAAGTTCAACATGAAATATTGCAAGCCAAGCAAGACTCCATTCCTTTTAGGAGTTAATCTTGAAGAAGCAGGTTCTTCTCCTATGGTAAATAATACACTGTATAGGCAGTTGATTGGGTGTTTTCTTTATCTTACACACAATCAACCTGATATATATTATGAAATTAGTGTGGATTCAATATACGTGGATCAGACTCATGATATCCACTGGAGAGCAGCCAGAAGAATCCTAAACTTTGTTCAAGGAACAAGAACTCATGGGATCTTCTTCTTCTATGCATATTCAAAACAAGTAGCATACATATTCATCAAAGTTTTTTGTGAGAAGAAATTCTGCAATCTCAAATCACTGTTGGGGATTTCTGATCATGCTGTGAAGCATGATTGATGACAAGATTTCCAATTTTGTTTTCCTGTCCATGTTTAAGGGAGGATTTTCCCACTGGGTTTTTGCCTCTTTCCTTGGTTGTATGGACAAGCAGTATGTAAAGGGTGACTAAGCCTTATTGCTAGGCCCTATAGTTTTCTAATATTTACTCATAAATTCAGCCTTAAGAGGGGGTGTTAGAATAATCAACCCATAGTTACCTACCTTAGACATTAATTAAATCATTTTTGTCTTATTACCTAGTCTCCTAGGTTTTACTCTATGCTAGTTTCCTTCTACATGTCCTAGAAGTCAAAACATGCCAAAAATGAGTCATGGAGCACTTGTGAAATTTCCTGGAAACCCATTTTAGCATGTCTACTTTATTCTAGATACTCCAAAGCACATATCTGCTTTTTTCTGAAGAGATGCCTGTTTTATTGAGAATTAAGGAAAAAGGAAAAGCTAGACTAGGTGTAGTTGACTTGTTTTTTGCCCACATCATCCTCCCTCTTTTTCACCTAATAAAAGCATGTATGAGTTTTCTTTCCATCCCTCATTACCTTTCTTACTTTACTTAGCCAATCCGTGAGCATCTTGGTGTATTTGGAAACTGCTTTATGTACCTACGGGGGATTTGAATAGATTTAGTAAGCCTACTTTTTGAACTTTTCGTATGGCGTCCTTATGCATTCGAATATATCATGTAATTATATATTTTAGCAGCCTATTACTTCATATTAGCGTTATGCTCCAATTTCAGTCTCCTTTGGTGTTAATTTTGCATGTTTGATTAGCAATTTTGTGAGTGTGATCGTTCTATCTCTTGGGTTCAATTTCCATAGAATGGCACAGCCCACTCATAGAGCCACTTCCTAAAGAGAAGAACGCAAAAAATCCACCCATTCATCAAGTTAATGGTGAAGAGCATGAAGGCGACGATACCTATGATGATTCGTCGCAAGAACACATTGAGGACAATGATGATATGGATGACTCGGACTAGCATCCTTCAAAGCATCCACCCGGTGGAGATCAGGCATAAATGCGGACCCATGTATAGCAAGAGGAAGGCCAATTGTATTGAAAGAAGAAGAAATCCGACAGAACAGAGAACACAAATACATTGAATGAGGATGAGCTGCAGGAACTTGTCAACGTTGTTGCTAAAGTTGCACAAGATAACCTCACCAATATAAGAGCGCAACAAGTAAGAATTACTACGCAAGTCCAGGACCACCTCAATAAGTTGAAAATGACCATTAATGATATCAAGGACACTGTGGAGGCCAAAACATATGGTGCTGATCCCAACGTGCCACTAATTACACCAATGGTAGTGTCGTCGATCAAATTGTTGATTGAGAGGCAGACACTAGGAGCGAATGAAGAGACAAGTGCAGGTCCTTGTGATAGCAGTGCCGAGATATAATTTTGCAAGTTTCTCTTAGTGGAATTCTATAGCATTCAATAGGAAGCCACAACTGAACTTTGGCTAGGGAAAAGCATCGTTGCTTACCAGGAAGCAAAGCAAAAAAATAAGGCCAAGCCATACAAGGCCCTATTGGAGGGAAAGGATCAGGAACCATAGGAGTGCATCAACCTCCTTGCCGAGAAGGAGCAGGAAATACTAGCCCATGAATAGATCCATATCGCGTTGGTTGAATCTATTAAGAATCCCATTACAGCATTCCCACCAGGGTCAGGGGAAGAAGATGAAGACTCCCTGGCTAAAGTCGCCAGGCTTCTGAAGATCACGCAAGATATTCAACACCAAGTGGAAAATATGTAAGCCAGGAAGATACCAAGCACACCTCTGGAGGTGCTTACAGAACGAAGAAGTGCAGCATCTGAAGCTGTTAAGAAAATTAAATAAAGCAAGGCACTCTGCGCCAAGGTCGCAGACACTGTTGCGACCATTTGGGGAGCCCTGCTTGAAGATGACACCACTGAGAAAATAAGGTAGAGTGTGCAATAGGTATATGAGCACATCAGTATTGTGAAGGCTGAAATGCAGAAGCTACCCCTCCAGCAGAAGTTCATTAAGGATGCAAAGATCAAAACCCTACAGCAAGAAGTGCAGATCCTTCGTGAATAAGAAAAATCTAGGCAAGCTGAGGTTGAGGCATTCCAGTAGGAAGCTCAGAAGCTCACATGACATATTCATCCAGTGCAGCAGAAAATTCAAAGCATAGTGTAATCGATAGGGGAGGATTTGTTGAAACATTTCCATCTCGATCATGTGGTGCAGTTGGTCGTGGAAGCACAAGAAGCTGCGGTGAAAATTGCTACAGTTGAAATAATGGTGCAGGCATTCCAAGACAAGGTATGTACTTCTGTGCAGCCTGAGTCAGCACCAGTAGCTTAAAATAGTGTAAGAAAATAAAGTCGAGGTACACAGCCAAAAAAAATAAAAATTTGGAAACCAGCAAAGGAGACAACCCTAGCGCAGTGTGTGCCTACAGAGGACATGGCACCGACAGAGGAAGTTGTGCAGAACCCATGGTGCACTTAAACCACCATCAAACAATTTATGAGACAAATGAACGCAAGTAAAAGACAAATCGCAAGCACTGATAGACCGTTAAATGCATCGATATTCAACAGAGATTTGGCCCTTGTGACAGGACAACATTGTAGGTGGATCAAGTGTGGGAAACTCTGTAAGTGTGGTTGTAATGTCCCAGTTTTGACACCATTCGCATTAAAATATATATGATGTATATATTGTAATTAATCGTTGTCAGGAGCTAAAGGAAAAATCCCCACCATTGATTTGGTTGTGTTTGTTTCGGCAATAGGGATCGTTGTCGGTGGTATATCATGCTATCTGACACATTATAGTTTTGGCCATCATGTAAATATTCAAATCAATTAAAATAAACCTATATCTAGCTATGATGGTGCAACGTTAAATGAAAAGGGCATGATTTCCTTAGGTTAAGGTGGGGTTGTCCAACCCGTGGGGGTCATTGGGAGTTGCCATGTGTCGGCCACCCATTTAAACTTTTGTTGTCTATTAGTTGGGAGTAGTTATTGCTGAGTAGTGGTGGGTGTGGAAGGACTACCAGTCCTTGCTCATGTACCCACTCCACCAGCGGACTCTTCATCTTCACATCGCTGGGGGAAGAGAAGCGACATTCCATTCTTCCCACTCATTCCACTCTTTAGAGGTTTTGGGGTCTGTCTCATTCTCATGGGGGAGACGTTCTCCTTCCTCACGCGCACCATTTGGGGAAAATTATCCATCATTTGTTCATCTCGTGGAGGGACACAAAAGTTTCACCTTTGTTTTGGGACTCATGCAGCGAGTTGAGGAGCCATGTTTTGACACCCATGATCTCCTGTGAATGAGTCTTCGTGTTCTATGAAATGTGTATGTTTATGCTTGTTCTCCTTACTGATTGTGCTCTACGTTTATGTTTTCCCCTGTCAATGCTGGGAGTTTGGCTTCTTTCCCATTTGCGGACTGTGTAATGCTGCCGTTTTTTTCATTGTGAGATTGGGGGCTATTATTCTTTCCCTAGTTTTTGGGTTGCTATGTATGCAAGTACCTTGTGGGGTTACTACTGAGTTGTTTTGGCCACGGTAGGGCCAAGAACAACTGTGAGTCGTCTTGCTGACTTGATCTGTGTTAACCTTTTCGTTTGGGGTTGTCACCCTGTTGTCTTCATCTTCTTCATAGAGTTGTGAACTATTTGTTTTATTGCGGTATGGAGTGGTTGGAGTTTAGACTATTGAGAGTAGGATTAGAGGTTCGGTATGCTTGAGAAAACTAGTGTTTGGAGCCACTCAGACAGAGTTAGACTGTTGGCTTTCTTCTCCACAACCCTTGAAGAGTATTGGAAATGGAATTCAGGGCCCGAGGGACTATGCAGTAGACAAAGGACTTATTCTTGGTGTCGAGTGTGTGGATGTCTTAGAAGTCAGGTTAACTCTAGTGTAGGCATCCTTAGCTCTCCATTGAGGCCACCGACTTAGAATTTATCCTTTCCTAGCTCCTTGATGGCCTGATAAACCAAATTGTGTGGGATTGGCTGAATTGTTTACCTTGGCTATGTGTAATCCTTCTTTGATCCTTATTACTTGAGGAATCATGACCAGCTTGGGGCCGGTAGTGTTGCTGAGAGATTGATGAACATGTTGGCCTATGGCTGGGTGGAACGTTGCAGTGACGTAGCTGGTTGCAGGATGAGATATTTATAAGATAAGCATTTCTATCCATTTTGCTTCTACATTTACATTACTGTCTAATGTCTAATGAACCATAATGATGAACATGTTGATGCTGGAATGTATATGTTTGGTTCCGTTGTATGTTGAGTAACTATGCATCCTTGTATGTTTTACACATCTTAGAATGTTTCATGTTCTAAGCATTTTATATCAGCATTTATGCATGTTTGTGTTCATGGGGGTAGTTTCCAAGAGGTTTTTGATTGTTTGGAAGTGTCCTCTTCACTGGTCAGAGGTTCAGGGACGTTATAGTGTGGTATCAGAGAAAAGGTTACAGCATGGGCCTAAATGGGCCATGAAAGGTTAGCTAGCAGAGGCAGGTTGTCCTTTATCTAGCAGAAAATAGAAGAAAACCTATGCATGACAAGAGAATTTTGGAAAATTCCTCTAAGTATTGGGATCATCGGATCATCGGAGGACTTAGTTTAAAGTCTCTTCGATGGATCAGATCACCTAAGTAGAATGTCATCCAATGGGGACCACCGAATAAAAATCTTGGAAATTTTTCTAAGTATCCAGATTATCAGCCGTCGAAAAAGTTTAGAGGATCGCTCCTCCGATGCAGCAGAATTTTTAGTCGAAAGGCCCTCCAATATGGGCCATCGATGAACGATGAAAGGAGAGGAAACTTCCATTGGAATTCATCAGTGGAAGACCATCAAAACGGCGGTGCAATGTAGTTTATGGAGTCACTACAATGTCGGAAAAAAATGGTAGATGAAATATTCGACGAAGCGCCGTGGGAAAACGACTAAGGGAAAAACTTTTCCGAAATTTTTCTAAGTGTTGGCTATCGACGATCGGTAGAGATCAGTCGATTTAATTAGTGAAACGTAGCTATTTGGTTCGTCAATACATCGGTGGAAAATAAGGGAAGCTAGTTGGTTGAGCTTCCGACACGGTGGTAGGAAGAAGGAAATGTTCCGAAAGTTGGGAATGTCGGGTCGTCGGAAGTTGACCAGTGACGATGAGCTGCAATGTCAACCAGGATATCTTGAAGTACACTGAAACATTGACTAGAGTTAGCGGATGGAGTGGCCGATGCACCGGCGGACGAAGAAAAGAAATTTTCAAAAATTTGTCTAAGTACTAGAAACGTAAAAAAAATTTAGTTGTCCGAAGAGCTGATACATCAGCGAAACTTAGTTGTTTGGATCGCCGATGTGGCGGCAGACGTCGGAAAAAGATAGAGGATGGCAGCTCCAATACATCGACGAAAAATAGATGATGAAAGTGCTGACGTAGTGGATGAATAAAGGAATTTTTTCGCCGAAAATTCTCAAGTATGGAAATCGTCGACATAATTTAGTTGATTTGATCGGTGAACTTTAAAGGATGGAACTGCCAATGCGGCGGCTGACGTCAAAAGAAATTAGATGATCATGGGTCTATCATTGCGACTGCCATATGGACTAGCATTCTGATGGCTAGAACTTTCAACTATTGATTGCAAACACATAGTGCTTAGGGGTTTCAAGCGCCGATGGAAGTCAGAAGAGTTAGATGATTGTGTGTCCGACCTTGCGGCCACCTAAGGGACTATTCCTCCAATGGAAAATGGCCCCAATTGTCGATACCATAGTGGCCAGTGTACCTGATTTCTCATACGTTGCAATCCTTGGCATCCCCGATAAATGTTAAAGGGCTCGGAAGCTTAGACGAATGGGGATCCAAAACAATGGAAGAAACTAGCTGTTTGACCACCAATGAATAGTCCTTGGTATCGTCAATGCAGTGCAAGGCTTAAGGGTTCCAATCGCCAATAAAGTTCAGAAGGTTAGATGACTACGGGCTCGATATAGCAGAAGGAAATAGATGAACAGGACACCGATGAGTGCGGAGGAAACTAGAGCTTTTTTGGAAAGAGACCCGATAGGGAGAAAAAAATTTGGGGTTTTTCAAAGTGGAATTTTTCTCAACAAATTCCAACTGTTTTTCAGTGGAGTTTCAGCAGACTGCAAGTGGATTATAGGGCTGAAAAGGAAGAAAATTCTAGGTGGTTGAGGTTCACATTTCAAACCAGAATACACTTGGTAAAAAATCATTAGTTTTGAAGTGGTTTGTTTTTCACACCCGAGGTCAAAATGAAGCATGTGGATGGACGTTGGAAAGCTTATCCAGCAAGGAACAAGGGAGAGTCACCAGAATTGGAGTGTGGAGAAGCAAAGTGCTAGTGATTGCTTGAAAGAGAAATGTGTTTTTGTCAATATGGACAAATCCGGGAATTGCATGCCTAGAGGTAGCAAGACCATGAAGTCAAATTAGCTGTTGTGTGGAAGAGGAGTTCCATGCAAGGATGAGGGACTTGAAAAGGGAAATTTTGTTAAACCCTATCTCGCTAATTATGATTACAAGTTTTATACATGAAATGTATGAATATATTCCTTGAATGCATAAGATATTACATGTTGGTAAGAATAGTGAGAATTATACATTTATAATGAACCACTAATGATAATTATTGCATTGGTGTTGGCATTAGTGGAAAAACCAATGACAACATGGACATGGCTGAATATGTTTCTAATGATAACCAATGTGACTAGCAACCCTATGGAGAAAGGGATAAGGCAACAAGTCCATAATCAAAAGTTGGTGAGCAAATTCTGCAATCTCCTACAAAGGACCAACCAAACTGGTAATGTCAAGGATGTAAGTAGGACCCATGAAGGTAAGATTTTAATTATGACAATTGCATGGAGGTGTAAAAGAAAGAGGTCTCATACCATGTGGGTATTTGAATTTTATGATGCATTCATATGGAAATGTGTCATGCCTGTATTATGTTGTTAGAGCTTAGTATCCCCAAGGAAGGTAAGCACCGATGATATTGATTGTAGTCATGAATCCTATATGAAGTAGTCATGGTTAGGCCATGCATGGTATGCTTGAATGCATAGTATTCCTGAATCAATGCAAGGTAGCATTGAGTGGATATGCATTAAAGGATTTTATAAATCTTGTATTTATGCATTGAATGGATGCATATTAAGGGTGTGAGTAACTGATTACGTAAGTATGGGTGCAAATGTTGTGATGCATTGCATGAATGCATTGAGATAATGTATGTGAAATTATGAATAACTCATTACTGAAATGATGAATTGATGACAATTTTGGAACCATTTCAAGAGATTTTATGAATGCAAGATAGTAAGTGCATGAAGAGCGTAGTCATGATCAATTGGTTGTCGGAAATTCTCTATGGAATGGCAAGGTGGTACAAATGATACACTTGTGAAATAAGGAGTATCTAAATATTTCATTTAAATTGCATAAATGATGTGATTGTACCCTCTAATTTAAAGTATGATAATGATTGCGTGAAGTAAATGGGTTTTGGTAATATTGATGTGATTAACAGCTGGAAGTATTTGAATTTTATAAATTATGGAAATGCTTCAATGATGGTTGCAGCAATGAAAAGGTTATATGCATCCAGACTTACCAAGTGTTTGGCTGATTGAAGTTCAGGTTTCAGGTAGATTGTTTGGAGCATGACAATGAGAGTAAGACCATGACAAATGTCGAAATATACCATGTGGAAGAGCCAAACCTTATGAGAAGAGTCTCATGGTTGTGAAAATAGTTTGTATGCTGAATGAATTGTCAATTTAAAATTGTAAATTCTGGATTTAAGAAACTGCTGACAACTACTAATAACGATTGGCTTGCATAGAATTGTGTTAGGAGGACGCATTGTAAGTGGGTGTTCATGATATGCTAGTAAGAATAAGATCATAATGGGCATAGTGGTGTTGCTTACAAGATACCCACAAATGAGGATCACCTCATTGCCAAGAAAATCAATTTCTGTAGTAGATAGAGTTTCAAACTCTTATTGAATTTAATTACTAATGTCATTGCTTGGTTATGGAACAATCAATTTGGATTGTATTATCAGGTAATGATTGACTATTTGGCTACTTGATGAAATTTCCAGGGGTACACATTGGAGAAATACCAAGTGTGATGGCTTGAAGGAGACAAACTTTATGAGGAAGTTCTCCCCTATCTTGGAAATGGGTTTCGGGTGAAACTCCATTGGACATTTTGGAAATGTCTCATTTGCACTACATGTTTGGTAAGAAAAATGAGTGAGATGGTATAGATTATGTCGGTAATACATGTGTGGATATGAAATGTAAAGAGGAATTGGGATGGAAAACCGAGGGACTGTCAACTCAGAGAAGGGAGCCCCCATTCCTCCTTAACAAAGGAATACTGCCTTGGCAAATGGATAAGTGTTCTATGACCCTAGCTAAGAATATGCATGTCAATTGTTAAATTCAATATGTAGAGCATGTTTTTATTTTATTTCCATTATGACAGATTGCTTGAGTATGAATAGGGACTAAATGGTTCACATCAGAAAGGGGTGCACACTTTCCCAATGTCGGGTCATGAAATCGTTTTTCAATATTGATTACACCCTAGGAAGTGGACACACTCCTGGTGTCTCAATACTTGATAGTGAATGATATGAAATGTGATTATAGTTTTAGAACAATAACGTTGATGAGTCACTTCTATTACGTGTCTTGTTAGGATAAACAGATGCAATCTAGTGTTGCACACTAAATGGACAATGGCTTGGTCTCATCCTACCTCCTACTAAAGAGAACAAAGAAGGAGACATTCCCAAGGGACTGAAGAGTAGAGTAGGGGGTGGTTTCTTGTGTTGTATGGGGTAGTGGAATTAGAGCTCACTGCTGGAAATGAAACCTGGAAATGGTAATGATAAAGTTTCCTTCCCAGTTGGCATAAAGATGTACTGGAAGGAGATGTTGGGCTATTATATTCTTGGGGATCCAGAGTAGATCCTGGACCTCGAAATGGTAGTTTGTTGTTGATATAAGTGCATGTGTTATTGTTGATGGCCTGATAAACCGAACTACATTGGCTTGGCTGATTGGTTGTGGATATAAGTGCATTGTTGATATAAGTGTATTGTTGATATAAGTGCAGGTGATTTGTTGATTGTCTGATAAACCCAACTAAAGGGTGGCTTGACTGTGTAATTATTTGATGTTGTGGAAATTGTGGAAACGGTATAGTGTTGGCTTGACTACATGTAATCTGATAAACCCAATTGTTAGCTGGCTTGGTTGATTATCCTGATAAACCCAACAGTGTACTGGCTTGATTGGCTGCAGCCTGCTAAACCCAATTGTATATTGGCTTGGCTGCACGGTCTAATAAACCCAACTATAGGTTGGCTTGACCGTGCCTGATATATATATATATATATATATATATATATATATATAAGAATGTTGTGAATCAAACTGCATGTTGACCTAACATCCAAGTCCATAGGTGATCCCAAGGCTTGCAAAGCGAAGCAGGATCCTATGGACCAAAGAGGAAACACACAATACAGATAAGTATTGGATTATTTTGCAATTTCTTGCTTATGAATATACATGTGTATATGATTTGGTTATGATGTTTTAAGCTCTTGTTTAAGAGATAAAAACTGATGAGAATAAACTAAACATGTGAATTTATTCAATGTTTACATATAGGTATCACTGGAAGTGAGGACTATGAAATCATCCTAGGGGTGCATGTGGACATGTGACTACCCTGAAGAGCTCAAAATGAGTAGTAATGAAAAATGTAATAGTGACACTATGAAGGTCCTAGCAGCTGAGACAAACCATGTGGGGAGGCGCCATGGTTGAGAGGTCTGAAATGGATCGAAGACACTAAGTGTCATGACCAAGAGGGATCGGTCCAGCATTTACGGTGAAGTGAAAGAAGCTAAGAGCATGAAAACCACAGTGGTGGTGTGGGTTCCAGGATGGAACAAGACAAAGAGGGGGAAAACTCTTGTTGCTCTCTCTTTCCTTTTGATTATATATATATATATATATACTTATACATTGTGAAAACAAAAGATTGTTTAATGCATGTATGGTTGAAAATAGAATGTGTCTATTTGCTTAAAATAATTATGAATGCTGGAATAGTTAATTCCCTGCCCAAGAATGGACATGAATGAGCTCATGTGCCTGTTGGGAAGGCATGAAAAATATGAAAGTCTCCTTGATGAGACTTGGACTGTCATGCTAATTGGGCAATTAATTGACTGATTTTTGTATTATGCTTGGTATGATAGAATTTCAATGGTGCATTTCACAGGTGAGAAAAGTGAAATCCAGTGGTGTCCATTGATCATGGTAGCGAACCAAAAGCTGCTGGACTTGGATGGAAGTCTCCTTCAAATGATTGCCAAGACCCAAGAGAATCTTGGAGAGATTCTCAAGATATAGAAAAGGCAGAATGAGATGAACCACCATATTTTACAAGACTCTATTGGTTTGCAAAAAGAGGTAAAAAGCCTTCTGGAGGGCAATCCATAAAGTCAAGGAAAGTGGATCAATGATTGGACGTTTGTCCACGCGATCCATTAAGAAACGTTTCGGTCATGAACACTCAAAGGAAATTGGGTAGGTAAAGATGAAGCAGCCAACAAAATGTTGTAAATGCGGAGGAAACCATTTACGACGGGACTGCCGAATAAGGGAACATAATGAGGGTAGCAGCCACAAAGTTCCTCAACTTGGGGATGAGCTGAAAGCTAAGAACTAGCAAGAGAAGCTCGTGGAAGCTGAGGGGCTTGGTCCTAAAAGTTCAAAGTAAATAATTGAACATGGCACAGATTTGCAAAATTTTGAAATGTTGATGTGCAAAATGTATATGTATTCCTACGTATTGGAACACCGAGGATGGTGTTATTCCAAGGGGGAGGGGATTGTAATGTACCGGTGTTGACCTCATTCGCATTAAAGGATACATGATGAAAATATTGTAATTAATCATGGTGAGGAGATAAAGGAAAAAGGCCCACCATCGATTTGGTTGTGTAGGTTTCGACAATAGGGATCGTTGTCGATGGCATATCATGCTATCCGACACATTATAGTTTTGGGAATCATGTAAATATGCACATCAATTAAAATAAACCTACAACTAGCTATGACGGTGCAACGTTAAATGAAAAGGGCATGATTTTTTGAGGTTAAGGGGGGGTTTTCCAACCCGTGGGGATCATTGGGAGTTTCCATGTGTCAGCCACCCATTTAAACTTTTGTTGTGTGTTAGTTGGGAGCAGTTAATGCTGAGTAGTGGTGGGTGTGGTAGGACTGCCAGTCCTTGCCCATGTGCCCACTCCACCAGCGAACTCTTCCTCTTCACGTCACTAGGGGCAGAGAAGCGACATTCTATTCTTCCCACTCATTCCACTCTCTGGAGGTTTTGGGGTCTGGCTCATTCTCACGGGGGAGATGTTCTGTTTCCTCACGTGCACCATTTGGGGGAATTCCTCCATCAGTTGTTCATGTTGTGGAGGGATGAAGAAGGTTCACCTTTGTTTTGGGACTCATGCAGAGAGTTGGGGAGCCATGTTTTGTCACCCATGATTTCCTGTGAATGTGATCTGGCGGATTATTCCTCTTTAAAACATCCAATATGGTACAATGGTTCAAAGAATCTATGGGTGAAAAATCGGACGGAAAAAATATAAGCGTCGGAACTCACAAGAGCTTTCTCCTTCCACAACTTCGGAGCTCACAAGATATTTCTCCTTCCGCAATGTCAGAGCTCACAAGAGCTTTCTCCTTCCGCAACGTCGGAGCTCACAATATCTTTCTCCTTCCGCAACGTCGGAGCTCATAAGGGATTTCTCCTTCTGCAATGGCGGAAACTTAAAGGACGGATCGGAAGTCGGAGTGGAACGAGAGCCGCAATGGCGGAGATATAAAGGATCGGAAGTTGGAGCAGAACGTGAGCCGCAACGGTGGAAGCCCAAGACTTACGGAGTGATGCACACCGCGACGCGAGGTTTGAAAAGTCAAAATGGGAGACTTTACCATCTATTGTCCACAACTACGGAAGACTTAGAGACAAGACATCCCGATGAAAAATCAATTGGCAGTCGATTGAGACAGAATATCGGAGGTCCCAAGGACATCCCCTTCCGCAATGGTGGAAGCACAGATGACAAAAACTTCTGACTCGAAAAACAAAAGACCGTCGATTGAGACAAAGCTCATCGGAGCTAGTTGCTCGTCCCTCTTCCACAATGAGGGATGTTTAATTCACATATGGTTCCGCTGCGACACAGCTCTGTGTTATACAGATGACGTTATCATGGAGGTCAAATCGGTTGGTATGACGGGAATATCGCCCATGTGGAATATTATGATGTGGCAGGATATTTCATAATGCTCACAGCTTGTTCATAACAGTTTGGCAAAGCTTTTCTTGGCAGTTGTCCCATAGTTGGGATAACGTTGAAAGGCATATGAACAGCCTGATGCAACGGTTTCAAAAATGTGGAAACCGCCTGTTATGATGAATGAGTTGGCATTTGGCAGGGGGATGTGAACAGCTGCATTTTTTTTAACATTTTGGCTCATTTGTAACAGCGAAAATGAGTAATAAAGGGAGAAAGGTCCG
Source organism: Pseudotsuga menziesii (assembly GCA_001517045.1). Lineage (NCBI taxonomy): Eukaryota > Viridiplantae > Streptophyta > Pinopsida > Pinales > Pinaceae > Pseudotsuga > Pseudotsuga menziesii. The sequence goes on from LPNX011204771.1 coordinate 47,509, forward strand.
TTACTTATGGGGGCTTAAATGGAGGAAGCTAGCACCCAGAAGGGGAGATCGAGTAAGGAGGAAAAAAAAAGTTGGCTGTAAAATTATTCCAGATGCTGTTAGTGTAAAGTCGACCATTCTCTATTACATGTTGGCTTCTTTGTCTTTTGAAGACACAATTGTAATTTCCAGAGAGGAGTCTTGAAGACTTTCTGTTCAGCCTTCTGTTTTACAGTTTTTTGTAGTTAATTTTGACAGAGACAGAGGATAGCAGGAGTGTTTTTGCTGCAATTTATCTAGAGTGTTGTTTGTATTTAGAAGTCAACCATTTCTCTATTATAGTTTGGCTTATTTATCTTTTGAAGTCCAAGTTGTAATTTCCAGAGAGGAGGTATTGAAGACTTCATGTCCAGCATTCTGTTTTTGCAAATGATGAAGTTGATGCCAGAACCATTTTGTACCATTTAAAGCCATTAATTGGATCGGTACCCATTGGAGAGGGACCCAAAGACGTAGCCCAGTGGAGGGGGTGAACTTTGTTATCAACTTCTGTTTGTGACTCTGTTTCTGTGTTTTCTTCCTTGTATCTATCTATCATTGTTGTGGTTTTCAGTCCTATTCTGAGCATTTAATTTCTGCTAATACTGTCCATTAATTAACCTGTTGAATGCATTCTTTTACAACAAACTTTTAATGCACTAGAGTTGAGGTCCTACGGATCATATTATGGTATTAGGGTTGGTTGATTGTTGTGTAAGTTTGTGGATGCTTACTAGGATCAGGTTAAAGCTTGGTGAAGGAGAATTAGTTGAAGGAGATCCTGATATTGGCTCCAGGAGAACATTCTCAACAACCATCTCTTCTCCACGAGGGGAAGAAGAAGGACATATCGAACCGGAAAAACCTGTTATTTATGAAACTGAGTTTTTGGAGGATTTTATGAGCATGAAATCCATGATGGAAATTCTACTCGATGAGCGAGCAGAAAGGAAGAAGAAAGAAGAAGGATCTTCATCCAGAGATGCAGAAGTGGAAAAGGAAGAAAAGCATAAAGGAGTAGGAGGTGATGGTGATCCTCCTTACACTAATCAGACCTTTTCTTCTTCTCATACTTCTCATTCAAATAATGCAAGTCCTAATATGCCTTATTTCAAATTGGATGTAAAATTTTAATTACCTATTTATAATGGAGATTTAGATGCTGAAAAATTAGACAATTGGATCAAGCAGCTTGAAGTATATTGCAGGGTGCAGGGCATTAATGATGACCCTTCCAGGATTCAATTGGCCACTTTGAGAATGAGTGGAATGACTCTTACTTGGTGGGAGAGCAAGATTCAGCAAGATCTTCGAAAGAATGGTAAAATTATTTCAATTTGGAATGAATTCATTGAAGTATTAAGGAAGCAATTTTATCCTTTAGGTCATATGCAGCAATTAATAATGAGCTAGAAACATTTTAGACAAGCTAAAGGACAAAGCATTCAGGAATATACTCATGAATTTAGAAAGAGGGCTATTGCATTGAATGTTGCATTGGATACGCAAGAAACTCTTCTTAAATATATTGGTGGCATGCATTCTTATTTGCGACATACTTTGTTGATGTTTAACCCCAGTAATTTGGATGATGTATGTGTTCAAGATACACATTTAGAATCTAGGGGTAAGCATGATAATGATTCATTTATGAAGGAGTCATCTAAATTTGACAACAAAGATAAAAGCAAAGATAAGGGAAATAAAACAACTACCATTACAAAAGAGAGTGAGAGACCCACATGCTCACATTGTCAGAAAGGGCATGATGTTTCAAAGTGTTGGAAACTTCACCCGGAGTTAAGGCCAAATAAGTATGGAGGAAATAAAAACAAAGATAAGGATAATCAAGCAGCTACTGTAGCAATAATTCAAGACTTGGGATCTGATTCAGGTGACGAGACTAAGATCACAGCAATAGGGATCTGAGGTAAAGATAAAGGTATATCTCTTTCCATTGATGCAATTTCGAGTTCTAATTCATGTGCAAGTACAAGTACAAATATGCTATCTACTTCTATGCATGGTGATAAAAGAAGAAGTGAACTGTTTCATGTTCGTGTCATTACAAATCACACAAAGATTGATACATTGTTTGATAGTGGTTCACAAGTAAATCTGATATCAGAAGAAGTGGTTAAGAAATTGCATTTAGTTACTATGCCTCATGAAAAACCCTATCCTCTTGGTTGGGTTACTAATGATACACAGTTGCAAGTTACAAAGAAATGTGTTTTGAAATTTGCAATCACTGAAAAGTTTAGGGATGAGGTAGAACTGGATGTAGTTCCACTTGACATTTGTGGAATTGTACTTGGGAGTCCATATTTGTATGACAGGAAAGCAGTCTTTTATAGAGAGCAGAAAAAATATCATTTCTTTAAAGGTGGTGTGGAATATATTGTTCGTGCACATCGTATGAAAACAAATCTAGCATTAGTCGCTACAAGTCAAATGAAAATGATAGTGAATGCTAGTAGGAAGTTTGCATTAATGGCTGTTAAAAGTGAATCATTGATGGAACATGGAATTGAATTCATTAAAAGTGTTCCCGAGTATGTTGCTTTGTTACAGGGACCTGAAAGATTATCATTTAATAGAGATGTACAACTTGAAGTGCAGTTGCAGAAAATCATGCCTTTTTCGAATCTTGGCATGAGTCGGATGATTATTCAATTCCTCCAAACTTATTGGGATAAACACCCTAAGGATTGGGATGAACAGTTGCAGCACATGCAGTGCATTAAGCCTCCTTTTGAGGCTTGTTTTTTTCATTTGTTGAGGTCACATGTGGACTTTTCTTTCAGCACAAAAGATGTTAGAGTTGGACATCATGATGCAAAGAAAGCAGTGCAGCAGATAGTGCAAGAACAATAGGAGACGAGTCAGGAAATTTGCAAAGCCGGGCATGAAAATCATCATCCTTTTGAGGCCGAAAAGAAAGTTTGGTTGATCACCAAGCGAATATTGAAAGGTAAAAATCTCCATTTTGTTTATGATCGTGTTGAGATATTTCAAAAGCAGTGTAAACATTATTTCTGTTTGAGCTTATCTCTAGTCGCATATGCAAAGAATTTAAAATGGTATGAACCTCGTTTGGTCATGGACAAGGAGACTAATATACAGATTCTAAGCAAAGCAAGGTGGATGGAGATTGAAAAAGTGAGGGAACTTTACTCTCACTTACTTGCAGAATAATTCAGGCTTTTGGTGGTCCAAAAGCTCTCCAATGGGGAGGATTGATCCGGTGGATTATTCCTCTTTAAAAGATCCAATATGGTACAATGGTTCAAAGAAGCCACAGGTGAAAAATTGGACGGAAAAAATATAAGCGTCAAAACTCACAATATCTTTCTCCTTCCGCAACGTCAGAGCTCACAAGAGCTTTCTCCTTCTGCAACGTCGGAGCACACAAGAGCTTTCTCCTTCCGCAACGGGGGAAACTTAAAGGATGGATCGAAAGTTGGAGCAGAATGAGAGCCGCAATGGCGGAGATATAAAGGATCGGAAGTCGGAGTAGAACGGGAGCCACAATGGCGGAATCCCAAGAATTACGGAGCGACACACACAACGACGCAAGGTTTCAAAAGTCAAAATGGGAGACTTTACCATCTGTCGTCCACAACTGTGGAAGACTTAGAGACAAGACATCCTGATGGAAAATCAATTGGTAGCCGATTGAGACAGAATATCGAAGGTCCCAAGGACATCCCCTTCTGCAACAGCAGAAGCACAGATGACAAAAAATTCTGACTCGAAAACCAAAAGACCACCGATTGAGACAGAGCTCATCGAAGCTAGTTGCTCGTCCCTCTTCCGCAACGACGGAAGTTTAATTCACATATGGTTTTGTTGCGGCACAGCTCTGTGTTATACAAATAACATTATCACGGAGTTTAGATTGGTTGGCATGACGAGAATATCCCCCATGTGGAATATTATGATGTGGCAGGATATTTCATAATGCTCACAGCTTGTTCGTAATAGTTTGGCGAAGCTTTTCTTGGCAGTTATGCCATAGTTGGGATAACATTGAAAGGCATATGAACAACCTAATGCAAGGGTTTTGGAAATGTGGAAACCACCTGTTATGATGAATGAGTTGGCATTTGGCAGGGGGATGTGAACATCCGCATTTTTTTTAACATTTTGGCTCATTTGTAAGGGAGAAAATGAGTGATAAAGGGAGAAAAATCCGTTACTTATGGGGGCTTAAATGGAGGAAGTTGGCGCCCAGAAGGGGAGACCGAGTAAGGAGGAAAAAAAAAATTGGTTGTAAAATTATTCCAGATGTTGTTAGTGTAAAGTCGACCATTCTCTGTTACATGTTGGATTCTTTGTCTTTTGAAGACATGATTATAATTTCCAAAGAGGAGTCTTGAAGAATTTTTGTTCAGCCTTTTGTTTTACAGTTTTCTGTAGTTAATTTTGACAGAGACAGAGGATAGTAGGAGTGTTTTTGCTGTAATTTATCCAGAGTGCTGTTTGTATTTAGAAGTCGACCATTTCTCTGTTATAGTTTGGCTTCTTTATCTTTTGAAGTCCAAGTTGTAAGTTCCATAGAGGAGGTCTTGAAGACTTCCTGTCGAGCATTCTGTTTCTGCAAATGATGAAGTTGATTCCAGAACCATTTTGTACCATTTAAAGCCATTAATTGGATTGGTACCCATTGGAGAGGGACCCAGAGACGTAGCCCAATGGAGGGGGTGAAATCTATTATCAACTTCTTTATGTGACTCTATTTCTGTGTTTTCTTCCTTGTATCTGTCTATCATTGTTGTGGTTTTTAGTCTTGTTCTGAGCATTTAATTTTTGCTAATATTGTCCATTAATTAACCTGTTGAACGCATTCTTTTACAACAAACTTTTAAAGCACTAGAGTTGAGGTCCTACGAATCAGAATGATCCTTCGCGTTCTGTGCGGTTTGTATGTTTATGCTTGTTCTCCTTATCGATTGTCATCTGCATTTATGTTTTCCCCTATCAATGCTCGGAGTTTGGCTTCTTTCCCATTTGCGGACTGTGTAACGCTGTCGTTGTTTTCATTGCGAGATTGGGGGATGTTGTTCTTTCCCTGGTTTTTGGGTTACTGTGTATGCAAGTACCTTGTGGGGTTGATGCTAAGTTGTTTTTGCCATGCAAGGGCCATGAAAAAATCTGATTCGTCTTACTGACTTGAGTTGTGTTCACCTTTTCATTTAGGGTTGTCACCCTGTTGTCTTAATCTTCTTCACAGTGCTGTGAACTTTTTTTTTACTATGGTATGCAGTGGTTGGTCTTCAGACTGTTGAGAGTAGTATTAGAGGCTGGGTATGCTTGAGAAAACTGGTGTTTGGAGCCACTCATACAGAGTTAGACTATTGGATTTCTTCTCCACAACCTTTGAAGAGTATTGGAAAGAAAATTCAGGGGCTGAGGGACTGTGCAACAGAGAAAGGATTGATTCCTGGTGTCAGGTGTGTGGATGTCTTAGAAGTCATGTTAAATCTTGTGTAGGCATCCTCAGCTCTCCATTGAGGCCACTAGCTTTGCATTTATCCTTTCCTAGCTCCTCGATGGCCTGTTAAACCCTACTGTGTGGGCTTGGATGAATTGTGTACCTTGTCTATGTGTAAGCCTGCTTTGACCTTTATTCCTTGAGGAATCATGCCCAGCTCGGGGGTGGCAGTGTTGTTGAGAGATTAATGAGTACACTCGCTTGTGGTTGGATGGAACGTTGCAGTGACGTAGCTGGTTGTAGAACGAGACATTTATAAGATAAGCATTCCTCTCCATTTTTCTTCTACATTTACATTGCTGTCTAATTTCTAACGAACCATAATGATGAACATGTTGATGCTAGAATGTATATGTTTTCTTCCACTGTATGTTGAGTAACTATGCATCCTTGTATATTTTACACATCTTAGCATGTTTCATGTTCTAAGCATTTTATATCATCATTTATGCATGTTTGTGTTCATGGGGATAGTTTCCTGGAGGTTTTTTATTGTTTGGTAGAGTCCTCTTCATTGGTCAGAGGGTCAAGGACATTACAGTGGTTGTCCATCTCATCAATCCTTGATCACATTTGTCAATATGGGTATGTGAGGACGTCGGTAATCATAGGAAATATGAAAAGAAAATCCAGTACACCAGATGAAGGTCTTGTCGTAACGATGCACCTAGATAAGCCTACATGGAAGATGACTCGATGCTCTTTCTATGAGATAAAGGTTCCCTTCCAACAAGCATACATCATTGAGTCATGCTGATCGAGCACTAGATGCAGTTACAAATGGGCTGGGGAGTGTACTGGTGAGCAGCCTTACGGGATAAAGCTATTGCTGCAGCTTTCTGTGTGTCGAGTATATCGAGAGACATCAATAAGGAAGATGGTGGCAGTATACAAGGTATTTCGACCCAGCTAGAAGTATCTTACAAAGTCATCCTTGGATATTAGTAGATCAGTAGGTTACGGGTCTTGTCGGTGGCACCAGAACGGACTCCGATAGGGACCAGAGTTCTTTCCCAATTTGACAAACTCTGTGGGGTCCAAACTAGAGTCCCTATTGTCTTTCACAAAGTCTGCAGGCTTGGCAAGCAATCTCCTCTTCCAGTAATCCAGGTGGGATCTCCAGGTGCCAATGGACCGGGGAAGGGCTAAAGGGCCAGTTACGGCATGTACTCTATGCTGCTCTACTGAAATTCGTCAGAGTTTGGTGACTTGCTTCCCTTGACCACCGTTGCTTGCGGGGATTTTCTGGTTTTCAATATGGACAAGTATTCAAAGTCCATATATATATCACGAAGGGTGGTGCAGAGCCAGATGAAGAAAATATGAAATCGAGGAAGAACAAGAAGAGAAAAAGCTGCAGCAAGCACATGCAAAACCCCAGGATCTTGAGAATGGTGGAAGAAACAAGGCCACCCGGATTGTTGTGCCGAAATGGGACACTGGACACCCTTGGTGAAGTTGGAGGAAGACTATGATAAGATGACGAAAGAGTCCCAAAGCAAAGACAACATTATTGATCACAGGGATCTTGGTCCCAATAAGAAGGGCATAGCTTACTTTATCTGCCCAGGCAAACTCTAAACTTGAACCTTCCATTTCCTGTCCTTTGATGGTGCCAAGAAAAAAGATGTATCAGTGTGCTACCCTCGCAAAGAACCAAAGTAGGAGAAGTAGTTTCCATGAAGGAACCTGGAAAAAAACAAGATGTCACACAGGTCATGCCTCTTCATATGTCCCTTGCTTCGTGGCTTGGGATGAGGCACAGGTGAGTGTTGGGGGCCTGTTGGCCCGTGAAAGGGGCATAAGGAAGAAGTTTGTGTGTGCAACCAAAGAAAATGCGTCGTCCGCGCCATAGAAGCAAAGGAAGACTGTGAAGGAATCAAAGGACCCATGCAGGTAGAATAAAGAGGTGCACAGTGAAGGAAAGGTGAGCACAAAAGTGCGTAAGTGATAATGGCTAGAAAGAGACAGATGCAGAATCCATATCATGGTCATTTAAGGCGGTGTAAGCCTATAGATACGCACGTATGAGAGGATATTTGTAAGTAAGGCCAATAGTTCCTCATGTCAAGTCATGATCACTACAGTTGTAGCCTGAGGTGCGGCTGATGGTGACAGTTAACAAACTATCGGTATACAGTTGAACCTGCATGGTCATGTAAAATAGTATAAATAGGAGGGATGCAATAGTTAGAAGGTTGGTCTATTTGGTTTTTTTTTATACCCATTGGGCGTTGTTCATTTGTAGTGGATTTTATTGTTGACTATGGTTATTTGTTCGGTCAGTTCTTCTGTAATAGTTTGTTTGTTTAGTGGTAACTGATGTCAAAGGATTTCATTTATGCTGTAATATTTTAGAGATTAGATAATAGTAGACTCAGGAAGAGTCTAGTAGCAATAGAGAGGCTGTTGAGCTGCGGATCTGGCTACTGTGGGAGCAGAACGCTAGGAGTAGATAGAGAGTAGAAGAGGGAACCAGAGAGCATGAGAACTATGAGCCTGAAACTTAAAGACATATTTGAAGATCAGTCTGCATCCTGTAGACTACAAGGTGTTGTATCCTCTCTCATGCAAGATGAAGAGCACCTTGGTGGTTTTTCCTAGATGGGTTTCCACATTATCTCTTGTGTCTAAATGAGTGATTGATGTGGTGAATGTTTATGTGAATGGTTACTATTTTCTTACTATAGAATGTTTAATGTTGCTTAAATATATGATAGTACTCTTTAATCAACAAATTAATGATCAAAAGGCATTATTGAAATTAACAAATGTATATCGGTCGGTATATTTCTGTTTCAATCCTGACTAGAGTCATTGGTCCAATTGATATGAGTTGGCTGCACTGCACAAGGTGCGCTAGTTGCGATATGGAAATGAGGGTCAAGTCGTGCATGATGACATGTAATTGTGCTCATTCACACATAATTGACTCCTCAGTCCATCCATCATGTTTCCTTCGTTGAGATCCTTGGCTGCAATCCAAGGGACTATAATCCCTTAACAATCGCGAAGACATGGTTCTAGCGGTTACCCATCTAAGAGATATCTTAGGTGAGATTGCACCTACTTCGTAGGTGTTTCTGATGGGGCTTCCTCTGTCAGGTCGATATCTCGGATAGTTGTTGGATCGATAAGCTGTACAGAACCTGTGTCGCATGAGTGAGGAAAGTGTCCAACATGCTAAGCTTTAACCAAATAACATTCCTGACATTTCGCGATAAACATCATAATGTCAACCTTTAACTTAGGCCAGAAAAAGTGTCTCTTGATGACGGATATCATCTTTTGATATCCCTGGTTCCCTGACTAGGGTTCCTGATGAAATTCTATGAGGATGTTGGACCAAATGTCCCCTCTGTCTGGAACATACAATCTTTCCTTAGACCATAGCAGTCCTGATTCATCTACGTTGTACTCTTTTTGTTGTTGAAACAACATGTCCTCTAAGAATTTCTTAAGGATTTTTACATAGAAAGAGTCAACTCTATTGGTTGTTATAATCCTCTCATGCAAATCTACATCGGTTTGACTTAAAGTCACCTCATATATCATATGAGTTCATCAGCTCAAAGAATCAACAACCCTGTTCTCTTTTCCCTTAATATGCTTTATCTCAAAATGGTACTCACTAAGGAAAGCCAACCATATGGATTTCCTTTCATTCAGATCTAGTTGATTGAATAAGTACTTTAGACTCATATTATCCATCTTCAGAAGGAACTTCCTTCCCATGAGGTAGTGCCTCCACATTTTCAAAGTGTGGATGATGGATGCTAACTCAAGTTGTGCGTGGGGTAGTTCTAGTTGTGCTCCTTTAAATTTCACGATTCATAACATATCATGTGATTGTTCTACAAGAGGAATCCTCCATGCCCTTATTTTCTTGCATCCATGCAAACAATGAAATCCCCATCGGGATCCACAATTCATAGTATCAGTGCGGTCATCAAAAGCTGCATAATATTTTGAAAAATTTCCTCGCTCTTGGTCATCTAGAAGAACTTATTTGCTTTCTTTTGCAAAGCAGTCATGGGACAAGCGATTCTTGATAAGTTCTCAATGAACTTTCGATAATATCTGGCTAATCCCAAGAAGGACCTAATGTCGGTGACACTAGTATGGGTAGGCCAATCCTTGATGGCTCTAATCTTTTTCGGGTCCACAACTATCCCTGTCTCGAAGATAATGTGACCTAAGTACTCACTAGTGGAAAATGAGATTTGAGTTACCACGAGACAAAAAAAATTGTCACCGTAGTTTTTTTAAAGGGATAAATGACCAAAATTGGTAATTCTAAGTGAGCGAATTAAAAACAATCAATATAAATGAACACTTTTAGTCACAGGATAAAAAAAAAACCAACTAAAATAGACCAAGTTAAATGACCAGATTTGATCACGGGATATCTAGACTACAAATCACCAGATCACAATTGGTCATTCATTTGGTCATTTTTTAGCTGTGTCACTCCAGCAATGGAAAAAATTACAAATTTGACAATGAATTTGTACATTTTACTAAATTCTAACACTGTAGATGGATTCAGAGTCTCCTTAAAAGGGGTCTCTGAATCCATGTGCAATGTTAGAATCTAGATTTAGTAAATTGTAGACCCCTCATGTGTCATAGCTCAGCTATTGACACTAATTTAGCTATTATAATCAAGAAATATTTAAACACTAGTGTCATGACTCAACAATTAACACCAAATTAGTGTTGTTGATCATGATGACCTCCTAGCGAGACAACAAATTAATTATCTGTCGATGATCATCATGAATGAGTGATGTTATGAATGTCAATCCACCTCCGGTCATTGAGGATATTCTTGTCCCTTTCCATTTGATACTAACAGATGGAACCCTCATGTGTTGCAAGGGTTTCAAAGCCACAAAAGCCATTGAATGAGGGTCCAAACATTCCCTTAAATATATTTAAATGTGTCATTAAACTAACATAGACCAAGTTACACTAGTTGTTCAACTTTGACTTAGTTGCGTATAAACAAATTATAATATTAAAACATGTATTATATTGATAAGAGCATGGTTTAATAACAAGCAATGAGATGAGACATGTTTTAAAAACCCTCGATGGACACTATTGTAAATGTGACTTTGTAAATATAAAAATTATCTCTAAAAAGTTATACTAATAGGTTATAATATATACATTATATTAAATATCTTATATTATTATAATACATACAAAATAATTATATTTATAATATATAAGTTTTATAAAATATAATAGTTCATAAATAAAAATATAATATATAGCTATAGATTAGTTAGGATATACAAAAAAAAACAAAAAATATAGTAGAAAAACTAAATGCAATATAACAAAACTAGTGGAAAAGAGGGTATTTTGGTATCATTGTTGGAAACAATTGAAGGCTTTGGTGCAAAGGGGTTTTTGAACAGATGATTCATGTCTCCATGAATTTCTTGAACATAAATTGCACAGTGAACTGGATCTGTATCGGGTTTCTCTTCTCCAACACGTTCCTTTGTCTCGACTTTTGATCCTGAAATTGGCGTGCATGATACTCCCCTATTCTTATTATAGTGGGTGGGCAATAGAGTTCAATCATTTTATCACTCAGTATTGATCCTAAAGTGTATTGAATAGTAGCTGCATAACATGGGGGCTTATAACACAAAGTCCATTCTCCTAGCAGTCTCCTCGCTGACTATTCTCATGGATTACAGGAAACAAATCTAAATCTCTCCATTCTCTGGATTCTCCCTTTCTAGGTGTGATTTTCGTTCCTAAAATTATAGTCAACAAAGACCATCATCACAACCATTCCCAATGGTTTCAAAATTGCATCTGAAGGTTCTTCTATATGTTTTTTCTCCATAATTTATTTATTTTGAAATTGCTTCTAGGAATATACCCCGAATCTAGGTTGCGCTGGCATATTTGAGTTTCTTCCTTCCGATAATGGAATTTATGTTAGATTTTTAACATTTAAGCTATATGATATTAGGATCTTATCTAAGAGAATAACAAGCACAACAATCAAACACAAGAGATTCCTCGGGGAAACCATAAAGGAGAAAACCCCACAACTTTCTCAGAGATAGAATAAACACCAAAAGTAAAACCCAAAGACACTAAGATGATCTCCCGATAGCAGTAGTCGCTCTCTCTCTCTTGTCCCAACTTCTTCTCTCTCTCTCTCTCTCAGTTATGCGCCACAACCGAGTGTGAGTGAATGAATATGAAATGTGTGTTAAATAGAGAAGCTCCCTCTCTATTTATACAAATTCCTGACTTGACAATAACTCACTAGGGTCGAATTCTCTAGGAGTTTGTAATAACCCTAGGTCCCCACAACTGCGGTGACCTTAAATCTTGTTCAATAAGAGAGTTATACTCTATGAATTTACATGACTTGTTTACATTATTGAATCTCCCAATCAGAAAATCGAGGCATGACATGACTGAATTACATTACAGATACTTCCCCAAATAAACATTGGCATACAATACTTAAGATATACAAGTGAATACATTCCAAAGTTACAAATACATCAACACTCCCTCTTAAATTGGAAGGTATTCTCTCGACATAATTTATCAGCACAAGTATTCTTCTGTGTATCATCATCAATTCATCTTCATCTTCAAGTCATCAAGTCTAGATCATCACTGTATTTGGATCATCACTGGATCATCATCGAGTCTAGATCATCACTTGATCTGGAGCATCACTGGATCATAATCAAGTCTATATCATCACTTGATCTGAATAGTCAATGCTGGATCATCACTAGGTCATCATCACTGGTGCTATCTCAATTATACTCGTCACAGGAATTTTTATATAGCCAGCCCTTTTCCATGCTGGTTGTAGACCTAGCCTTCATGTAGGTCTTCATCATATTTAGCACTTATATCTGACCATGGAATGAACCATGTCAGAAATGCCTGCCCATCACTTACATCTGACCATGGAACGAACCATGTTAGAAAGGCATGCCCAACACTCACATCTGACCATGGGAGGAACACATCCAAAACCCATGTCAGAAAGGCCCAGCACTCACATCGGACCTCATATTGTCAGAAAATCTTTGCACTTACATCGGACCTCATCTTGTCAGAAAGGAGATGCACTTACATCTGACCTCATCTTTCCAGAAAGGATCTACACTTACATCTAACCTCATCATGTCAGAGGGGTTCTGGACTTACATCCAACCTCATCATGTCAAAAAGGCTCTACACTTACATCCGACCTCATCATGTCAGAAAGGCTCTCATCTCTAGGCTCAATTTTAGTCTTAAACTAAAACAAATTTCCTGGTAACTGACCAGGTGCCTCCATTCTCCTAGAGAATGGAATTCAACACTTATATTTGATCATGTGGGAACACATGATCCCTCAATCATATCAGAATGGATCTGCGCTGATCATGTGGGAACAAATCCCATAATCACATCAGAATATCTCTGCACTTATATCTGATTATGTGGGAGCACATCCCTCAATCACATCAGAATAGATTTGCACTGATCATGTGGGAACACATCCCATAATCATATCAGAATATCTATGCACATATATCTGATCATGTGGGAACACATCCCTCAATCACATCAGAATGGCTCTGCACTGATCATGTGCAAACACATCCCACAATCACATCAGAATATCTCTATAGTGATCATGTAGTAACACCACCCACAATCACATCAGATCATCTCTGCACTTATATATGACCATGTGAAGCTCAGGCTTCCACCATGCCAGAAGGGCCAACAGGCACATCAATTCCCTTTGGAGGGAAAATTGATCTAGAGAACACCAAGCTTCTCCCTGAAGTACTCAAACTTCACTCTGGATAATGGCTTGGTCAACACATCAGCTGTCTGTTCATCCATCACCACATACTGGAGCTTCACTGCTCCTCTTTGCACCATATCCTTGATATAGTGATATTTGATCTTGATGTGCTTCTTCTTGTCATGGAACACCAGGTTCTTAGACAACTTCACACAACTCTGGTTGTCGTAATATATACAAGTAGCATCCAACTGGAGATCAAACAAATTAGATAGTAGCTTCCTAAGCCACACAGCCTCACAGCTAGCTAAACAAGATGTGGCATTCTCTGTTTTGGCTATATTCAGTGCCACATAGGACTCTTTCCTAATAAACCAAGAGATCACAACTGATCCCATACTGAAGCAGCACCTTGAAGTGCTCTTCCTATCGATGGCACTTCCTGCCCATTCTGAATCAACATAACCTTCTAGTTTAATCTTCTGATTCACCTTATACTTGAGCCCATAATCAACTGTACCCTTCAGGTACCTCAGAATATGCTTTGCAGCAATCAAGTGAACATGTCTAGGATCTGTCAGGAACTCGCTCAATATGTTCACAGCAAAACAAATATCTGGTCTCGTATTCGTCAGGTATATCAAGGACCCAATCATCTGATGATACATTGTAGCATCAACCGACTTGGATGAAGCATCATTCAGTAGCTTCAGGTGCGATGTCATAGGTGTGGTCATGGCCTTGTAGTCCATCATCCCAAACCTCTTCAAGATCTCTATTGCATACTTCCCTTGTCCTAGGGAGATTACATCTGCATTTTGCCACACCTCCATGCCTAGAAAGTAATGCATCATACCAAAGTCCTTCATTTTGAACTCAGTAGCAAGATTCCTCTTCGTATCAGTAATCAACACATCTTTGCATGTCAGAAACAGATCATCTACATATAGTAGAATTATCATAGGGTTCCATTCTTCAACCTTGTAGTAAAGGTTGGAATCTTCTTTACTCTTGGTAAAGCCCAAATTGGACAGGAAGCTGTCAATTCTACCATACCATGTCCTGGGTCCTTGTTTCAAACCGTACAGGGATTTCTTTAATTTAAACACATGAGTCTCCCTATCATGTGTCTCAAAACCTGGTGGTTGCTCGACATACACTTCCTCTTATACTACACCATTCAAGAAAGCAGTCTTGACATCCACTTGGTGTATCTTCCATTTCATTACTGCAGCCAAAGCAAGTACTGATCTGATGGAAGTGTATCTGGCTACAGGTGCAAAAGTCTCTTCATAATCTATTCCTTATTTATGGGAAAATACGCAAGCCACAAATATTTCCTTTATATTTTTCTATGCTACCATCTGCAGCATGCTTGATCCTGCAGATCCATTTGGAAGTCACGACAGACTTCCACTTTGGTCTAGGGATAACATCCTAGACATCGTTCTTCATGATTGATTGATACTCTTCCATCATCGCATCCTTCCATTCTTTCTTTTCTACCGCTTCTTCATAGTTGGAAGGTTCTTTGTCAATGAAGTCACATAATAAGGCTACATAACCAGAGAAGGACCTCGTTCGTTTCTTTTTTCTGTGTATTTCTTCTGGAGCCCCATATTTTTCAGCACCTTCGATAAATTCTCATACCCAAGTAGGTTTCCTCTTGTGAGGATTCTTTTCTTGAGGTGGATCTATAGGTTCTTAAGGTTCTTCTATTTCTCGATCTTCTTCTGGAATTTCTTTGTTCATGGTTGTGTCATGAATTCTGGTTGCTTCTGTTTCTTCAGGTTCTTCAACAGGTCTCTTTATGGATTTGTTGTAAGGTAAGTCTTCATCAAATGTTACGTCCCTGCTTATGTCGGTCGTCTTGAATCCTAGGAAGTATATTATGTAAGCCTTCAAGATTTCAGAGTATTCCACAAATATACGCTTCCTTCTTGAAGGATCTAAATTTGTCCTCTTTTCTTTTGGAATGTGAATGTACACTAGACAACCAAATATTCTGATATGACTGACTTCTAGTTTCTTGCTGAAAAACACTTATTCAGGTGTCTTGTTCTCGAGTACTCTATGTGGAGTACAGTTCTGTACATACATAACTGTTCTAGCAGCTTCTGCCCATATATGCATGGGAAGATCTTGATCATGAAGCATTGCCCTTACAACTTCCATGATCGTTCTATTATTTCTTTCCACAACCCCATTTTGTTGTGGATTATATGGAGTATTCAACTTCCTCTTAATCCATGAATCTTTGCATAATTCCTTGAATTCATTTGATGTGAATTTTCCACCATTGCCTGATTGGAAAATATTGATCTTCTTTTCTATGTAGTTTTTGATCAAGGCTTTGAATTCCTTGAATTTGTTGAATACTTCATCTTTGTTCTTCATAAAGTATATCCATGTCTTCCTAGAAAAATCATCAATGAAAAGAACATAGTATACATACCCGCTTAATGAACTGGATGACATCGGACCACATACATCAGAGTGAATGATTTCCAAGATTCCTTTAGCCTTTCTTTCGCTACTTGGAAATGTCTTCTTTGTGTTCTTTTCTTTCACACATCCCTTGCATACTCCTTCATGTTTTTCTTGTAGTCCTGGAAGACCTTCAACAACTTTTGCTTGCAAGTGGTAGTCCTTTGTAGTGCAGATGTGCAAGCCTTCTATGCCAAATTTAATTTGGTTCTACTGAGTCATGCACCAAAGCTTGTTATGGTTGGCCTTTTAGTCTGTATAGTCCTCCCTCTTGTTCTTCAATTACTACTGCATCATCAATAGTCTTTCCTTTTGACCACATGATCACTTGACCATCTATAAATGCAACTCTTATACATTTTTCATCTAATGCAGAAATGGAGAGAAGGTTCTTCTTTAGTCCTGGTACAAATAGGACATCTTTCATTTTCATAGACTTTCAAGATTCTAATTTTTAGGTGGATTCTCCACTACATTTTATTGGATATTGGTTGTCATCCCCAAGTTTCACCTTGTGGAGTGATTCATGGTCTGATAGTTTCACAAATGATTCTTTGAATCCTGTCATATGCTTGGAAGCCCCACTATCTATAAGCCAGTCATTGCTTCCATGTGTGATGTTTCCTGTGAGAGAAGAAATCAAAACATATTCTTCATCACTTGAAGAATCATCACTGTCTTGCTTGATTCTCTTCTTAGAAGGCTCATCATCTTCTGTAGCTTGAGAATGATGTCTTTTCTTGTTTCCCTTCCTCTTGTGAGATCTATCTTTGTTTCTAGGACAATCACTTGCAAGGTGTCCTCTTTCATCACATATATAGAAAATGTACTTAGACAAATCTTTGTTAGACTTTCTAGTGTTTCTCTTCTAGTGAGATTGCTTACCTCTATGATGGTTTGTTCTGCTTTTCTTGGATTGTACCGTGAGATCTCGATCTCGAGTTCCCATATTTTCTTCTCATGCTAATATTCGAGCTTCTTCTTGTGAGCAGTCCTCCTGCAGTCTGCTAAACTTGACTAGTTTATTTCTGGCACATATGTCTCGAATGAAAGAGTCCCATGCCCTAGGGAGACCATTCAAGGTGGTCATCACAATTTTTGCATTCTCTACTTCTTCATCTACTGCTTCCAGTTGTTCCGTGATATGAGAGACCCTTGTAAAGTAAGACTGGATGGTCTCCACATTCTGGATCTTTACATTCTTCAATTGTTTTTTCACAGTCATCTTTCGGTTTATGTTCTTCCCTTCAAATAACTTGGTGAGGACATCAAACATCTCTTTAGGTTTCTTTAGAGAGGACACCTATGGTATGAGGTCATCATTGATTTAATTAGCAATAATTCTCTTATCCATGACCAATTTCTTCTTGTGTAAGGCCTTAGCCTCATCTCCCTCCGGAACTGGAACCTCTTCACTGATGTAAGAGTCCAACTCATTTTCTTCTAGGACTAGGGAGATCCTGTACTTCCACGCTCAGAAGTTATCAACTCCCTCAAGCTTTTCATCAAGCTTGGTACGATGAGACATCTTAATAGAGAACCTCAGATGGAAATGCAAAAGATTTAGATCTTACTAGGTTAAAATGTCAAAACTGCATCTAGAGCTGAATTTTTGTAGAGTTGGTTGAGGAGCAGATTAAGGTTTGAATTTCCTAGAGTTCTGCCCAACCAAAAACTTTGATCTTGATCTATAAACTTCGATTTTGGGGAGGAGATCAATCCAGGCCTAGGATCATTAAAAAATTCCACTTCTGTGGAAATACCTAATTTTCGGCAGCAGTATAGGGTCAAAAACTGAAAATACTCAGAATCAGATTTTGCTTCGATAGAAATATGCGCCCTAGAGAGGAGAGTCAACCCAACCTCCTTTTTCTGAAAATGTGTGGAGAGAGATCCAAAAAATAGAAATCCCTAGTTTCTGCATTTGCATAGTGTCTTTTCTCAGGTTAGCTCTCATACCATGTTATATTTTTAACAGTTAAGCTATATGATCTTAGGATCTTATCTGAGAAAATAACAAGCACATCAATCAAACACAAGAGACAATGAACACAAAGATTTTCCTCGGGAAAACCATAAAGGAGAGAACCCTCCAACTTCCTCAAAGATAGAATCAGCACCAAAAGTAAAACCCAAAGACAGTAAGATGATCTCCCAACAGTAGTAGTCTCTGTCTCTCTCTTGTCCTAACTTCTTCTCTCTCTCTCAGTTATGCGCCACAACCGAGTGTGAGTGAATGAATATGAAATGTGTGTTAAATAAAGATGCTCCCTCTCTATTTATACTAATTCCCAACTTGACCATAACTCACTAGGGCTAACTTCTTTAGGAGAGTCTAATAACCCTAGGGCCCCACAACTGCGTCGACTTTAACCCTTGATCAACACGAGGGTTATACTCTATGACTTTAAATGTATTGTTTACATTATTGAATCTCCCTATCGGAACATCGGGGCATGGCATGACTCCATTACATTACAGATACTTCCCGAAATAAACATCGGTGTACAATACATAAGATATACAAGTGAATGCATTCCGAAATCACAAATACATCAGCAATTTAAACGATTTTTCCTTCGAGTAATGCACTTCAAACTTCAATATGTTTGATTCATATTCACATATTGTTTGGATCAGAGCCCAATTGCATCGATTGGACTATCTGTTGATCATGGTTTTGCCTCTGACACCCCATTGTACAACATGGAAACTCACCTTGTAGAACACATGGAGTTCAAAACCACAAAGAACCGAAGCCATCTTCGAATGGTGTGCGAGGTGGAAGCTATCATAGGAAATTCCACCAATAAAGAAAAATATCCAGGTTCAAAGACAATATAAAGGAAAACATTCATAGGGTATGTTTCTATGTATCTAGATGCACAATGCATGGTCACCCATTGTTTTTCAATGTTGTTGAATGAAAACAAAAGAATTGAAAATCCCTGTCCCTCTTCGATGACTTGATCTAAAATTCTGCCAAATAAACATGTGGAAATGAATCTAGAAAGAAAAACTTAGTAACAAAGGATATTCTGTTTAGGGTGAGAAATCTACAAAAAAAACCTCATATTGCGAGATATTTCAAGTGACTAGAAAATCTCGTGAGTACAGAAAACATAATGAAATTGACTTCTTTATTGCAATTGCTAAAGTACAACAAATAGTACATGAATCGTTTCCTAAGATGTCCATGGATTAGAAAAACTTTAGAAATGGAACAAACTTAGAAGAGAGATTCAGAACATATCTATAACCCTATATGGGGTTTTATAAAGCTTTCCCCAATGCGGTCGATTTTGCTGTATTATTAGCATATTACTTTAAGGACAAAAAGAGGTTGGCGTTTGGTAAGGTATGGTTGGAAGACGAGCAATCTTCTTTGTACACCTACCTCTATAGTTACTCTGCTTCGTTGTCACTCCGGATTCCCTTTCCCTTCGCTTGCAATATCAAGAAAAACAAAATTGGATACTTTTTATGAATATATAATAATTGGATACTTTTTATCCAAGAACCATTTGTAGCCCCACATGCTTCCTTTATACTTCAAAGTGTAAGGCCCGCTCTCCAGCGCCCTGTCAAAATGGCTGTGAACCTTGTTCTTGCCCTTCCCACTCTGATCCACCAACATCAATTCGAACAGAGTGCGAACGTCCGTGCCCTCACTTGCCAGCGCGATAAAAACCGGAACATAAAGCGAATTGTCCTCGGCATTCTTGCCATCGGGGTAAAAATAAATGGCCCACTAATAACCTCCTACCTTGAAATTCTCGCTGGCAATGTGCCTGCCGACGCCCATACCCTTAGCCAAAGAGTACCCCTGTATTACGAAATTGTGCGAGCCGTTGACAGTGTTGGTAACTGATCTCGAGCTCGAAGGCAAGCCATCGTCGTTCTCAGGGATTCCATTCTGCATTGTCGAGGGAAATCTGGACCGACCCGAACGACCTTTTCATTGGCAACGGCCGGGCATTTAAAAAGAAAAGAGGAACAAAACCCTAGGGCACCAAATTCGTCCGTTGAAACTATGGAATTCGAAAAAAATTCACAGAGGATTCAACAGCTCGAGACCTGTGAGACAATTCCCTAATTTCTCATCGATCGCTTCGGACCATGGCTCCACGCAAGCTGTTCTATACGATTTAGCGGTCGAATTTAAGAAGACCTTCAATAAATTTTGCGTTACTTGCTCAATAATCTCTGATGGCGAATAACAATGGGTGCGTTGTGTTGAATTTATCGATTCAATCAAGAGAAACTAGTGATCGTATACTATGTGATACCCCTCGCTAAGATTTCCCACGGCCGAAACGCTTTGATTATATTGTTTTGGTTATAAACGAACATAGTTTGGTTTCACGTAATGGCCAGGTTTGCTGCATTGATGAGGCCATGGTGAAAACGGGGCGTGCAGAGAATCAAAGCAGAATAGTGCATTTGGACACCTGTAAGCTTATTATATATTATAAGGATTACACCTTTTACATTCTTTCTTTCTCTCAACTTAAATTTCATCTTCTTACTGGCATTTTAAGCTCAATCCAGTTTATCACGTCCCCAGTTCGAATCCCCGCAATTCAAGAGACTGGTTATTGGCATATCTAAGCCTGTAGAGCTCTATATGATGCATTGATTGCTTCATTACATGTGCGTGCTTTTTGGGGCCGTGGCGGATAGTGATTTCGATTTACGGAAATGGCTGACAAAGCAGCTACTCTGGAAGCCATTAACAAAGAAGCTGTGGATTTGGTAAGCAGGACTTGTAGGCCTTTTATGGTTTTGGTTTGGTGTGTCTTGTTGAGTCTGATTTTGTGAGGTTTTCTGAGCGCAGGAAAATATTCCCATCGAGGAGGCTTTTGAGAATCTGAGATGCAGCAGGGAGGGTTTGACCAGCCAATGTGCGCAGGAGAGGCTCACTATGTTAGGATACAACAAGCTGGAAGTGAAAAAGGTAAGAATAGCTACGAATAGGTAAGAATTGATTTTCTAAGGCTGTTTTAGTCTTAAGATATACAGAGTAAAGAAGATTCATTGGTTTTACAGTGAAGTAATTTTGTACCACAACAAAGTAGTTTCCATGGCCTATTTACTTATTTACAGTAAATATGTTTGCTTAGGTTGGTTCGATGTTTACTACAACATAAAATCTTTAGGCTACAGGAAAGTAAATTGCCTAGGCTTAGGAAGGTTTAATGAAGGATCCTTTATCATAGCTTTTAGAAGAGGTTCATGCATTTGGGGTTTATGCTGAATAGTTGGCGTGCACAGGAAAGCAAATTCCTCAAGTTTTGGGTTTTATGTGGAACCCCTTATCATGGGTCATGGAAGCGGGCACCTGTGATGGCCATTGCTTTGGAAAATGGAGGAGTAAGCATCAGACATCTCTAATTTCTCTAGTTGATTCTATTATAGAGCAATGTCAAGCTTCATTGCTAATATTCTATAATTACTTCTCTAGTGATCCGTCTTTCTCATTGGCTAAAAAGTTATCCATACACTGTTAATATCATGTATTTACTTTATCCCACAATTGTTTTGTCTCTTTCATTGAAATATGTTGGCTATTTACACCATTAATATCATGCGGTTGTATGTTATGTTATTGGTTTTCTTCTCTATGAAGACTTTACCTAGTCGGGCCTAAAATGTGCGCATTCAGTTTAATGTCTGTCTTCTTGTCTTCTACATGCTCAGAGAAGATATCTCTCCATGATTAATTCATGAACTGAACACATATTTTCGAAGTTTGGCCATTTTTTCCTTTAATGGTATCTTTCGCAAATTGGTCATGTTTATTCTTTTTGTTTTTTCATTCTTACAAAAACATTTTTCTAATTTTGGTACCTCCTTTTATATGTCCTTCCCCTCTATTGTGTATTTACAGTATTATTTCATCCCATGGTTCCTGTGTATGTTATTAGAAAAAAACTTGGCTTCTCTTTCTACTATATTACAATATTTCTCTCTTATGAGTTTTGTAGCAAGTAATAATCAAGTCTCACCATTTCCCCTCTTTTTAGTTGAGGTCTTAATCATAATATTGTATTTTTGCAAGGAAAGCCTCCTTTGTTGGTATCTTAACATTCCTTATTATAAACTCCACCATAAGTTTCATAAAAGAAAACAATGCTGGCAATGTGGTTGCACCACTGATGGCTTGGTTGGCTCCAAAGAGAAAGGTCTATTACCTATCCTTTGTGTGAGTGGGAGACCTCATTTTCATGTTTTCTATCCTTGGTTTTCCAGTAAAGCATGCATTTGGATGCTCATAATCCTCTTAAGATTGCGGATTCTTATTGCTGCACTTTTAAATTCCTTAAGTCACGTACTAGTCTTTGAACTTGACAGATTCTCAGAGATAGAGAATGGAGTGAAGAAGATGCAGCGGTGCTTGTTCATGGTGACATAATTAGGATCAAACTTGGAGACATTGTTCCTGCAGATGTATGTCTTCTTGAAGGAGACCCCTTAAAGATTGATCATGTCTTAGGAAAACCCATTTTCTTTACTTCTTTTTTTGATAACAAGTGCTTGAATGTTTGTTATGATTTTATATGGTTTATGGGATGAACTTTGAGCTGTTTGGTATTATTTCTGAGCCATATTTTGTGGCAATATGTTTTAATGTGTGTAGTATACTCTAACTAGTGAGTCTTTGTCGGTAACAAAGGGTCCTGGCGATGGGGTTTATTCGGGCTCTACCTGCAAATAGGACAAAATTGAATGTGTTGTCATTGCTACTAGGGTCCATACATTTTTTGGTAAAGCAACGCATCTTGTGGACAGTACAAACCAAGTTGGCCACTTCCAAAAGGTTGGTATTTATTCTGGATTTCTGATTATTTATATTTCTGTCTTTTTTCTAATTTGACAAATACATGTTTTTGGCAATACTCCAGCTAGTTTAGGATCCATGCTAATATGTGATGACCTAGCCCTGAAATTGTTCAAGCTAGTGTCCTTGTGTTAAAATATTTATTTAAATATTTTCTTGGAGGTGGCTTGCAGGTTTTGACGGCAATTGGGAATTTCTGCATTTGCTCTATTGAAATTGACATGATAATTGAGATCATTGTTATGTATCCAATTCAATACCGTCACTATCGCCCTGAAATCGATAGCCTTTTAGTTCTCCTCATTGGTGGGATTCCAATACCAATGCCTACTGTCCTTTCTGTGACAATGGCCATTGGATCCCACCGTTTAGCTTAAGATGTTAGTAGACATTATCACACTTGGGTGATTATATGCAGACTTTTGTTTGGAAGATATTCATAAGAAGTACTAGTTCTTAAATATAATTCACACTGATGGTACTTCTCTTTCTAGTATTTGTTTGTACAGGGTGCTATCACAAAACAAACGACAACTATTGAAGAAATGGATGGAATGGATGTGCTTTGCAGTGACAAAACTGGAACATTAACATTGATTAAGCTTACTTTGGACAAGAACCTTATTGAGGTTAGATGCACACTTGCTGATTTTTTGGTGCTTGCCACAGTGCGAATTTTCTGATGCTTTCCATAGTGCTTCTAATTTCTTTAAAACAAGTACCAATTACTTATTTTGTTGTCATGAATAGGTTTTTACCAAAAGATATGACAAGGATACGATTTGTTTGATGGCTGCAAGGCCATCCCGAATAGAGAATGAAGATGCCATTGATGCAACAATTGTTGGGATGCTTGCTGATCCTAAGGAGGCAAGTAGATTTTTGTCATGTCATTTTATTAAACTTTAGTTGATAAGCAAGATTATATATGTTTTACTGATTTGAATCTGTTGTTCTGGGTCTTAATATCCATGGATGTAAAGGCATGGGAAGGAATTCAAGAGGTTCATTTTCTTCCTTTTAATCCGACTGACAAGAGGACAACTATTGAAGAAATGGCTGGAATGGATGTGCTTTGCAGTGACAAAACTGGAACATTAACATTGATTAAGATTACTTTGGACAAGAACCTTATTGAGGTTAGATGCACACTTGCTGATTTTTTTGTGCTTGCCACAGTGCCAATTTTCTGATGCTTTCCATAGTGCTTTTAATTTCTTTAAAACAAGTACCAATTACTTATTTTGTTGTAATGAATAGGTATTTACCAAAGGATATGACAAGGATACGATTTTTTTGATGGCTGCAGGGCCATCCCGAATAGAGAATGAAGATGCCATTGATGCAACAATTGTTGGGATGCTTGCTGGTCCTAAGGAGGCAAGCAGATTTTTGTCATGTCATTTTATTAAACTTTAGTTGATAAGCAAGATTATATATGTTTTACTGATTTGAATTTGTTGTTCTGGGTCTTAATATCCATGGATGTAAAGGCATGGGAAGGAATTCAAGAGGTTCATTTTCTTCCTTTTAATCTGACTGACAAGAGAACAACTCTCACTTATATTGACAATCAAGGGAAAATGCATCGATCTAGTAAAGGTGCTCTAGAGCAGGTATTGTTCTCTGAATGTTTGACCTTATTCGTCATAATTGGTAATGAGCTATGTTGTTTAGAAAGTTATTAGAAACTTATTTTTCATTTCTATAAACTGAAATAGTCAATTATCTTTTGATAGATTCTAAGCCTTGCACATAATAAGTCATAAATTGAGCACTGAGTTTACTGAACGAGGAATCTAGTCTCTTGCAGTTGCATATCAGGTTAATAATTTGGCTTCTTTTGGTTTATCAATGGGTTGAATCTTCCCAGTAAGTTCTTACTGTTGATAGGTATATCTTTATAGCTTTCTGAAAATGTTTGCAGGAAGTTCCAGAGGGAAGGAAGGAGAGTCCAAGTGGCATTTTATTGGACGGATGCCTCTTTTTGATCCTCCACGCCATGAAAGTGTTGAAACAATCAAAAGGGCTCTGAATCTTGATGAAAATATCAAAATGATTACTGGTATGGTCAAGTTACGGTGTCGCCTTGATCTTGTTCTTGAGTCGCTTTGTGAAGAGAGTAATGTCTCATCAGCTTCACTACAGTTTCAGTAATGCAGCAAGCGAAGCGTTTTTAACTATTTATTTGCAAATGTTTACCAGGAGATCAATTGGCTATTTCCAAAGAGGTAGGTCACCAACTGGGCATGGGTACAAACATTTATCCATGATCTGCTTTACTAGGTTAGGATAAGGATGAATCAATTGCATCTTTCCCAGTTGATGAGCTATTAAAGAAGGTTGACGCTTTTTCATTTTTTATTCAAAGTCCCCCTCCCAACTCTTCCCTTTTCCCACTCCCTTCTTTCCTTATTATGCATCATGATTTGTATTATAACTTTGTTTTTTTGCAGATGGGAATGTTTATATTAAATGTTTCATATTTTCATTTCTTTAAGTAGTGTTTAATTACATGGTCTTCCTGATCTTGACTGCAGAGCATAAGTACAAGATTGTTAAGCAATTGTAGGCTAGAAAGCACATATGTGGATTGACCGGTGATGGTGTTAATGATGCACCTGCACTAAAGAAGACAAACATAGGAATTGTCTTTGCTGATGCAACTGATGCAACAAGAGGTGCTTCTGACATAGTTCTGACATAGCCAGGTCTCAGTGTTATTATCAGTGTAGTATTGGCAAGCCGTGCAATTTTCCAGTGAATGAAGAATTACACTGTAAGGTTACTTGCATTTCAATGCACAAATGAAAAAATTACTAGCAGTTTCTAAATACAATACATAAAATTTATGTGCTAAATTTGGCTAATATTTGGAATACATATTTGTGATGCAGATATATGTAGTGTCAATTACAATACCTATTGTGCTAAGTGTGTGTAATGTCCCCAAAAATGGAAAAAAACAAAAATTATAGGTAGGTAAAAACTACCTAGACAGAACATTATTCACTTGTGGAACTATATCATACACTTCGTGTACCACTGTTTACTCATAAGATGTTCTTACGTTCTATCATTTACTTTCAGTCATTATTATTAATGTATTTTAGTTACGATGTCGTTCTGCTGTTTTACTGCTTAGTCTTATGTTTATACTTTTGTCGCTTATGTGTCGTTATTGGATTTAAATACTTCGTCCTTTATGCATAGTCGCACATGTTAAATATAAAGTCCTAACTTAACTTTGTTTGTGGAAAAAAAGTGGGCGGAGTGGCGGGACTCATTCTACCATGACTGGTTGAGAGGTAAAGGTGTTTACTTGTTCGCAGGATTACTTAGTTCTCTGAACTAAGGCACCTATTTTATTTTATTTATAGTTCATACTTTGCAATGGGGTCTTGTTTAAAGAGTATTGAAGGTCTTGATCCTAAAGAACATACTGCTGGCTGAATTTGTTTCCTTTCCGTCGTAGAATTATAACCAGGTAAAACCGCTATTCTCGTAAATTCAGCGATCATTGCTAATTTTCCTATACGTTACTTATGCTTCATTATGGTTTTATAATTCGTCATTTTACATCTTCGTATAATTTCGTTCTATGTTTATTTTATTAAATCATATTAACATTTCTTATGTGTTTCTTATTGCAGGTTATGTTTATGGCTTTAAAAACCAGAACTTTGATTTTATGAGGGTTAAATGTTAACATGGCATATTACATATGCCATGTTCACTAAGAATTAATCTTATGACAATTCGAATTGTATTAAGTTAAGGGTTTTAAGCCTATGGTTTATATGTTATTATGTTTTAAGTCTTGAGGCTTGACTTAGGACTAGCGCATGCTATACTTGGACTTTGCACTGACCTTAACTATGCAATGTATTAACCTTGCTATAACATAAAATTTGTAATGTATTAATATTACGATATGGTTTGGGGTGGCGACATAACATATGGTTTGGACCATATACGATGGGGTTTAACGATTGCATGGTGGGTGGAGACTAACATTAATTTGACGTTACCAAACTATAACTTAGTGGTATTTGGATTTGGTGGTGGAAACTAGCTGGTGCCATTAATGCATCTTGGTTTTTGTGGAATCCCTCCCTTAGGATTGACTCACGATGGTTTGGTCATTTTGTTTGTCTTGGCTCTGTGCAGAGGATAATGGAGGCGACCTTAAGACCAAGAAGGTAAGCTATGCTTGGGGTTTTCTTACCTTCTATTTCGTGTTTGTTCTGAGAATTCATTTGTTGTCTTACTTCTGATTCAAGGCTTCATTGTTTGGTTGCACGTGCCGAGGAATGATGAGTAGCGTGGCTCCAACTCTATCAAGGTTTTGAATGTGAGCAATATGCAAGGTAAGCCTTTCCAACAAGCTTACGCTTGTTGTCTCTCAACCAGTCTGCATGGTGTTTCTTCGTTTGATGTTAGGTTTCTCTCTGGGGTTTGAAATCACCTTCGGGATTTGTATTGCATAGACTTGGAAGTTTAAATTAATGGTGTGGGTTTTTTCCATGGATCAAACTCGTGTTTCTCATAGGCTCTATGTATTTAAGTTTTGGGTTATGTAATTTGTAAATGGATTTGGGCTTTTGATCCATGGGCTACGCCATTGCTTACAATGGTGTCATAGCCCATTGGCATGCCTGGGTGGACTTCGTTTTGGCCTTTAATGGTGCCTGCGAGGAAAGACTACAATGATGTCATTAATGTTCATAATGTAAATACCCTATTTTTTATGAGATGACCATGGTTATTTTGCTTACTGTGAGTGTATGGAATTTAATTGTTGCACTAAAGGTTTATTATGATGGTTTATACACAGGAATATGCCTTCATTTATGGTCTGTGTGTTGGGTATTCATAATTGATTGTAATGGATAATAGCGTGGGTTGAAGGCCAAGCCATATGTGGCTTTAGCCTTCCCCTTAATGGGTGCGATAGCTCTAATGTATTTCGTTATTGTTTGTATTTTATTGATTAGAGTTGTGGTGAAATCGTTAAAAAAGTTAGTTAATATTTGTAACGTCCTCGATCCTCCAACCGACGAAGAGGATTCTATCAACATATTGCTATCTACCTGGACAACTATCCCCATGAACATACAATGACAAAAATTGAAATGCATTGAAGTAAAACATGCATAGATGCATAATTATTCATCATACAATGGAAGCATATTATTTTCCATTCAAGAATTTAGCATGTTCATCATTTTCATTAAACATCAAATATAATTGCAGATATGAAATAGACAAGAATACTTGTGTTATGAAGAATTCGTCCCACAACCAGCTACGTCGATGCAATGTTCCACCAAACCATATGCCAGTGTGGTCCTTAATCTCTCAGCAACACTGCCACCCCGAGCTGGGCATAATTCCCACAAGGAATAAGGAAAATAACAAGGCTCACACGTAGCCAAGGATACCACACTATTTATCCAAGCCAACACAGTTGGGTTTATCAGGCTAAGAGTGCACAACAACAAATAACCAAGCCAACAAGTTGGGTTTACCCAGGTTATCAGGAAATGGAAGCACTGTCTGCTAAGCTAGTGGGATCACTGAAGAGTTAAGGATTCATGCACCATAACTAGCCCGACTCCTAAGACATCCACACACACCCAACACAAGGAATCATTCCCTTCTCTCCTGTACAATTCCCCCAGGACATGACTTCCCTTCCAGTGTTATTTATGGGGTGTAGGGAAGAGAGCCAACCCTCGAGCTTTGTCTATGAGGCTCCTATAAACAATAGGTTTGTCAAGTCAACCCCTTTCCACTCCTACACAGTCCAATGACCAACCCACTCTGCACACACAACAAAACAACCAGACCTGGGATTGGAAGGAAAACACCAAAGACCAAAACCAGAATGACAAGAATGGTTAAAAAACAACTCCGACTGAGCAATTCAATTCCTGAGTCGTTCTTGTCCCTATCATGGCCAAAACAACTCAACATGAACCCACAACAACCCAAATTTCGTGGGGAAACCACCAGCGATTTTTCAGCTGCGCGACGAAGGAAATTTAACCAGTGGGAAGATGAATTCACATGCCCAGACCCACAACATGAAGGAAGTTACAATCATCAATATTGGGAGAGGAATACTGAGCCAGCCATTGTATGCATGCATGAGGACTAAGTGACCACATGAGGAAAAACCCCAAACTTGTGCATGAGGAGAAAACATCCAGGAGCCCAAATCGTGAATGAGCTCTACCCACAACAAATTTGTGAAGGTGAAGCCACTCTCCCAACTCCTTGCGTGAGGAGAAAAATGAATAATGGGCTCATCCCCTCTTCCTACCCATGTGAGGGTGAATGAGATTCCTGGTGGAGTGTGTGTGTCGGCAAGGACTGACAGTTTTGCCACAAACCACTTCCCATGCAATAACTGCCCCCAACTAACATCAAAGGATTTAATTTTGTAGTTGAATGAGACAAGGAAAGGTGAGTAAGGAAAAATCTAGGTGACAACTAAATGGGTTCATTAATTGACACTTGTATTTTCCCAATGGCTCCTAAGGGTTAGACATTTCCCCCTCCTTATCCTTAGGAAAATCATGCCCTTTTCATTATGGTTGCATTGACATAGCTGATTGTGGGTATTTTTAATTAAAATGCATGTTTACATGATGCCAAAAATTAATATGTGCTGGATAAGACGATATACTATCAGCAACGATTTTAATCGCGGGAACATAGAACAATTAAATCGATGGTGGGGCTTTTTCCTTTAGCTCCACACCATGATTAATTACAATATATACATCATATACATTTTAATGCAAATGGGGTCAAAACCGGGGTGTTACAATAATTATATCCATACTGTGCATTTTCATTTGCCATGCCATGGCTTGGGTGAATGTTGGGCATGGTTTCAAATGGTTGTTTATGGTTACCAGATTTCCTTAGTTTAGTATATAATGTATATTATGTATATACCAGGGGTGCAAGCCCACGATGTCCTTTGTCACTGTGGTTAGACTTTTAATTGGAATGTGTAATATTTGTTTTGGTTGAGCCCGTGCTTACAACATTGGTAGGAAACAGGGTCTTATGACCTCATTGAAGCATAATGATTTGTTATTGGTTATTTAATAGCATTGCTTCTATTGGATGTAGCCTACATACTTTAATGTATAGCGTGGCCTTGGAAATGGATAGCCACAGGGTTTGAATCTTGTGCATGGATAGTTGTAATAAGTTGTATTTTATTTGGATGAGGGCTGGAATTGTATGCCCACAGGATTCGATTCCTATCCCTATTTGTAATATTTGCATTTATAATATGATTTTGATATCATTTAGTATAAGGAACGATTCTTGTGTAATGATATATTTGTTTAATTTTTTATATGTATTGTTTGATGAGTGATGTAATTTTGTTAATGGTTAAACATAAATGAATTGGTTGCTTATGGAGACCTGCAATTTGGGTTTGTGAATCCAGAGGGTCGAAGTCATGACCTCTGTTGGAATTCAAGATTTCAATTACTAATTGTTTAATGTTATGTGTTTATGATATATTAAATAGAAATGTGGATTCTTTTATATATATGTGATCAGAGATTCGATAAAGGACCACATGGATGGTCACGATGACTCCTCTGTTCATTTAATTATGATGTTGTTGATTTAAATGTGTTAGATTTTTATTATTTAAAATATGATCGTAGGATCTTATCTGAGAGAAAAAAATTCACAACAATCAATCACAAGAGACAATAGACACAAAGATTTTTCTCAGGGAAACCATAAAGGAGAAAACCCCACAACTTCCTCAGAGATAGAATGAGCACCAATGCCAGCAGTAAAACTCAAAGACAGAAAAGATGATCTCCAATAGCTATTCTTTCTCTCACTTGTGTGAGCACTTCATATCTCAGTCATGCGCCCCAGTTAAGTGAGTGTGTGCCACAAAATAGAGAGGCTCACTCTCTATTTATATTCTTTCATTCAGTTAATATTTGACTCAGTTACGTAGGCTCAAGTAGTCTTAAATCAGTTATGTATGCTCGAGTAACCACAACTAGGGTACTAATGACCCAACTTACAACCATGGGGGATTCACTTGTTGACCAATATCCTATCACGTTAGTTCATATTGCCGGTTTTAAATTTCTAAAAAATCAAGCCAATATATTGCAGGTATTGGGGGGGATGAGGGGTTTTGGGTGGGGGGTTAGGGGGGTTTATAAGGATTAGGGTATAATAAGGGGTGGTGGGGAGGTTTCAGGTATTGGGAGGGGGTTTCAACAAAAGGATTTTGGACCAATATCTATAGAAATTAAGGGTATTCTTTAATATTCCATGATTGCACGTGCTATGTGAGAGGATTATTGAGTGAATTCCCTGTGCTTACAATAGAGGGGAATACCTCATGAATTTTAGTAATTCCCCTGATAGGAACATCAGGCTACAAGGAAATACAAGTGATTCTCCCGATACGAGCATCATGGATCAATTAAATACAATATATACAAGTAAATACATTTCGAAGTTACAAATACCTCAACACTGATTAACTAGAAAGGTACTCTCTTGACAGAATACCTCAACACAAGTCTTCTTCTCTAGATCATCATCAAAACTGGATCATCATTGGATCATCATCAAAGTTGTATGACCACTGGATCATCAATGGATCATCATCAAAGCTGTATCATCATTTCTTCCGCTATCTCGATCAATTAGTGCTATCTCTTAATTCTAATCATCATAGGAAGTTCTACAGAGCAAACTCCTTTTTCGTGCTAGTTGCAAGCCTAGCCTCCATGTAGGTCTCCATCTTCTTTAGCACTTATATCTGTCCTAGTTAGAAAGGACCACCTATCACTTACATCTGACCATGGGAGGTCCCATCCTACCCCCATTTCAGACTGGCCCAGCCCTTACATCTGGCTTGGGAGGGCCCAGCCTGACCCCATGTCAGAATGGATCAACCCTTACATTTGACCATCGGACGGTACCCCATGTAAGAATGGCCCATCCCTAACATTTTACCATGGGAGGGCCCATCCTACCCCAATGTCAAAATCGCTCTGCACTTACATATAACCATGGGAGGTCCCAGCCTACCCCATGTCAAAATGGCTCTACCCTTACATATGACCATGGGAGGGCCCAACTTGCCTCCATGTCAGAATGGTTTTGCACTTACACTTGACATAGTCAGAAAGGATCAAAACTTACATCCTCTGGCATGGTAGGACACACCATCTACCATCCGAGGAAAGGCCCTGCACTTACATCTGACCATGGAAGGAACCAATCTTATCACCATGTCAGAAGGCATGTGCACTTACATCTGACCATGGCAGGCCTCTCCTACCACCATGTCAGAAGGGCACATAGACTTAGCACTTCCCTTTGGAAGGAACCTCGATCTGTAGAACACCGAGATTCTCCCTGAAGTACTTCACTTTGGCCACTTCTAGCATAGAATCACATCAGGGATAATTATGTCCAAGGATAACCTGTGAGCTTCTCCAGGACCGATTACATCCAAGGAAAACATTTAGGATCGTTTGCATCCGAGCCACCTATGAGCTTCACCAGGATTTTATGCTCAGACAACCTGTCTCACCAGCTATGCTAGAACTCCCTCTTTTGAGAGATATCGATCTAGATCACGTACTGGATCTTCACTGCTCCTCTCTTGATTGTTCTCAGCACCATGCAGGACTCCTTCCTGCTAAACCAAGAGATCATACCCGATCTCATACTGAAGCAACACCCCTAAGTGCTCTTCCTATCAATGGAATTGTCTTCCCAATACGAATCCATATAACCCTCCAGTTTAATCTTCTTATTCATATCATACTTGAGCCCATACTCAATTGTACCCTTCAGGTACCTCACTACATGCTTTACAACCATCAGGTGAACATGTCTTAATGTGTTGACAACAAAGAAAATATCTGGTCTCATATTTGTTAGGTATATAAATGAACAAATCATCTAACGATACATCATGGAATCAACCGACTTTGATGAAGAAACACTCAATAGCTTCATGTTCTATGCCATAGGTGTGATCATCACCTTGCAGTCCATCATCCTAAACCTATTCAAGATATCTACTTCATACTTCCCTTGTCCCAAGGATATTCCATCTGCATTCTACCACACCTCTATGCCTAGAAATTAGTGCATCATGTCCAAGTCCTTCATCTCAAACTCGGTAGCAAGTCTCCTTGAAACTTCAATGAGTTCCTCTTTTCTGTCAAGAGCAATTCATTGACATATAATAGAAACATCACTGGTATTCCACCTTCAACCTTGAAGAAGAGGTTGCAATATGCTTTACTCTGAGTAAAGCCTCATGAGTAAGTTGTCCATCTTGTTGTACCATGTTGAACCGCAAGATCTTCTGCAATCACTCCCTTTGAATTGGAGCATCATTCTTCCTCTATCTTTCATACTTTGTCTATTGAAAAATTCTTCATTGGAGTGACAAGTAGCTTCCTCTACTACTAATATTTTATGTATCCATCTAGGTTCACTGGACACCAAGATCCTCTATATTGAAAGCGTTCTTCTCGTACCCATCTGTGAGCTTGTCATCCTATGTAGGCTTTCATATTAAACCTTGTAGCAAAGGTTAATATCTTCATCACTCTAGGTGATATTCAAGCTCCTCATGTATTTGTTGTCCCATGGGTGTCTTATAAGCGTGTACAAGGACTTCTTTAATTTGTACACATGATTCTGCCTATCATGTGCCTCAACTCCCACTGGATGCAAATGTATCTTCTTAGCCTATGCCTTCTTTCCATGAGAAGGCTCGTGCTACGAATATTGCCTTGTATCCCATGTTGTTGTCATCTACTGCATGTTGGATCTTGTAGATACATATGGAAGACATTATGAAATTCCCTTCAAGTCTCGATACTGCATCATTCTTCCTAAACCGGTACTTTCCTTCCCTTTATTCTTGGCTACTTCCTCATAGCTAGAAGGTTCTCCATCAATGATGTTGCTCAATAGTGTAACATAACTGCACTGTGTCTGAGACCTCTTCAATTCTTTGAAAGTATCGCCATATTCTTCTTTATCTTGGATTATTACTTGAACTGTTGTCACTTGTACTTCATAACAAGTCTCATCCTTATTTTCTTATAAGTGATTGTATGTGATCTTTCCTACAAGTCAAATGGATTAGCTGTATGGTTAGAAACATTTCATAAAGCATATTCATAATGGAAAATTCTTATGCATAAAGATAAGATCATGCA
Source organism: Pseudotsuga menziesii (assembly GCA_001517045.1). Classification (NCBI taxonomy): domain Eukaryota; kingdom Viridiplantae; phylum Streptophyta; class Pinopsida; order Pinales; family Pinaceae; genus Pseudotsuga; species Pseudotsuga menziesii. Next base: position 81,417 of record LPNX011204771.1, read on the forward strand.
ACTATTTTAGCCAATACAACATTCATCCATATCTCACAGAAACTTTCTAGATGCTTTCCATCTCTACCAAGACATCATTGAGATTGTCCACTAATCCAATATGTAATCAAAGAGGTTTTAATCTAGATAAGTAGAAATGGAGAGTTGTATGAGCTACTTACCCATCACATGCATATTAGTAGTATACTGCCATTAATGTAAACATTCTATCATGCATAAAACATCAACTGAATATAAACAAATGCATAACAAAACAATATCATCAAATGACAATTGAATAATTATCTTTATTTGTTTCATAGGTAGACTCCTTCCTGAGCCTTTAGCTTCATCATCTTCTTCATTGATAACAACATCATGTCTTATCCAAATGCTAATATGGATAATAGGCTCTTCAAGAGTTGAGTCCTCTGTATTCCTCATCGCTTGAGGGATCTTCTTTGGATTGTGAGAGCTTGATCTATAGTTGCTCCCATCTTCTCTTTCTCTTATTATGAGATGCGATTCTGCTTGTGTAAACTCTTCCGAGATTCTGCTTGAAAGTAATCACTTCCTTCTGGAACACATTCCTCGAATAAATGAATCCCATGATCCTGGGAGGCCATTCAAGGTGGTTATAATAGTATATTATTCTTCTTCTACTGCTTCAGCATAGCATCGAATGGTTCCTTTTGGTGTCTTCAGGGATGACACATGAGGGATGAGATGATCTTTAATAGAATTTGCAATGATTCTCTTGGATCTATCCTTCACCTCATCTCCCTCTGGCTCCTAGACCTTTCTTACTGAAATACTAATCCAAGTCAATTTCTTCAATGATCACGGAGTTCCTATACTTCTTCTGGTTTATATTATTTTCTTCAAAATAGCTTGATAAAGGAATCAAACATCTCTTTAGGTGTCTTTAGGGAAGAAACTTGTGGTATAAGGTGATCCTTGATTTAATAAGCAATGATCTTCTTGGCCTTGACAAAGTTCTTCTTGTGTAAGGATTTAGCCTTATCTCCCTATGGAACTGGAACCTCTTCACTTATGTAGGTTTTCAATTCTTTTTCGTCAAGAACTAGTGAGATCATATATTTCCATTCTTGGAATTTTTTAGCTTCATCAAGATGGTGTGATAAGAACCTCAAATGTAAAAAGCAAAAGATTAGATCTTTCCGATTTGAGGTGTCCGTCCTAGTTCCAGATCTAGCTAATCTAGGGTTTGTCAGAAAAACCCTAATTTTCAAAAATTGGAATATCTCTGACCTGATTGGATAGAAAGATGCACCTCCTCAAGGTGAGCTGTCCAATGTACTCCTTTTCTGAAAATAGTGGAGGGAAGCTACCGGAACAGGAATCCCTAGTCTTCCAATTTCTTCTACAGAAATTCCTCATATTGTTTCTGTTGTATCTTTGAAAGTACTACTCTTTGTCTGAAATTTCATACTGAAGTAACCTCGTATGTCCTATTTGTAACAACAAAATCTTTTCCATAATTTTTTTCTCCAATTGAGACTTATGAGAGTTTTTCCAAGGTTTCTTGTTTTGAGTACTATTCAACATTTCAAATTTGTACAGAATTCCACATGTCACTGTTTCATCATCAAGGTCTGAAAATTTTACCACAAAAATTACAATCCATGCCCTATCTATAAATTTTTTTGAAATTTTATCTAGACCTTCGTAGCCTGAGATATAGCCATTCTCCTGAGGTGTCCTGTTTAGGGATGAATCCTATCACTTTTTGACCAATATCCTATCACGTTAGTTCATATTTTGGGTTTTAAAATTATCAAAAATCGAACCAATATATTGCAGGCATTGGGGGAATGAGGGGTTTCAGGTGGGGGTGGGTAGGGTGGTTTATAAGGATTGAGGTATAAAAAGGGGTGGGGAGGAGGTTTTAAGTATTGGGAGGGGGTTTCAACAAAAAAATTTTGGTTCAATATCTCTCAAAATTAAGGGTATTCTTTAATATCCCACGATCGCACGTGCTATGTGAGATGTTCACTAAGTGAAGTCCCTATGGCTGGAACCCTGATTTCGAGGAATCATATCTCCCAGGATATAGTGGTTTTGAGGCTGAAATTTGTACACATTGTACATTAGGATGTCATATTCTCCCTGTGAAAATTTCAGCCCCTGTTACTTCTTCAATCACGAGATATAACGAATGAACCAAAGCTACCCGTTTTAGTATTTTAGGGTTTTTCAGGCCCGGGGTCAAACTAGGGTTTGACTTTCACATAGTTTTACCCAACCAAAAATCTCGAACTCAGTATCTAAATTTTTATTTTTGGGAGGAGATAAATCCTATGCTAGGATCACTAAAAAATTCCACTTCTGTGAAAACCGGTGTATGGCACAAGCGCTGTTGCACCCCTGTATACTGCGCTTGTATGATAGCTTGCTTTTACATTTAGTCACATTTAAGGGACGAAGGATGATTCTCTATCGTGCCATTAGTAGCTAGTAAAATATATGCTTGGTGGGTGCTACAGTTCGGTGGGAATGAGTCCATCCTCGTGACTTGGTCGAGCTCCTTGGTGGCGCGTCAAGGAACTATAATCCGTTGACAATCGCGAAAACATGGTTTTGGCGGTTACCCATCGAAGAGATATCTCAGGTGAGACTATGCCTACTTCGTAAGTGTTTTGGATGAGGCTTGCTCTGTTGGGCCGGTATCTCACGTTTTTGTTGGGTTGACGGGCTGCGTAGAACCTGGGTCATGCGAGTTAGGAAAAGTAGCAAAGAAATGGTTTTGTTGTCGGGATCCTATTGATCAAATCAAGGGAAATGTTGTGGAAACTAACTAAGAGTGAAGTTGAGGAGTGGAAGGAGTCAAATACATTGATATTCATGGAGAAGGAAAGTGAGGGTTCACGGTTGAGCCCTGGAAAATGGTTGCACCGATATCTGTATTCGCACATCCATGAATTTTTTTTCACGGAGTTTCCCATTATATTGCAAGAATGGCTATCGGAGTTAGCAGCCCAGTAGGTTGACTTTCAAGGAAGAGGAGTGATTGACTAAATCGACCAATTGACACATGAAGTAGCACAAGTAAGTAACCCTATTTCCAAAGCTGTTGATTCTTAGATTGATAGCATATTAGAAGGGTATGATACGGAGTTCTCTATTGAAGCGATAACCTCGTATACCTCCTATAGCGAGGCAAAAATACATTTTTTCCAAGGACCTCAGGGAAGGTACCTTATTTGTATAAACATATGGATTAAAATACTCCTTTATGAAAAGGGTATGTTACAAATCAGCGATTGAGTCGTGTAGTCCATGAGAGGGATATGTTGTGTAAGATTTAGGAGTAATATGGAAGGTACTAAGAAGAAATGTTCCAAGGAATCTCAGAAGACGAGTTGGACATTGGATTCTTAAGAAGCGGAATGTTCTACACCAAAATCCTATGACCATCATGTGATAAGACATTTGACATACCTACTTGCCCTGAATCCCAGCTTCTGGAGTGGAAACTAAATGGATTTTCATCATTCTGTCATACAAATTCCTAGCACTGCACATGCCCCTTTTTCCAGGAGCAGTACCCCTACTCACACCGCCTTTCATCGGTTGTCCACAAGCGGTGCCACCACCCATTTCCCTTGGTCCATAGGCGGTTATTACCAGAACCACTCTGTCATAGAAGGAGAAGCGCAATATCCTAGGTAAAAAGGGAAAAAGAGAAGTTTCTCAAGGCTTCTAGATGATAAGCCTCATGTACTACCTTATCCCTACTATTGTGGGTTGGTTGAGCTTGAGATCCCTCATCCTATGATCTTAGAGGCCATGTCACCCACTAATTTTTCAACCATCTCTATCCATTAAATCCCTATAAATATGAGCTCATAGCCATGGTTGAAGAGAGAACATTGAAGGTATTGTTATGTTGTTGGATTGATGCTTGGCCCAAGATCATTTGGAGAGAACATTAAGAGCTAGAGTCAGAGTTTTTAGGGATGAAGATCCAGTTTCATGGAGATGCATGTCAACACTAAGGCTTGGTTGTAAACTTCTTCATATTTCTAATGCAAGTTGATTTCTATTCCATGTATGATGTTGTTGTTGAGATTTCGCATATATATGTTGCTAGATTCCTTATTCACTAGCATAGATTAGTAGATCATATTCCAGTTGCTTTAATTAATTTCATGTTGAGATTTTTTGTAGGTACACAGGTGAACTGTTAAAGCCTTGTATTCCAGATATCTACAGCGTCTAGGGAGAGTCTTCAACCTTTGTCCTCTATTTGTTCTAGATCTGAACCATTTAGACCAGTGGAACACCTTGCTATCCGCAGGAGGTGAAATATTCCAGCGTACAGATCTGGCAACTCTACTGGGGAATGAAGTTGTGTATCAATCGTTTTGATATTCCTCAGTCTGCAACTCTTGTCTGAATCCAGTCTCTATTTTCATCAACTCTTTCAGTTAGATCTTCTTTCTAACTTGCATTATTTGGGTTTGAAACTTCCAGATATGTTTAGATCTGAGTCATTTCGATCTTTTATGCTCTGTTTCCATAGTCAATTTGACAATATTTTCCTTGATCTAGTCTTTTTCTAACTTGATTTCTCATTCTCCTGTTGTTTTGGATTTTTATAGGGAGCCGCACATGCTCTGTTTGCAAGGAGTGGTGCCACCGCCTGAGTCTAGTTAGTAGCACGTGGTGCCACTACCTGAATCCAATGAGCAAGGAGCGATTCTGCCTTGAAACCTCCTGTTAGTAGCTTCATCTGCGCGGTGCGAGGTAGGCCCTGTTCCAAACCTTGTATTTTGATTTTTTGTGTGTTTTTAGCTTACTTTTTGATGAAAATGAAGTGTAATTTTGAAAAAAAAAATGCTCCCTCACGGCCGAGAGGGGCCATGAATTGTATATTATGTAGTCGCTTTGATTGTTGTTATTTCTGCATTCAAAGAGAGTTTGTGTTTCTTGCAGTAGATTTTATATTATTTTCTTTTCTTGAAACCTCTTGCTCTTTTCTGTAGATATTATTCATTGGAATTGGAAATATACATTTCATTTTCTTGAGTAGGCTTTGGTTTGTTTTGGACTTAGAATGCATGAGTGATCCATGTTGTTTTGAGTCTTTCTTTTCTTGGGTGATTCTTGTTTCCTTTTGCATGCTGATTCTTTCAGTGCTTGGTAGGAAAGATTAGTTCTTCGTTTCCTTGTCTGTTTCAAAGAGAATTTTTAGTTTTCTCTCTCCTTTGCTTTATTCGCAAGCATGTTAATCGATTTTCTTCTTATTTTGAGCATGATGGTTTGAAATTCTAGATCTTACTTTCATTGAGAAGAAATATCTATTTTTAGCTTTGCGTGCATTAGAGTTAGATTTGTTTGGAAACGTTAGTGAAATCATCTTTCCATTGAGTTTTTATGCGTCTTTTTCAAACATGAAAAGATAGGAAACATTTTGATTTATGTTATATGTTCTCTAGATCTCTTCCTTATTTACTTTGAAGGTTGTTTGGGGTGCATTGATATTTCACTTTTCGTTTGAAAAGATAGAATCGCATTCGCATTTGGGTGTGAATTTTTGGAAGAAAAGTAAATCTCTCTCCCTCTCTTAGGTAGAATTTTGTTGAAGAGGAAAACTTGCACTATCATATATATCAATATGCATCTTCTTTAAATTCAAGTTTTCACTCTATGGTTCTACCTAAACGCACAAGATAAAACTAACGGTACTACTAGGTTAAAACTTTTAGCAATTTGAGTGATAAGTTAGAGATGTGTTCGGGTGTCGTTAAGCGTAAGAGCTATAGTTACTTGTCCACATTACATCTCGGGACTCACGCGGTTCTTCCACGTACCATCGGTATATCGAACGGCCTTTCACGTACCCTTGAGGTATATACAAAGGTACTTCATGTACTCGATTGTATATCAGAAGGCACCTTGTGCACGGTTATGCATTAGATATCACTACTACCGATTTGAGCTCCCTTGTACCTTGCATATATTGGGAGACCCTTTTAGGAATCCTCAAACCATCTGAGTTATCCTTTTGGCCTGTCCTATGAGATTCCTAACTCTTATCCACTCCTTTCACATGCTTGCTTGTTGCTTTCAGTTTGAGTAGTGCTTGCTTGTGCGTGGTAGTTAGGGGATTATTATAGAGTTTAGAGATGACATCCTCATCTAGGACTACCACTCAAGGGGTCCCTTTCCAAGGTGTACCTTTTGTATTGGTCCTCCCTTTATTGCCACTCTAAATCTTCTTGGATTAACTATAGGATTATTGGTCTGGATTTTTAATCTAGTAATTCCTGTTACACCTAATGTCTTAAATGTCACCTCTCCTCCAGGAGAGGATCGACCTCAACCTAATTCCTATCCTTCTTCATCAGTTGTTGTTCCACCCCTTTCTTATTCTTCGCTTGACCAAATCTCTATAGTTAGTAGTCAGGTGGATAAGAAGAAGAAGGATAAGAAAGAGAAAAAGAAACAACCATCTGCTCTTGATGGTGCTCATTCTAAGAGAACACTCGAAAAACCCAAGTTCCCTTGTAAGCTTTGCAAGGGGGACCACCTTCTTAAGGAGTGTCCTAGTCTCTCCCGTGTACAAGAAGAGTGGTCTAAAAGGTCCAAACTATCTATGTCATCAACCTTTGATCATCATGTTGACGATACTCCCTCAACCAGTGACCCATTGGTAAAATCTCGTAAGGGTAAAGTCTTGTATCCTTGTTTTATATGGAAGGCTATGCATCATACTCTTGTTTGTCCAAGCATGGATGAATCTTCGCATTGATTGGAAAAATATTACTGATCATTAACAGGTGATTCCAACAAGTGATAGTAAATTATCCCTCGACCCCCCACTGGTTGACCAAGTGGTCGATTCAGATTTATCTGTGGTTGATCCCACTCTTCCTTTGGAGAGTGAAGTTAAAGTGGTCGAGTCGGTGTCATTTCCAACCGATCCCACTCTTTCATCAGAGACTGTTAATACTAAAGTAGTCTCTTTGACCAAATCTTCATCTTGTTCTTCTCTTCTAGTAGAGAATGAACCAAAACCTGCCGAAGTTTTTATGCTTCGTTCTGATTGTTCTCAACAAGAGGAAATTTTGTCTATTTCGACAGAACACTCTCTAAGTACTGATGTTATTTCCTTTGACTGGAGTAACCTAATAGAGTCTCGTCTTCATTCGAGTGTTCCTTTACTGCTAGGAGGATACTTCGTACTATTTTTGATGAAGGGGCTTCTATTAGTATTCTATCCTCAACTTCTTGGAAAGATTTATGTTTTCCTCAGCTTGTTCCAGCCACTGATCAGATACTGGCTTTTAATCGGAGGCCTACTACACCTTTAGGGATCCTTCCTCATTTTCCTATTACATTAGGAGGGAAAACTGTCTGTATTGATGTTATGGTGGTCCAAGTTCCTTTAGATTTCAATCTACTCCTTCGACGTGATTATGTTTATGCCATGAAGGTTGTTGTGTCCACACTCTTTAGAGTTATGCATTTTCCCAATGATGGGAAGATTGTGACCATTTATCAACTTTCTTTTGTTACACCTGACCATCGCATTACTCCTGGTAATTAGAATACCCTGAATGTGTTGCATATTCTTCTGTTTCCTTCCTCTTCTTCTAGTTAGCTTCTTCCCATCATAGGTAAAATGGGGGGCATGGCTCCAGCATCTGGACTTCATACTGGAGTTAAGTTGCTAGCTTTTATGAAATGGGGAAACCTACCAACCTCTGGATATCATGTTGGATAGGAGGAGGTTCGCGAGCATAGTTTACTTTTGGTTTCAAGCTCGTTAAAAAATAAAACCACTCCTTAAGCATAGTTTACACTTTTGGTTTCAAGCTTGCATAAAAATTAAACCATGTCTAGAGCATAGTTTATGCTTTTGGTTTCAAGCTTGTTAAAAAATAAAACCACTCCTTAAGCATATTTTACGCTTTTGGTTTCAAGCTTGCATAAAAATGACACCATGTCTACAACATAGTTTACCCTGTGGTTTCAAGCTCGTTAAAAAATAAAACCACTCCTTAATCATAGTTTACCCTTTTGGTTTCAAGTTTGCATAAAAATGAAACCATGTCTAGACCATAGTTTACTTTCGGTTTCAATCTCATTAAAAAATAAAAACACTCCTTAAGCATAGTTTACGCTTTTGGTTTCAAGCTTGCATAAAAATGAAACCATGTCTTGAGAAAAGTTCCCATTCTGTGTCAAGCTCGTTAAAAAATGAAACAGCACCTGACCATCATGTCAGTTTCTGACCATCATGTTAGTCATTCTTGAGCAAAGTTCCCATTCTATGTCAAGCTCATTAAAAAATGAAATGGATGTCCTTAAGCATAGTTTATGCTTTTGGTTTCAAGCTTGCATAAAAATGAAACCATGTTCCAAGCATAGTTACCTTCTGTTTCAGGCTTGTCTAAAAATGAAACAGATCCCCATTCCCTTGAGTCGAGTCTTCACTTTAGTGTTAGAACTTGAACCTTCTTTTCCCCTACCTGATTCTCGTTCTTCCTACCCCCCTGGTGAACATTTCCACATTAGTAATCAGGTTTTTAGGTTGGGTATGGAAGAAGAATCATCCCATGAAATGAATCTTGGGGGCATGTCGAGCCACTAACAACCATGCTAGGGGTAGGCTTCACTAGAAATCATGTTGGGGCCAAGATTATAACCTTTGTATATCATGTTAATGGGATTTTCCAAGCATAGTTTACCCATTGGTTTCAAGCTTGCGTAGAAATGAAACCAATCTTTCAGCTTACTTTTCATTTTTCGTGCTCTGGTTAAAACATGAAAAGTGGTTTGAGCTTAGTTTATTACTTTTTCGTGCTCTGGATTCAAACATGAAAAAGGTTAATGGAGTTCTCTTTAAACTCTTTTTAGACTCCCTAAATATGAAAATATTGTCGAGCGATATTGTCTTCTTCACGCTTGTTAAAGTATTTGAAGAGTTGTCCCTCCGATGGTAGGTTATCTCTTTTTCGGTTCAGATTGGACTATTTATGAAAAAGGATATCTCTAGCCAATCATGACTAGAAGAGTTCTCTAAGGTATGATTTTACACTTTTTCGGGCCTTAGAGACTAAATCATATGAAAAAGGACCCCCATGGAGTCTACTTCCATATTCATTCAAACTATCTAAACATGAACGATACCGAGTTTTCTTTCAGTGGACTCGTTAAAATTAAACATTGAAAGACTGGTTTTGGGATCGAACCCCTCCTCTTTCAGGTTTGTAAAACATATGAGTTTGGACTTGTCTTCCAATGAGATATATCGAGTGTTTTTTACCATCTTTGAACTTGTAAAACTGAAAAGAGGCACTCATCAATCATGATGGGGGAAATGGGAAGGGAATCATCTTGCAAATAATGACAGTTGTTTGTCGTTACCTTTGAACATGGCACTTGTCTACAAAATCATATCAGTCAATTACGTATTCAGCTGATCTCCATGACGATCCACTTTCATGAGTTATGTCAATCCTTTAAGTCTTTCAAAAGAATGCATTGTCCACTGTCGCATTGTGTATCTGTCCTTTCTAGGCATGCTACCAAGTCTTTTTGTTGCGCCACCCGATGTTCAACGAGGATTTGAAGAAGTCTTACCTCTACAGTCTACACAGTCTTTGTGTCAGTATATTTGAGTCAGTCATATGGTTACTACATTCACATCATTACAGAACTATGTTCTGACTTTTGTGTCGTCGATGTGGGACTCATCATGGCCCTCCTTAGATGAGACTATTCCTGTCGACATCAGCTCATCATCTGGGAAATAGTCTTAGAAACAATATTTAGTACCTTGATATTTGTATGCCTTAATGACAGATTCTCTCGCTCTCGACATAGGTTCACATCATTGACCTTTGATCGATAGAATTGACGGGGTGTTCGACATCAAGACATCTATTCGCAATAAGTAGATTGTACTGGGGTACCTTGAGAATCATTGACATTAATGGTGATCTCCCTCGCACTTGTTAATGGTTCACATCATTGGATGATAATCAAGTGGTTTCTACCATGTTCGACTTCAGATCATTGTAATCACATGGATAGAATCGTACTTTGTGGAAGACGAGACAAAGACCCTAGGCATTTGTTTAAAAGCACTCATTTCTTTTTTACCAGGTTGCGATGGATTTTTGTATATATATCATGGATGCACATTTGTATGGTTGTGGCTATGCTCAAATTTGCATATGTATGACATCGATCTACATTGTATGTCTGGTAGCTATGTCCAAGTTTGAGTCCTCTATCACCTGGATCTATGTTGTATTCTAGTAGCCATGCTTGTTTATTCCACTCATGGATCTGCCCTGTATTGGTCTGCAGCTATGAGTTTGGTTACTTGTGTCTATGAGTCAACATACTGATGTACTACAGATGCCTACTTGACTGCATACTCCGATCGAGCCAATGTTTTCATCTCCTGGCGATGACTTGTTCTCAAAGCTTTCGTTTATCGTATCACTCTAAGACTCATGCTTTGGGGGGCATCCTGTTATACCAAAATCCTGTCACCATCATGTGATAAGACATTTGACATACCTACTTGCCCTGAATCCCAGCTTCTGGAGTGGAAACTAAATGGTTTTTCATCAATCTATCATACAAATTCCCAGCACCATGCATGACCCTTTATCTAGGAGAGGTACCCCTGCTTGCACCACCTTTCATTGGTTGTCCACAAGCGATGCCACCACCCATTGCCCTTGGTCTATAGGCGGTTATTACCAGAACTGCTCTGTCATAGAAGGAGAAGCGTAGTACCCTGGGTAAAAAGGGAAAAAGAGAAGTTTCTCGAGGCTTCTAGATGATAAGCCTCGTGTGCTGCCTTATCCCTACTATTGTGGGTTGGTTGAGCTCGAGATCCCTCATCCTAGGATCTTCGAGGCCGCCTCACCCACTAATTTCTCAACCATCTCTATCCGTTAAAGCCCTATAAATATGAGCTCATAGCCATGGTTGAGGAGAGAAAATTGAAGGTATTGTTATGCTGTTGGATTTATCCTTGGCCCAAGATCATTTTCAGAGAGCATAGAGAGCTAGAGTCAGAGCTTTTGGGGATGAAGAGTTGGTTTCATGGAGATGCATCTCAAAACTAAGGCTTGGTTGTGAACTTCTTCATATTTCTAATGCAAGTTGAATTCTGTCCCACATATGATGTTGTTGTTGTGATTTCACATATATATGTTGCTAGATTCCTCAGTTACTAGCATAGATTAGTAGATCATATTCTGGTTGCTATCATTCGTTTCATGTTGATATTTTTTGCAGGTACACAGGTGAACTGTCAAAGCCTTGTATTCTAGATATCTACAGCCTCTAGGGAGAGTCTTCAACCTCTGTCCTCTATTTTTTCTAGATCTAAACCATTCAGATCAGTGGAACACCTTGCTATCCATAGGAGGTGAAATATTCTAGCTAACAGAAGGAGGATCTGGTCAGGAAAGAGGAGAAAGGTAGTAGGATGCAGGAGGGATTATAGCCTACCTAGGGAGGGTGAATATGGATGTGGGTCATACCTAGATGAAGGATCCTATTATGAAGAGGAGGAGTATAGTCTAATTTCTGAGAGAGTAGAATCGACTCTACAGAGTCACCGAGGACAGGACATGACTACGACTTTCTAGAGAGATCCCATAAAGTGAGGCCTAGAATTTCCTCACCTGAACCACTTGTGAACACTAGTAGCCCTAGCGTTGGTGCTGGTGTGTAGGGAATCCCATCGGAGATCCTAGTGAATCCAGTAAATTTAGGGAGTCCAGTGAACAACCCTAGCACTACCCTAATGGAGGGAACAGACGTTAGGTTACCCAACTTTAATGGGAATGGAACAGAAGACTCAAAGCAGCATTGGTTCCTCTGTGAAGCTGTTTGGATGGTACATTTAGTCCATAATATAGATATAAAGAAGGCTCAGATGATCATGACCTTGATGGGTCGCATGCTATATTGGTTCATGAAGTTTTGTGTTGTACCAATTGGAACACCATAGAAGACTCTTGAGGAGATTCAATGCGCAATGATTTTGGAATTCGGAAAGCCACAATCTAAGTCCCAATGTATTACCGAGATCAAGGAGATTAAGCAGGCTTTGGGAGAAATATTATGGGACTTTAACCAGTGGATCAAAACGCTGATGGAAAAAGTAAGTTTCTAGTTTCCAGACGTGCATCATCAAGGGTGGTTTATTGCTGCACTACTGCCACACATTAGAGGACCACTCATGCAACAAAATATTAGAATGGAAACAGAGGCACTGGAATTGGAGATGAAGCTAGAGGCTTCACCTATTGGAGATGGCATTGATGGAATGATACAGATTCAGTTGCAATTGGCTAATCTAACTATTCAACTCCAAGACATAAAAAGAGGAAAGGTGGTGTAGGAAGACCTCTGGTGTACACGATGCCGGATCAATGGACATACCAAATATGACTGCCCAGCCTACATGAACTACATCTTTTCCAGTGTGCCAAACCCATTGAGTACCCAGGGGATTCCCTGGTGCAACATATGCTAGATAAGAGGACACCGTGACGTAGGTTGCATGTTCCTACAGAAGACAGTATGTACCCCAGCTAGTCTGTATTGTAAATTTTGTAAATCTGTAGGCCATGGTGAAAAAGATTGTAGGGCCTACCAACTCATGAGAGAGAAAATGGTAGATGCATATCTAATGAATACTAAGGACAAAATCAAGATTGAATAGGCTGCGCCTCAATTCCAGGCCGCACCTCAGTTCCAGGATGCGCCTTAGTTCTAGGCTGTCCATCAGTTTCATCCTCCACAGTAGCTTTAGATGGAACCACAATTTTAGAATACAAGCCTGTATAACCCGTACCAAGAATAGTACACACAACCGAAATACCTTTAGTAACCACCTCAACCTCATTTTTTTGGGGGGGGGAAATTACAGGGGCCGAGGAGGAGGAGGATTTGGCTAAGGAAGAAGGGCAGTGGTGTGCTATAATTGTAGAGTTCAGAGCCACTATGCTAGAGACTGCCCTAAACCTGCAAAGACTTGCTCATATTGAAAACAAGAGCACAATGTGGAGAAATGTACACAAATTATTGCTCGATGGAAGGCTCATATGGTTGGAGAACCTAACCCAACACCAAATCCTGTGCTGAATGCTCCCAACCCGAATGCTAATTCCAACATATAGATGATAGTCAGAGAACCACGAGAACCAAATGTAGCAGTGGTAACAAGGGGAGGTGTTGCAATGGGTGTAGACCAAGCTACACATACGAAACTTGCGAGACAAGCACAACCACAGGTCCAACCTTCTGCACAAAAGAAAGCAACACTTTATATTCAAGAGCAGAAGCATATATTCATGGATGTATTCCTAGATTTCATAAGAACAGAACAACCATCTACCTCAGGCCAAGTAAAATATATGTCTAAGAGATTCCAAAATATATTCAAACAACATAGTGTAAGAAAGAGTGCAAATAACGTTAGTAGACTCAAACCATTCCTATCAAGTTGTTTGGCGCTAATCCAAGATAAGGATGCACTTGCATTTGGAAGCACTTATTGAAACAATTTCGGAGGAAAACCTGCCAACAAAGAAGGTTAAAAGTGTCAAGACAAAGATTAAAACAGGACACGAACTCAGGATTTCCATAGAAATTGGTGATTATGATATGGACTATATCATCCTCAACCTAGGATCTGATATTAACATTTTAATGCGCCAAATGTGTGAAATAATGGGAAAGCCACCCCTGGAATGGTCCCCAATTCAATTGAGGCTTTCTAATCAAGCAAAGGTCCTTCTTGTTGGTAGGTTGAGTGAAGTCTAAGTGGATATTGGAGGATTGCACACTTTTTCAGACTTCGAGGTCATAAATATAGTAGATGATACTAACCCATATCGTGCGCCGCTAGGGATTGTTTGGGCAATGGAAAACCAAACTATCATAAACTTCAAAAGAAGTATCCTATCGTTTGAAGATGATGATATGAGGGTAGTTGCACCCTGCAATCCACTGGAAGGACAGAGGTACATTGAACCTGTGTTCAATGAAGGGAAAGGTGGTCACCTTGAAAACATCTATAATGTCACTTCCCTTAAGGAAGATTACATTAATCCTACTGCAGATGGTAACCTGAGCTGGAGGTGTGCGATTTCATGTATGTTAGACTCAAGGGAGGCACTTGAGAACCAGAAGAACTAATTACATGAAGTCTCTATGAGGAAATGTGCTAGGATAACTAAGTTTGTATGACGAGTAGGAACTCAGTCGCGGCCACTGACCAGATATGAAGGACTGCCTAACTTGAAAACATTCTTGACAGAGTTTGAGGAGCTAGTAAAGGAACAACTGCGGCTGTCTGTGCTAGAATTTTTCATAAAATCCACTCCCACATGATGGTGGGGTATGTAGAAAAGTTGGATAATTGAATGGCCGCAGTGTAGATAGCTACTGGAAGTAAGGTTCAGAGACAGGGTCACAACTGTGACACAAAGGTATACATGATTATCAAACCTCGTTTAACACTTGGAGAAGTGTTCCGCAACATTCTCAAACTACCCACATCAGGAGTGGGTTCACCACTCCATCCATACTCTTGAAATGGAGCCCAGAGGCTGGTTCGCATCCATGGAGCTGTGCCAGGAAACAAGGGAATGGGAAAAGGTTGCACAGAATTTCACATACACATTGGAGTTCACATATGAGCAACCAATAGTTGATATTGCACTGAAGACTATTAAGGAGAATATATTCGTTGAGATCCCACTGTAGGTTGCATATTCTGAACCTTGTATTGCACATTCAAACCCATGCTGTGAGATAATTCAACAATGGACGACCTTCTATAACCAGTATGGAGGCCTAGAGGATGATGCCACGAACATTAATATCCCAGAGTTGGAAGGATTGCGTGCAGTAGAAGGAAGCAACATTTCGAGTGAGCAGTTCATCAAGTCGCTAAAGATGAAGAAATTTAACATTGGGTCGGAGGACAATCCTAAATTTTCTAACATTGGAGACTATTAGGACGAAGAGATAGTAGCCAAAATAACTGATCTATTACATGTGTTCCAAGGCGTATTCCCAATGAACTTCAGGGCAATGAAGGGGATAGTAGGAGATTTGGGAGAAATGAAAATTCCACTCAAATTCGATGCAATGCCGGTAAAACAACGCCCATACAGACTAAATCCATGCTATAAAGAAAAAATGAAAGAAGAACTGGATCGCATGCTGGAAGCATGAATTATTGAACCTATTGAAGAGTCAGAGTGGATAAGCTCTATAGTGATCCAAGAAAAAAAGGCAACAAGGGAGGTCAGGATCTGTGTTGACCTTAGGAAGCTAAACGATGCCTTCTTACATGATCCATTCCCAACACCATTCACAGATGAAGTCTTGGAAAGCGTCGGCGGACAAGAAATGTACTCATTCACAGATAGATTCTAGGGCTACCATCAAATTAGAATTGCACAAGAGGACCGCCATAAAACAACCTTTGTAACAGAATGGGGGTGCTACCAATACACGGTAATGCCCTTTAGCCTTAAAAATGCCCCTGATATTTTTTCTAGAATAGTAGTTTCTGCTTTTAAAGATTTCATTCATAAGTTTCTTGAAGTATATTTTGATGTTTGGATGGTCTTTGGTATGGTAAGAGACCATATTGAGAATATGCGCATCATGCTGGAAAGGTGTCACCAATATCAAATTGCAATGAATTTGAGAATATGTATATTTTGTGCACCATTTGGTGTACTGCTGGGCCATGTGGTATGCCACGACGGGATCCTGGTCGATCCCACAAAGGTGGAAATTATTCTGGACTTGCCTTTGAGCACATCAGTCACACAACTCGAATCCACACTAGGACATACTCGATATTATCATAAATTTATTAGAGGATACGTAGAGATAACCACCCCAATGGAGAAGCTGTTGAAGAAGGATTCCAAATTTGAGTGGAATGAAGCCTATTAGGAGAGTTTGGATAAGATGAAGAACAAAATGGCTACTGCACCAATATTAATATTCCCATAATGGAAAAAGGAATTCCATGTACATGTTGATGCATCAACAATTGCGCTGGGTATAGTATTAACCCAACTAGGAGAGGGCGTAATTGACCACCCAATTGCATTTTGCAAGCATGAAAGTATCAGTGGCAGAGAAAAACTACACCACAATTGAAAGAGAAGGGCTTGCAATAGTCTATGTGCTCCAAAATATTAGACATTATCTATTTGGTGGACACTTCAAAATTTTCACTGATCATTCTACGCTGAAGTAGTTGGTCAATAAGCCAATGTTGGTGGGGGATATTTGCCGATGGATCCTCCTATTTCAAGAATTTGACATTGAAGTCATTGTGAAGCCAGGCCGATTGAATGTTGATCCTGACCACTTGTCACACATTGAAAGTGGGGAGGAACCCACCATCCTAGAGGATAATCTACCGGATGAGCAGCTATTTGCTATTGATGTTGTCAATAAATAATTTGATGCTATTATACACTTATTGAATACAGGCTATGCGCCTGAAGGTTATTCGACATGGAGGAAGAAAAAAATAGTTGTCAAGCCCTCAGACTACACGTTTATCGTGAGACAACTGTATGAGTTCAGACCAAATGAAATACTGCGCAGATGCGTCTTTGATCATGAAAGGAAATGGGTAATGGATGAAGTGCGTGTAGGTGTTTCAGGAGAATACTACGCTAGGAAGGAAACAGTTCACAATATTTTGCAAGTTGGACTCTAGTAAGAAACTATACATATGGATACAAGGAAATACTGTAACACCGCAGTTTTGACCCCGTTGCATTAGATGTATAAGGTGTATAAATTGTAAATGATCATGGTGTGGAGCTAAAGGCCAAGGCCCCACCATTGATCGGTCATGTTATGTTTTGGATTTAAATTTGTCACCGATTGTATATCGGGGCATGCGGCATATATTATGATTGTCATCATGTAAATATGCATCTACAATTAATTAAATGAACCTGACCAGCTACGATCACGGCAACTAAATCGAAAGGGGCATGATTTTCACAAGGATAAGGGTGGGGAAATTTGTCAAACCTTGGGCCAAAAGGGGGAAAAACCCATGTGTCATCTTCCTTTGTTTTATTCCAACCACCTTCAGTTAATAATTTCTGCTGGTAGCTGAGGGAAGTTATGGCAGTTAATTGTTTTGGGAGTGGGGTGGTAGGACTGTCAGTCCTTGCCCCCATGCACACTCCATCCATGTTTGACTTCACTCCACGCCTGTGCAAAAAAACACCAACTCCCTCCAAATTCACGTCCTTGGCATTGTTGCTCATCTTCACGTAGGGATTTTTTGCTGTTACTCATGCCCTCCAAATTCGCGTCCTTGCCATTGTTGCTCATCTTCATGCAGGGATTTGTTGCTATTACTCATGCCCTCCAAATTTCACATCCTCTCAGCTATTGTTGTTCACCCATGCACCCAGGGAGAGCTGTTCATTCCTCACGGGGTCCGATTGTTTCCCTCACGCATAGGAATTTCTGGGTTTTACCCACGTGTTTTTCTTCTGTGGATTGGTGGACGGTGCAGCTATGTCTTTGCCTCACGAGCTGAACTGTGGATTTGGCGTTGATTGTTACTCATGCCCAGGTCAGAATTTTGTTAATTTCTTTTACCGCGTGGTTTGTGTAAGTCTCCCCGTGGCTTCATTGTCTTGAAGGGACTCTTGATTTTGCCCTGTTGTACTTGGGTTGCTATTGTGTTTGGGAATTGTTGTAATTCGCTTGAGAGTCATTTTGGACACAATAGGGCCAAGAACGACTCAAGAAATCATTTTCCCTGTTTAAGCTGTGATAGTTGGTTGGTTTCCTGAGTGCAATGGTTGGTCTTCGGACTGTGAGAGGATCAGGGATGTTGGCTTAGATTTTCTTGATAAACCTAGTGGCTGGAAACCACACAGACAGAGCTAGAGGGATTGCCTTCTTCTCCATCACCCCTGAATAGCACTGGAAGGGAATGCAGGGCCTGAGGGACTGTGTAGCAGAGAAGGGACTGATTCCTTGTGTTGGGTGTGTTTGGGTGTCTTAGAGGTCAAGCTAGTTCTGGTGTGGTTGTTCTTGGCTCTGTAATGAGCTCACCAGCTTAGCAATTTGCCTTCTCCAGCTCCTTAATGGCCTGATAAACCCAACTGTGTTGGCTTGGCTGTGTTTTGTGCATCCCCGGATATGTGAAATCCTTCTTGTTCCCTTATTCTTTGGAGAATCATGCCCAGCTCGGGGGTGGCAGCGCTGCTGAGAGTTTAAGGAGCACGCTGGCCTATGGTTGGGTGGAACGTTGCAGTGGCGTGGTTGGTTGCGGAGCAAAGCTTTCATAAGATAAGTGATCTTATGTATTTTACCTCTGCAATTCTATATTTATTGTTACTTAAAATGAAATGAACATGTTGAATGCATATTGATTCCGCTGTGCAAGATAGATAATCATAGCTATGCATCAAATACAATTGTAGTTGCGTACGATGAGTGATAGTATCTGTGTACACTCCACTGTAATGCATCTCTTTATCAACGTTCTGTTTTAGCATTTCAGCATTTTATTTATGCCTGTACATGTTCATGGGCTCTTGGCCCGGTTGGTTAAGTCCAGGGTCGCGTCCTCTCTGCTCGCTTGGAGGGATGGGGACGTGACAAATACCATTGTGATTGCAATAAGTGTCAAAGAATAGGGAAACCATCATGACGTGATGAAATGCCACTTGCACCACAAATTACACTGCAGGCCTTTGATAAATGGGCAGTGGATTTTGTTGGCCCTATTAGTCCACTAGGGAAATGGATGGGTGTGCACTATATTATAACTCATATAGATTACTTGGCAAGATGGGTAGAAGCGACACCTACCAAATATTGCACTGCCACACTGCGACAAAGTTTTAGTTTGAAAATGTAGTCACAAGGTTTGGTTGCTCAAAGATCCTTATTAGCGACCAAGGTACGCATTTTGTAAATAAGCTAATTGTTGAGCTGACTGCAGGATTCCAAATCTAGCACAAGAAGACAACACCCTATGACACTCAAACAAATGGAATTGTTGAGGCCTTCAACAAGATACTGGAGAATGCTTTGACCAAGGTCTGTAATGTGCGCAGAGATGACTCAGACCAGAAAGTCTCAGTAGTATTATGGTCTTACAGAATAACATGCAAATGACTAACTGGATACACACCTTTGCATTTAGTCTAGGACAAGAAGCGATTGTTCCCATGGAGTACATTGTGTCGAGCCCACAAATTGATGAGCCAACAGAGATTATAGATACGGATGTTGTAGAAGAAATACTTGTGTAGCTGATTCAATTGGAGGAAGAATGCTTCGTTTTGGGCTTCCATCAAAATGTTGAAAAACAATGAAAGAATGCATGGCATGACCACCACATCAGAACAAAGTAGTTCAAGGTTCGTGGACTTGTTCTGATGCATGCCAGTAAGTTTCTCAAGTACCGAGGTAAGCACAAAACACACTATCTAGGCCCATATGTTGTTGCGCACATTACTAAAGCAGGGGAAGTAAAAATACGTAATATGGATGGAACACTGGTTGCAGGTATGATCAACAACAGTCGATTGAAACCATACCATGATGAATACATCACGGTCCTATAAGGTCGTGGCTCACAGCAGAAAAAAAAAATGGGGGGTCGGGGGTTCGCTATAATACCACCAACAAACCAGCTAAGAGACAACTGGTGGGAAGTGGCAGACAACTAGAAGACACTGACGACACGTTAAATCCATGAGAATTCCAAAAACATTCGGTGATAGTAAAATTTAAGTAGCATTAAGTTGGAAAGTTCAAGGAGAATGGCGATGGGATGTTTTGTCCCATCCATCCTAGTACCCTTAACTACCCTAACAATTACATAATGGAACCTAAGTGTGTGAGTAAAGAAGATGAAGGACGAGCCCATGTGCCCCGTCAGATGGTCCATCATTGTGGCCAGCCATAGTTGGGGAGACTATTCACCTATAAAAATTAGTTACCTTTGTCATTGTAACCTTTCAATTCCCTTACCCCATAAAGAAACTAGAGAGCTAATCGTGTTGAGTGAACCAGAACCCCCCTCAGAGCCAACACACATGATTATTGAGCTATCTAGTGATAGTGAGGACTCCATTGTTTCACCAGCTTTACCTTTCCCAATAGTAGAGGTACCTTACTTCCTTGAGCCCAGTCGGCCCACAAAAAAGATCAAGAAAACCCAAGTTAAGCCAAAGGCACCGTATAAACCACCGCAGAGGCCACCACGTCTGCCAAAAACAAGAGCCCAGCTGACACAGGCTCCTGCAAGTAGGCCACCAGTACAACCAACTAGAGACCAAATTTTTATAGCTATAGCCCCATCGCGTGGAGACCTCCCCACTTCCTCTAGCCCCATAGCGAAGATACCCAAGGCCCGCAGAGACGAACCGATTTTTCCACCACCATCACCACCAGAAGTAGAGATGATTGATGAAGAAAAGAACTTGCTGCCTCCGTATGTGTCACCAAGGAAGCCAGGATCTATAAGAGTGCCAATGGACATACCATGAATTTTAGAAGAGCCCACCATTCTATAGGGTGTCACACCACCGTAGAATCCCATCACTCCGAAACTCCAGGAATTCATGTTTGAAGACTACGACACCAGGAAACAAGAGCTGTTTAGAGATCAATTAATGACCGCAGATCCCGATGAACCACTGAATGAAAATATTGTTTTTGCAATGGAGTATGCATGCGGATTGGAGCAGTCAAGTATCTTAAACTTGATCCTTATGCCACATTTCAGCCACTTTTCCCCAGTAGGCATGTATGTCAAGCAACTGTTGGTATGATTCCATGGAGGTTACCTCTCACTGGACAAGCCATACGAGGTAACGGTGGACTTGGTATCGACCATCACAGGTGTTCCACAGTAAGGACTCAACCTGGCCCCATACCTACACAAGCATAGGGAAAAGTTGGACAAGAACGACATGAAGACAAAGTACCATCTTCTTCGTGGCAGAAATGGATTCCTCGTTATCTTTGTCGATGAAAGTGTTGTAGGAGCTACAACAAAATCTTGTGCAGTAAGATCCTGTGCAAGATGAGGCCTACTAAGTGCACTACTGCAATAATAGATCTAGTAGAAAAGTGTGCATAAGGAGTGCACATTAACTGGTCCTAGTTCCTCCTAAATGAATTGATAGACGACGCACGTGACACGCAGGAATATCGCATGGAAAATTTTCACTTCTTGTGGATTTTAATTCTAGTCTTATTTGCAGTATGGCCTCTGCCACCAGATTATCAACCCATGTATATCCCAATAGAGCTCCTCTGCATGCCATTCCAAAATCTCTGGGACCACAAGGAAAGTAAGTGCAAGGATGATGCAAGGCTTGCATTCTTTCTACAAAGAGGAAGGACAAAGCAGATTGTGTGCAAGCAATATCGACTGAAACCTATGACAGTGGAAAAATATCCATTCATTTGCTTCCACACAGGGGAGCACAACATGGTCCTACATTCGCGCAATGACCCCATGAATCATGCACTCTCAAGTTTCTTTATCCTGAGAGATGTGAATATTGAAAGGGAAATCAAAGACTATCCTAAGGAATTGTTTCACTATCATGAGGAAGTGCCTACAGAGAAGCAAGCACTGCAGGGGGATCCACAAGCGAACCCACCCCAAGCCTGCACTAATACCAGTATCCGAGAGCATCAAGATGACTCCCAAGAAGAAGAAGAAGAAGACCGAGACCCACCCAATGCTGCTGGAGATGACCTCTCTATTGATGAGGAGGTGTGCACTGAAACGACCAGAAAGCGAAAGGGAAAAGATCCCATGGAAGAAGATGAAGAATCCTTAAGCATCCCACATAGGAAGAAGCAGAAGGATAATTGATCCCAAGTTATGGGCATAGCAGAGGAGGATCTGAATCTTCTTAATGAGGCAGTCGTCGAAGTAGCTGAGAAAACTTTGGGTAAGATCACTAGCAGGAAAACCAACTGGACGAATTCCATCACTACGAAGGTTAACCACCTGGAAGACACCATTGAAGGTGTGCATGACACAATGCAGGCTGAAACCTATGGGGTAGACTCAGTAGACACTCTGGTGATGCCAATACTGTTCCCACCACTAAGAATAGAAATTCCAGCCTAGGAATTATCTACAGAAGAAGCAGAGAAATAGGTAAGTGTCCATATTCCGGACACATTAATTTTGGATTTCTCTAAGCTCACCTTGTTGCAGATATATTTAATTCAGCATTTCGTGGCCACATAGATCAGAATCTGGGAAAATGTGGTTGCATATCAAGCAGCCAAAGAAACCAAGAAATCAAGGCCATGCAAACAAGTTATCAACTGCCAGTGGGAAGACCTGGTAGCCCAAGCTCAGAAGCAGGCTTCACTATAGAAAGCTATAAAGGAGGCAATTGCAGAACTTTCAAATGAGGAGGATGAAGCTAATGCAGAACCTGTGCACCAACTATGGCGGTTATCTAAACTGGCCACAGAATTAAAAAAATAGGTTCAAGAAACGAGAACCAACCAGTAGCCATGAATTCCCCCTGAAGTGTTGCCATAGAGGAAAGAATCAGAAAATAAAGCTATTTCTTGGCTTAGGGAAGCCGAGATGATATGCACAGAAGCGATGGAAGCAATTGTCACGACATGGGAAAAGATAATGGATAGTGAGACCATAGAATTTTTTTTTGAATAGGCACAACAAGCACACCTACAGATATTAGCAGTGAAGGGAAATATTAAGAAGCTTCCAACCAAGGAAAAAATCACCAAAGGTATTGAGCACACGTAGCTTCCTACACAAGGAAAGAACTCTGCACAACTAGGAAAGCATGCACAACAAGGAGATAGATGAGCAGTAGGTCGAAGCTGAAAGGGTGACAGGGCTAATTCATCCTATCCATAAACGAATTAACGAGTTCACATAGCCACTGGCCAATACCTTGTTGGAAGACCCTAGTGCCGAAAGAGTGCAGGAACTAAAGAAGCAGGAAGATGAATCTTGTTGGGAGATAGAACAATTTGCTCCCATTTTTTCCCAATTCCAACAGAAGGTTGGAGGCACAAAATATTCTACACTGGAACAGGAACCTAAGGATTTGGAGAAAGAGGGAAATAAGGAAGAGGAAAGAGAGGAAGAGGAAAAACATGAAAAGGAAAAAGAAGAATAAGAAAAGGAAGATGAAGACGGACATGAAGATGAAGAGGAGAAAGAAGAATGCCATCAAGAAGGCCCGAAGCATACACAGGAAAAATATATGGACATAGAATCTTCAAAAGAGGTCAAAGAATAAATTTTATAACCCCAAGCCTCGAATTCTAAAAACGTTTTCTAAGTATAGGATGTGGCCGCAGTGTAAGAAACACTGCGAAAAAAAAAAAACACAAGTGACAAAATGTGCAAGAAATGAAACTGGAGAAAAGAAAAAAAAATTAGAAATGGCTGTGCATATCATGCCACCTGCCATGTCCACTGTTTAGTGGCTCAATACAAGCCACATGTGACTGTTGGGGGCCTGATGGGTGTTATAGCTGATTTTACGACACATGGTTGATCACACTTTTATGGATTTCCCTGTCCCTCTGTAGACTCTTTGGACCCCATGGACTATTTTTTTACCTTTGCTGTTTCCAAGATCATCCCTGAAAACACTCATTATTTACTGTACATGACTTTTAATCCCTTTCTCATGTATATACGTAGATATTACCCCTAAACCTGCATACATCGGGATGTGTGCAAAAGGCCAAATATTTTTGGAGTTTTCCTTATTGTGGATTAGACTCACTTGTCTCTTGGCCTTCCATATGCCTTGAGATCGCTTGGATTTGAACTTCCATTACCCCATGGAAGCACTATATAAGGAACCCTTTAGATACAGTGAACAAGAGGAATTGGAGAGCAAGAAAACTATAGTCCATTGTTGTTGTAGCTTGCTTATACTTGAGTCTACATCCCTTTGTACCTTGGAGCACTTTGTGTTCTTCCCAATATTGCCTTTGCTTGTGAGATTGCTATCGAGCGATCTAGGATTGAGGTGGTGGAGGCCCAGGTGGAAGACACATTTTTTGTGGTTCGCAGACGTGCCGACATAGGTTGTCACTTGTGTAATCTCTGATTTATTTAATAGAAATATCTTTTCCTATCAAATGATGTGCATTTAAATCAATATTGAATCCATGGATGTGTTTAATTGCTTATGTATCATTGATTATATATGGTAGATTAGGCCTAACACTATATCATATAGCACGCTTCCCTTGTTCACTATTGTTGAGAGTAAATTACTAACGCAAGCGGGATTGGAAAAAGATCAATGGGGATCTACTACAACCATCCGGAATAAGGTATGTTTCGAGATCCTTTCATGTTAGATGTTGTATTTCTCTTGCATATTGGGAATGGATTCATTTTTGTGGTTTCTATGTCTGTTCTAGTACACCCCAAGCCATAGGAAGTTTTCTCTGTAACAGAATTGGCAACCATACTGGGGAGGTTCCTAGTTGTTTTTATTTGGGGGTTTTCGGCATTCAATGTACTTTTATTGCTCTAATTTTTATGTTTCTATGTCGGGTCTGCGGGCATGATTACCCAGTAGTATCATGGAGAAGTAAATTTTGTCTCAATTTGTCCATTTACCTTATTTTTCTATCTTTTTCTTCCTATAGACACTTTTTTCTTTCACAGTCGCATATACATCTAGGTTTTCCTGGAAAAATCGTGTATGTACGTAGGTTTACTGAGAACAATCGTGTATGCCTTGATTTTTTACTTTTTTGGGAAGATTAAGTGTTGCTGGGTGAGTTTGGGTGATTGCTGAGTCTTCTTTGTTGCTTCTGGAGTCTGTATCTCCCCTTTGTTTTTTACCATAGACTCTTTTTGAGTTAATTTTTAAAAAAAGGTTCTTGTCATTTCATTTTCTAGTTTTTGTTTTGGGATTAGTGCATTAGGTCTCTTTTACCTTGATGCTTTGCTTGACTACTTTTTTGTGAGTGCTTGCAGAGTCTGAGGGTTGTAGAGTCATACTTTTGCTTTTTATCTCATTTAATTCAAAAATACAAAAACATTTTGGTTTTTTGAATTGTTATGCATTGTTTGCATTGTGCATTTAGCATGGTACTTGCATTAGGTTTGCTTGGTGAATATTAGTCATATTTTCATATAGGAAATGATTGCATATACATTTGAAGGAAAAATTTTGCACTTCACGTAGTAGCATAGCCTGTTTTTCATTTGACACAGTGCATTTGCATTGATTGTTAGGTGTGCATTTTACTTCTTGTTGCATCATAACATCATTACTTACACGACCATTTACCCTTTGAGTAATAAAGCCAATTAAAGTCAACGCATAATAAAATGAATTACACTCTTTTCTTTTTTATGGTGCACCAACAAGACTAGGTTTTAGGGTCTTGGAATAGTTTAATGTGAGTTAATTCTCCAAGACCACTAAACAAAACATTTAGGTGTTTGTCGAGGTGAGAGTCTGAAATATTTTATATAATTAGTGTTCTTAGGATCCTCCTCTTACAAGGGATTTAAGCATGAAGCAGTGTGAGCGGTTATTATTGGGATGACCCCTGGTTGTAACTGAGTAGCACCAGAGATATTTCCAGGATTGTATTCATATCTGGGGGCTCTTTTGAGAGTTTTAGGCTTTGCTACCCTGCCCATATAGTCAATCCTTCCTATGACTGTTCGCCTTAGCATTTATTATATTGAGGTGACCTTAGTTTCCTTACCTAGGTTATCGACGAGGTATTTGCAGAGGTTATTCTATAGGTGTCCTCTCTAGGTAGGTGTCAGACAGCATAGGTGCTATATGTGTTGAAGCTGAGGGCCACTATAATTGGTTGTGAACCTCTGCTTGTTGTGTATGGGAGTCTCAATCCTCTCCTAGGGGAGACATACCTGGTCCATTCGGGAGCTCACATATCCTACCCTTGTTTGCTTGCGATTTAGCTTTACATTTTATAGGTGTATGCTCTATGCACACTAGTTTGCCTAGGGTTTGAGTAATTAGATCGAGTATTTTTATTTTTGAAGTCATTGTGGATTTGGGCATGGAAACCCGCCATTCTCATAATTTAGTAGGACTTCTGCCTTCCACCTCTCCTCCTCCTTTGGGGGAAAGAACCAAACAATACGGGTAGACTACTTCTCACTTTGATTCACACACCATGGGAGATCATGAGGATGAGATTCCAGAGATGTGTTCTCCACCTCATGAGTTTGGGGAGGAAGATCCTATTAGCACATATGATGCTTCACATGAACAACCTTCACGATCTGGTTATGATCCCTCATTCACAAGTCATCGGTATTGGTTTTCAGGCGACGAGACCCACCATGAATTCATAAGCACTAGTCATGTTAGATATGACATGTTTGATATCCCTGCACCCAATTCGGCACATCATGTTGAGTCAGACATTGGTCCTAACACTACGCATAGGGGCACTCCCATCCCTTTCTATGCGGAGATATTTGGGGGCACTAGTCATTTTGCACCCTCCATCCCTCTGGTGGAGGCAACTTCACATATTCATCCTAGACCTAGTGTTAGTAATTCTATGCAGATACTAGAACTAAGACGAGTGAACATTAGGAACACCACTTACATACCTTCACATGTTCCTTTGTCTTCAAACCCTGTTCCTTTGAATGCATTTTTAGCGACTCATCCTCCCCCTAGTTCACATGGGCCTTTAGGCTGGAATGTTTCTACTAGCCATGTTCATTCTGTGACTGCTCGCATGGTAGTATCTTAGAGTCAAGTACCTCCTGTTCTATCAGCAGGTCATGTACCTGTTTCTGGATCATTTCATGTTCCAAATTTTGGAGCTTCCCATACCCTTAACTATGGAAATTCTCATGGTACATCCCATGGAACACCTTATGGAGCTTCTCATGGACATTCGTATGGACCACACTATGGACAAAACTATCAACAGTATAGGTGCGAGTATTAACAACCAACTTACTCTTCCAATTATGGATTTGTAGCTCCTCATAATCAAGGCACCCCACATCATAATGCTTCCATGCAACCCTACATGGGTTAAATGGGAGGAATTTATTATGGCCAAGGCCATGGTATTTATAGCAATCAACCTTACATGAATCTAAACTATCAGGGAGCATCAAATCAATCAGCTCAACCTAGGCTCCCTTTCCTTACAACTTTGAACTTTCCTGAATTGTCGAGATTGATGAATGATCCTGTATCTAATAACCTGTCATGGCCGGCTGTCCCTAACAAGCTTCCTTCAGACATTACAAAGTTTGAAGGTAAGGTTGGTGAAGATCCTGGTGAGCATGTCACCACTTTTTACCTTTGGTGCTCTTCCAATTCCTTACATGACGATTACATTCATTTTAGGGTATTCCAACGTACCCTGATAAGTCCTGTAGTGAAATGGTATATAGAGTTACCAGGGGGGCTTATGTTACGTTTGATGATCTTGCGCTAACTTTTCTTAATAATTTCCAGCTACCTGTATGTTACAACGTCGGTACCAAACTCTTGTCGATGTTTTGGTAAGATAAATCCACACACATTTTAGATCATATTCAAGAGAGGCATAGATGGAAATGGTTAATCAAAGCTTTTATACCACCAGAGTTTCTTCTTGAGTGGTTCCTCAAATATTTACTACCTTACATAGCGAAGGATGTTTCGACATCCGAAGTTCAAAATGAGGAACATACTATTTTTACGGCACAAGAGTTGGATTTGATCTATGCTCAATCTGGAATTTTGTATGAGATTATACCCAATGCTCCTAGCTCCAATTTAGACCCCAAGGTCAAGCCTAGGCCACATGCTGATGGTATTGTGGGATGTACAAGTACCAAACCTATGGAATCGGTTGTGAAACAGGTGAGCCAATTGTCAATTAACCAGTCTGCATCGAGACAAGATACGGCTTCATCTCAACCTACCCAACCGGCGAATGTAATTTCTGTGCAAACGTCGAACCCGAAAGGAAACCGACATCCTGGAAGGAATAAGAAAAAAAAAATAATCGTAAGGGTGGGAACAAGAATGAAAATGCTAATAATAATGAAAAGAATACTAATGTTGCGGGGGACAAACAGTCTAAAGGTAAGGTGAAGTTTCCTTGCAAATTGTGTAAGGAGGACCATCTCACTCACTTGTGCCCTAGTATGGAAGATTCATCGAGGTTCATAGCATAGGGCCCAACTATGTTAACTAATCCTTTACCCAACAATCAAAATATGAACTCAAGGACCATTGATCCTGGTTGTGCATCAGGTGGAAAGAAAAACCCGTCAGAGGCCTCTAGTGGACATGGATGCATCAACATGATGAGTGCTTCTAAGGTTGTGACCCATACAAAAGACTATGGTTCGTCATGACTAGACCTTGGGAAAGAACCTTCCCCACCCGAGATCCCTTTGTGAATTGAAAATCCTATGGATAAACCTGAAGCTCCACCTCACATTCCTAAGGGAGTCTTAAAGTGTTCGGGGCACAATTCTAATACCTGAGCCACCCAGAACTATTTAGCTGTCGAGAATTTGGGCCAGACTCCTTGTGTGATGTCCGCGTTAGAAGTGCTTCAAAGTTGTCCTCCACAGAGAAAAGCTTTGTTATCTGCTCTTATGAACAGTGATGATAACTCTTCCACTATGATCAAATTTGAAACCATGGGAGTACAACCTTGCTTTCCTTACTACGTGTCTCTTTTGATTCATGTAGAGTTTCTTAACAACATTGTCAAGTGCACTGTCATTGATGAAGGCGCTGCCGCTTCCGTAATGTCTTTGTCTTGTTGGAAGGGCTTAGGTTCTCCTGAGTTATCTCAATCCACTACTATGTTGATAGCTTTTGATGGTAGATCGTTTTGGTCACATGGAATTATTCCTTCCTTAAAAATATCATTGAGAGGGAAGACTCTCACGATCGAGGTCGAGGTGGTTGATGCGCCCCTTGACTACAATATTTTGCTAGGTCAGAATTGGATGTATAGTATGCAAGCCATAGCTTATTCCCTATTTCTAGTTATATTCTTTCCATTTAATGGGAATATTCTTACGATTGATCAAACATCATTCCAAAATCAGAGTGTCAATGCATCATTGGGAGCTTCTATCTCGTTTATGGATCATTCTCAGCTGGCATCTGGGAGTGTGGGCATAGGTATGTATCCTTCTCTTATGGGAACCTTTATTTTTCATGTGCCCATTTTTATGATGGGGTCTATTTTTGGTGGGGCTTCATCCTCATTGAATTCGCTGTCTTTTCGCACTACTTATATGGAATATCCTTGGATTCTTCCTTCACTGAGTGCTTCAAGTGTGCCCACTGAGACTGACGTTCCATGCAACGATGGTGTCTTATCACGCAAATCTTGATCAGGTTGCAGAGCCTAGTCCTTCCTCTTCATGGACAGAGGAGGAGGACCCGTATGTGCTACCGGCATGGGAATTAGAGTCATCTCACTCACATGATTTCCTCGATGATGTTTTTCCATTGGATGAAGCTATCCTTGAGGCCATGTCGGGAGTTCAGCAACCTTGGGAGGAACTACATCATCGATCATATTTTCTTCCTAAGCTTGATCGTATGGAGTGTGATGAATTTAGGGAGATTATTAGGGAGAATATTGGTAGCCTCGTGGTTCTATTAAGCTCTCCTGGTCCGATGGCTAATGGAAACATGGCTAATGAGTAACCAACTATTTCTATCAATATTTCTCGTGATCCTGGCAAGGTTGAGAATGTCTACATTGGGGCGGATTGTTCCCCTGATGAGATCAAGGAGTATTCAATGTTGTTTAAAGAGTTTTGTGACATCTTTCCATGGTCATAAAATGATATGCCAGGTATCGACCCTCGTATTTTCAAACATGAGATCAAAACCTATCCAGATGTGAAGCCTGTTCAACAACATTTGATCTCGAATTTGTTTCGGTAAAATCAAAGAAATATTTGATCTTTGCGGAGCTCATATCGAATTTTCCAATTTTGGAGGAGGAGGAATTTTATGAGGATACGTTTGTCGATGAGCATATTTTCCTTATCTCAACTTTGGACCCGTGGTATGGGGATATTATTGTATATTTGCAAACATTGAAGGTCCCTACTCACCTTTCACGGGATGAGCCACGACAATTATGTCATGTAGCTAAGAACTACCTTATAGTGGATAACACTTTGTACCGTCATGGGGTAGGTTCCATTTTGCATCATTGTTTAAACCATGATGAGGCTTAGGTTGTGCTAAATGATTGCCACAGAGGGGTGTGTGGTGGTCATTTATTTGGGATTTCTACAACCCAAAAAATATTGAGAGAAAATATTTTTGGCCGTCAATATTCAAAGATTGCGTTAATGCGGTCAAGAAGTGCCACCCTTTCCAGGTCTTTGCATGCAATATGTGCTCGCATAAAGCCCCGTTACATCCTATTGTCACCACCGGTCCCTTCACCATGTGGGGGATTGACTTTTTGGATTGCAACCCATCTTCAACTGGTGGGCATCATCACATTATTGTGGCTATCGATTATTTCACAAAATGGGCAGAGGCTATGCCCATAATTAAATATGATGGTGAAACAACTACACATTTTGTGTTCAACCAGATTATCACCCGGTTTGGCATTCCAAAAGAGCTCATCACTGACCATGGTAGGCACTTTCAGAATAAAATGATGGAAGACTTGGCTTCCAAGTTAGGGTATAAGCAAGAACATTCATCTTCTTATTACCCTCAGGTGAATGGACAAGTTGAAGCAGTGAATAAATCACTTAAGTCTATTCTCCAATGAACCATAACACGAAGCAAGAAAAAATGGCATATTATGTTGTATCCTGCTTTGTGGGTCTATAGAACCATGGTTAAGAATGCCACTGGTTTCTCTCCATATCAGCTTGTGCATGGGGTGGAGTCAGTTTTACCGATTGAATGCAAAATCCCTTCTCTGAAGCTAGCTATAGATCTTTTACTAGACACTTCCGCATTGGAAGAGTGTTTGGTCCACTCAGAGTAGCTTCATGAGAAACACCGAGATGCTTGAGTGGCTATAGAGGTTAGCAAGTGTCGTTTCAAGGTCTAGTATGATAAGTCTATCCATCCAAGGCGGTTTAATGAAGGTGACTTGGTCCTTTTGTGGGATCAAGCTAAGGAACCCTTGGGTGCAGGGAAATTTACTCCCATGTGGCATGGTCCTTACATGGTTAAATGAGTCTTAGAGAAAGGATTTTATGAGCAGGTTGATTATGAAGGGACAACCTTGGTAGAGCCTAGAAATGAGCTCTATCTCAAAAAATACTATCCCTGATCATTAGCCTGGGCTGATTGTTGTATATTATTGTACAGTTTTTGCATTGCATTGTTAGGTTTTCTTATGGTGATCGAGTTTGTTGATTAGCTTTCGTTTCTTATGGTAGATGTCGATGGAGTCTTCCATTTACATAGGATTCGCTGATGTTGTTAGTCGGCACACTCAAAACTCAGCTTCGGCTACTTCCGTGATTTATGCTCCTATGGGTCAAGTATTGTCTTCAGGAGGCATATGTTTACGGCCTTCTTGAAGCAATGTTGCTGAATATAGTGCCATTATTGAGTTATTGCATGATGCCATTTCACATGGTGTTCATTCTCTTAAGGTACATATTGATTCGCAGTTAGTAGTTTCACAATTTAATGAGTTGTATCGTATTATGGATCTGACATTATTATGAACATTATTAAGTGTGAGATTACTGGAACCACAATTTGAGAATATAACATACATTCATGTTCCAAGATTTTTTAATCAAGTTGCTGACTCATATGATAACTATGTGTTATATTGGCATTTGTTTCATAGACCATAAGCATATCACAAACATACATTTTACACACATTTAAATATAAATAAAATCGATCATCATAAAAAAATTTCATTAATATCCAAAAAGTGACATCATAATACATAAGTGTCATATACAAAATTGGCGCTTCTGAGCCACCAAAATATAATACACGGTCATATAAAAATGAATACACTCAGGTCTCTAAGCCCGAGGAGGAGGGGGGTTCTGATCATGATATAGCACTATAGCTCTAGCTAGCTGTCGAAAGAGTCAAACCCATGCTCATGGTACACCAACCACCTGACACTGCATGGCCTCAGGAAATTCCTCGACTTGCGCCATGGGTACCTTGTGTGTCAAGCAAACGAAGTTCATGTGGATGCTTTGGAGCGTCCGCTCTGCATCCACACCCATGATATCATCTCCTCTTCCCCTCCATCGATGATGAGGGAGGCCTTCTATCAGACATGGTGCTACATCTGCATACACATGACATATTGTCACTATGTGTCATCACACCAAAAATATGTCTTTTGAGTCAATATATAAAAAAACACAAAAAAATTAATAATTCAAAACTTAAAAAGTGGGTTTGGGATTCTTTACCTATTTCACCATAAGCTACTCCTTATGGTAGTGACATATCTAGATCTTTGTGGAAGTCTATCCTTGCATACAGGTAGCTATCTATGGTGACGATTTGTCTCCGCCACCATGGAAAGAAGTCTGCTGGATAGGGGTTAGCCACCCTACCTCTGCCCAGTCTGTGCATAACATTTTCCCAACATTGTTGGGATAGATCTTGAACTCCTTGTGGAACAATGTCCAATCTGGGGCTTAGCCCTGGTACCCACTCAAAGAAGAACATGCTCAGTATACTGTCGAACCCAAAGTTTCGCACCCTTCCCATCTTGCAGTCACTGAGCTGCTATTTCATGCTGCTCAATAGCATTGTACTCCAGTCCTACACTGTAGGTATCATACACTCCATGGCATAGAACATCATTGGCTGTGAGTCCTGGTGGAGTTAATCTAACCCGACAATCCTTCCTAATGCCAAAAGTATGGCCTTCAGTCCCAAAATCTGGATAGAGTTTGTCCGGATTTGACTCCCAACATTTTTCGTCTCCGGAAAGTAGTACACAGCTATGTACTCATTAATAGTCAACCTGCCTCCTAGATCATGAGATCAAAGAGTCACCATCTGTCCTCGTCGAGACAAACCAGTGATAAAGTATATGTCCTCAACCTCAATGCTAAGCGACATCCCGTCAATCTAAAATTTCTCAGATTCTGGATCCCAGTAATCTGCCAGTAGTTGGAGTAGTCTTGGTTTGGCCCTCAGAATGCCAAGACACCAAAAATTATATAAACCGCATGCCCGTAATGCTTGTTGGGCCATAATATCACCTTGTATGGCCTCATCCACATCACCATGCTCTCTTTCCCTCCACTCTAACACCATCCTTCACAAAAAACCAAAGATTTGATTAGTTTTTTGCTTTTGAAAACATTGTTTGCAGCCCTATACGCGACTGTTCTCAAAATAGCCGCGTATGTACGCGGGTTTGGGTGATTTTTCTGCATATGGTGATCCCTATACATGGGAAAACCCCAATTTCTGCATGGGTCGAAACAAACGATTATGGATGGCTTAAAAAATAAATTGGACCATGAAAATTCAAAAAAATTGCATCAAATAGGAAGAGGAGGGCATGGGAATCTACCTGGATCAAACGAGGAGAGATTCTGCGGGATGGTGCTCTCGGAATTTGCTTCTAAAGTTCTGAGCTCAAATACACCATGTTGGGTAAACATTTCAAATGATATGAAAATTTTTAAATTTTTTACTATTTATAGAAAAATTTTGAAATGTTTACCCACTTTCTATAGTTTTTGACCATTTTGGACCGTTTGAACAAATTTGATGATGTAGGAGTCCATTTTGAGTGCATTTTGACCATGGCTTTGATCCGTTCATGCCTACTGTAGGTATTATGTCTAAACTGGCATATAGGTCAGGTTTCACATCCATTTGCATTTTGCATGACCTTATGACCATTTAATTTTAACCTTAGGTACACACCCATTCCATCTTGTCACAGAACCTTCTTGCTACTTTTAGAAGTGACATGTTGTGAATGGTAGATCTTTAGCATACATGGGTACCCTATTTAGATCTTTTTTTACATTTGGTGCCCATGCCAACATTTTTCCTTTAGGGTGTTGGAGTCCTTTGTATAGTATTGCCATGACTTTGAGTAAGAGCTTCATACTCCTCTTGACCTTTATGCTGGCCCTTTCCCCAGGACTTTCTTGTATATGTCAAGTTGTAATTTCATTATCATGAGTTTTTCCTTCCTTTTTAAGCCTTATGACAGCTTCCATGACTATGATTATCAGCCATATAGCCCAAGCTTGAAACATGTATATCCAAGCAGAGTCATTCTCTATTTCTTTTGCAGCTTGATTCCCCATTTTTTATAGGGAGGAAACTTTCCCTTGAGTGTCATTATCCTACACATGTTTCCTTGCATTGAGAATAGGTATGTTACACTGCTTGGAACTAGTTTGTTTTCCTGTTGACACTCATCTCCTCCTAGATTTCTAACTATAAAGCACTTTTAGTCCTTTTCAAGCTTTTCAAAATATCTGAAAAAGTCCAAAAAAAAATCAAAAACCAAAAAGACAGATAGGAAAATATGTTATCTTTGGCAGCAGTTTAGTCATGTCGCCTTTGACCAGAGCACTGTATATCACATTCGTTGGTTGGGTTAGTAGTTTGAATTTAGGAGATGTACTCGTATCTCTAATTTTATCTCCACCAATTGGTTAAGCTTCCGATCCCTATGGAGTCTCTCTCAATACCTCATGTGTCGGAGACATGTCCCAATTTTGTATATCGAGTCTATGATTTCTACACTCGGTCACCATTCACCTTTATGCTCTTGTTCGAAAAAAGTTGAAGCATGAGTCAGCCATTCCTGAGTTGTCTTGACTTTGCATGTCGGCCATTCTTGTTAGTATTACTAGTTCATGCACATTTTGTTCGAGTCCTTCCTCATTATACATCATTGCTGAGTACCTCGTGTTGGTTGATGGGGGATGCCTTAATGCCCTCCTTTCGACAGATTCCATCCCATCGACTTCAGATAATTTATTCTGGGATAGGATTCTAGAGTCATTTGAGTGCCTTGAGACTTATAGTCATCAGTGGTAGGTTCTCTCACCATAAACAATTTTGGGAATAGATCAATGTCCCCTGATCAATGGATTCTTCCAAGTGTTCGACCTCAACACATTTTTTCACACTTGTTAGATTGCACTCTAGTACTTGATTCCCATTTTCCTTATCGGTGGGTGATCTCGTGTCTGTTAATGATATACATCAATGATCGGTAATCAGACAATGGACTACTATGTTCGAATTCAACACCTATATTCACACAGTAGGACATGTACTTGTAGCAGTTTTTTTAGAAGACTTTACAGATTGGTGGTATTTCTTATATTCTACCTCCTTGATCATGCCAGTGTTCATGAGATTTCAGCTCTCGTGACTTGATTCCAATGTATGTCAGATATCTTCAACCATTATGCAGATCTTGATCCATGGTATATCTTCAGCTTTCATGGAGATCTTGGTCCTTTGTATATCTTCATCATGAAGATTCTGATCTATGGTATATTGTATGTGGCAATGACCACACATGTCACAGTTTGTATATCATGCCTATTCATGGCCATTGTACTCTTATGTATCCGAGACTGCTATATGTATTTGTAGTCATGTGAGGAGTTTGATTATTGTATTATATTGTTGGATGGTTGGTTCTTCCACCTAGTTCTTCATCACTCCAGTTCTTGGATGGATTTGTAATATATTTCGGCCATCATGTTACCCATCTAACCTCACACACTAGGAGGCATATGTTATAGCTGATTTTACCACACATGGTTGATCACACTTTTATGGCCTACCCTGTGCCTCTGCAGAATATTTGGATCCCATGGACTATTTTTGTACCTTTGATGTTTCCAAGATCATCCCTAAAAATACTCATTATTTGCTATACGTCACTTTTAATCCTTTTCTCGTGTATATACAAGGATATTGCCCCTAAACATGTGTACATTGGGATGTGTGTAAAAGGAAAAATATTTTTGGAGTTTTCCTTGATGTTGATCAGACTCACTTGTCTCTTGGCCTTCCATATGCCTCAAGGTTGCTCAGATTTCACCTTCCATTGCCCCATTGAATCACTATATAAGGAACCCTTCAGAAACAATGAAGGACAGGAATTGAAGAGAAAGAAAACTATAGTCCATTGTTGCCATAGCTTGCTTATACTTGAGTTTGCATCCCTTTGTCCCTTGGAGTACTTTGTGTTCTTCCCAAGCTTTCCTTTTCTTGTGAGTTTGCTATCGAGAGATGGAGGGTTGAGGTGGTGGAGGACCAGGTGGAGGACTCAGCTTCTCTGGTTCGTAGATATGGCGACAGAGGTTTTCACTTGTGTAATCTCTGATTTATTTAATAGAAATATATTTTCCTGCCCAATGATGTGCATTTAAATGAATATTGAATCCATGGATGTGTTTAATTGCTTATGTATCATTGATTAGATATGCTAGAGTAGGCCTAACACTATATCATATATCATGCTTTCCTTGATTACTATTGTTGAGAGTAAATTACTAATGCAAGCAAGATTGGAAAAAGTGCAATGGGGATCTATTAAAACCATCAAGAATAAGGTATGTTTCGAGATCCTTTAGTGTTAGATGTTGTATTTATCTTGCATATTCTGAAGGGATTGATTTATGCGGTTTCTCTATCTGTTGCGGTACACCCCAAGCCATAGGAAGTTTTCTCTGTAACAGTGGGCCTGGGGAAAGCGAACAGGAAATAAGCGTACGATTCATTACGCAGCACAAGCACAAGAAAGGAATCCTGCACGAATAAAGCAAATTGTGCAAACGAGGAAAGCTACGCAGAAGAAAGAGTAGGCACAAAAATTGTCACTTGTGCAGAAGCGGGAAACTTCATGAAAGGAAGATGCTGCAAGGTAAAACAATAGCACACGTGTAGAATAATGTCTAAAAGCGATAGGGTGATAGTGGGTTCTAAAATTGGATTAAGTCGACAAATACTGCACGAGTGGAAGTATGCTGTAAGTAGGGTCGTTAGTGCCTTATGCCAAGTTATGATCACAACAGCTGTAGCTGGAGGGGTGGCTGATGGTGATAGTTAACAGATTTCCTAGAGGCAATAGACCCTGCATGGTCATGTAAAATAGTATAAATAGGAGGGATTCAATGGTAAAAGGGTTGGTTACAACTATGTCTCAATTGGTTGTAATTATGTTTTAGGTTGGATTTTCAAAAGTTGCTTATGAAGGGTTACAAAGGGTAGATCTCTGGGAGATCAGAGTAGTAGAGTAGTTAGAAGTTTACAGGATGTAGTCAAAGTTAGTGCAGTAAAAGAGAAGATCTGCTAGAGAGGTGTAGATGTTAGAGAGTTTGATCAAGGCTGTGTGCGGATCTGTAGATGGTAGTAGTAGATTAGGAGAAATAAGATAGAGAGCATGAGAACTATAAGTCTAAACCATAAATACATATTGTAAGATCAGTCTGCATCGCGCAGATTGCAAGGTGCTATATCCTTTTATCATGCCAGATGAAGAGAATGTTGGTGGTTTTTCCCAGATGTGTTTCCACGTTATCTCTTGTGTTTGAATGGATGATTGGTGTTGTGAATGTTTATGTTTTTGTTTGTTTATGATTTTGATGCAAGTCCTATTATGATTGAATGAATGTCGCCCTATCAATAGGAGATTGAATGCATGATTAGGTTACTGTGTACAACTCTGAATGTTAGTGTATGTGTATGGCGCAAGCGCTATTGCACCCCTATATACTGTGCCTGTATGATAGCCTGCTTTTACATTCTGTCATGTTTAAAGGACTAAGGACAAATTTGGTTCATGCCATTAGTAGTTAGTAAAATATATGTATGGTGGCAGTATAGTTTGGTGGGAATGAATCCATCCTCACGACTTAGTTGAGCTCCTTGGAGGCACGCTAAGGGACTATAATCCCTCGAAAATTGCAGAAACATGGTTTTGGCAGTTACCCATCGAAGAGATATCTTGGGTGAGAATGCACCTGCTTCGCAGGTGTTGTCGATGGGGCTTGCTCTGTTGGGCCGGTATCTCCGTTGTTTGTTGGGTTGAAGGGCTATGCAGAACCTGGGTCGCGTGAGTTAAGAAAAGTGGCCAACATCAAATCATCAATCACTCAAGTGCTCCAGAGCTTGTCGCTCAACAAAAAACATCTCATCAATAGTTTGGTTTCAAGGTCCACACCCAAAACAAAAAAGAATATATATATATATATATATATATCAACAATAATTGGCTTACACCCAATATATAAAATAAATCATCATGTTCATATGCATTGTGGTCTTCGACCCAGTATAAAAATAAAACATCAATATAATAATCATAATCAATAGGCACATGCCTATAAGTTTTAGGTACAAAATTTAGGATATTACAATATGTTTTCAGCATTTACATTGATGCACTGATATTATTCCCCTTTCAAAGTATCTTCTATCCTTAAATAAACATGAATATTTCACTGCAAAATTACTATTCTGTGACATTGATTCCATTGATGCATTTTTATATGTTTGCTAGGTCTACTGCTCAAAGCAATACACCTATTCTGTGATTCAATTTATAGTGTTATATGTCTGCTGGGCCTACTGTTCAAAGCAATACACCTATTGTTTTTTGCATCAATTTTTTTTTGTCAAGCCTTTCCTGGGTATCTTTTCTATTATTTTACCTTTTTCACATGTGAACAAGAAGACAAGACTGCAAAACCACTATTCCACGATTCTGTTGATCTATGTCTACAAGATATATTGTTAATTTTTTAACAGAACAATATATCGTTGTCTTGCATCAAGGTGGCTCCAAAAATTCCAAATTTAGTTACCATGTCTAAATCAAATTATGAGTATTGTCTCTATTATGTGCACCTTCTCTTGAATATTTAGTGGATGAAAACTAAGTTGCACAAAATATTCCCATGGTCAATTTATTCAGATATAAATTTGTAGTGGTTTTTTATTCCTAGTATTTTATCAACACTGATTTTGTGTTTAATGTGTTACATGGCTCCAAAACTTCCAAATTTATTTACCATCCAAATCCAACTATGAGTATCATCTCTATTGTGTACACCTTCACTTGAGTAATGAGTAGATGATAAAAACTAAGTTGCACCAAAATATACCCACAAGAAATTTATTCATATATTAAAATATTTTCAGTGGTTTTTGATTCCCAATCTTTCCTCAACACTCATTTTGTGTTTAATGTGTTACATTTCCTTTGAAATGAATGGACACATTTTAGCAAGGCTTATTTTTGCATTCCTGGTGGAAATAAATTGTTGTCATTTTTAATGAATAGTATTTGCATTAATTTCCAAAAGAATTATAGAATTGAGCACATCTTGGTTCTCTCTTAACTAGGCATTTTTTTTATCCCTTCTCTTAATGATTTGTTGCATTTTAGATGAACTTCTCCAAATAACTTTTTCAAATCAGTCTTCCTTTCTACTATAATACAGATGGTAAGAATATGTCTTCTTTCTTTTATTTAATTAGGGTTAAATTTTCAAGGACACTACCCCTTCTAATTGAGTCTATAAAAAGTATCAAGAGGCCTTAATTGAAAAGAAGTTTGAAAGTCAAAAAGGTCCACAAGAAATATTATACTTTGAATCTGATTACTTGAAGACCTTGATAGTCATCTGCTTCAATATTGCCAATCTATAAATCAACTTTAAAATTAATCCAAGAATGAAAAACTCTGCGCCTGATGTGGAAACAGAAATACAATCTCACTAGTGTCTCACTTGGAAACTAGTAATATTCTCAATGTCTGAGAGAGAGATAGAACTAATTCTAACAGTTCGAATATGTTTGATATATTTGTTGTAGGAAGGACCTTACCATGCATTTTAACATTGCACCTTATATGAAAACACAAATACAATCTCACCAGTGTCTCACAGGAATCCAATGATGTCTTAATGTTTGAGAGAGAGATGGAAGTTGGATTCAATTCTGAGAGTTACAATGTCTGACATCTTTGTTGTAGGAAGGGCCTTATCATGAATTTCTCTAGGGATTTTGTCTTGTAGGAAACCTAGAACTTGCAAATGACCCTTTCACTAATCCATGGTTCTAGATCAGTAAGATAATGCTCTTATATTGGGCATGAAACAAGACTTAACTCACTGATATTGCACCAATTTCTAATGGACATACTCAGCATAAGTTAGAACAACCATAGAGATATCACCACATATCTGTGAAAAATATGGATGCAAGCTCGCTCCTTGGCATGGAATAGATTGAAAGGGGTTGTGCTATGTTGGTTTATTTTATTCTTCCTTTGTATTTTAACCCAAATGTATAATGGAGATTTGTTTTCTTGTAGTGGTTTCATTGGCACATCAAAGTTACTAGAGTTGTTTCTCCTACATTTATGCTATTTTCCATCTAACAGTTCCCAATCCCACTTTTGAAATTATCCAGAAAATCTATCGTTGTTCTCCTTCTTGAGTGCATTTTTGTAGAATTCCTAGATTCTATAGAATCACTTGGGCCAGAACTTAAAAGAAGTAGTCTAGGATACATATGTCCATCTTACAAGGACTAGCAAAGTTGAAATGGGAGACCTCCTTTTTTCATGATGGTTTTTTGTGTTGTTTTCTATGATCCTTTTAAGTGTTCAATTTGAATCCCTTTTTTCATTTCTCTTTGGAGCATGCTTGTATTATAGTGCAATAGTTGTTGCATGCTATATTACCATAATCAAGAAAGTGGAAAGGGATACATTGAAATGAGCATCTATGATTTGAGGATTTTGGGTGTGAGATTGTATCCTAGATCCAATGAAAATTAGAATATAAAGTTTCAAATGTAAGTTCAATTTGACGCTAAAAACACACACACACATATATATATATACATGCCTCTCTATTACTATGTTTGGAAATATATTTTGGAAAAAAAAGTGAATTTCGTTGCATCTCAAGCAGTGGTGAGTTTACTTAGGCATGCATATTTGTTTTTATTTTTAATATTTTAAGAGAGAGACACATAGAGGGGTAATGTTTTTTTGAAAATATGATGTTTTAAAATTCTTTTAGTTTTGATAATTAGTTTGACATATCTTTAGGTCAAATTTAAGGTTGAAAAAAAAAATTGTATTTGAGTATTTTTTGAACATATGAAATTATAAGCAAATTTGCTATATTTTATTTGGTGAACTTGATGGCGATGTTATAATATTTATTTGCAATGGTGAAATTTTCAAATTTCATTGTTTTTGTATTCAAACCCAAACATGACGCAGGTGGCATAGAGCATGCACATGTACATGCACTAGCATAGATCTATGTTAAACCCTCATATATTAAGTGTCAAGATGTTTTAGTGGATCTTGGGTTAACATGGATGTATGCTAGTGGAGTTATACCCACAGCGACATATGCACAATCACAAAAGAATGTACCATACTTGCATATATTCCCACATACCTGTGTGCTCTATACATGTTTTCCTGTCAAATAATTGTGTTATTCAGCTAGATAATTCATGAAGTACTGCTACATCTTCATACCAATTGAAATCGACTGGTTG
Source organism: Pseudotsuga menziesii (assembly GCA_001517045.1). NCBI lineage: Eukaryota > Viridiplantae > Streptophyta > Pinopsida > Pinales > Pinaceae > Pseudotsuga > Pseudotsuga menziesii. The sequence continues at coordinate 123,011 of LPNX011204771.1, forward strand.
GATACATAGCGACTATCATATCAACTATCACCACTGCTTGGATGTAAGATATGTATCAATAGGAAAGGCATTAACCATTTGATAGACAACCAACATAGATCCATTTTAAACTTGGATCTATTAAGCACTGAAAGGGACCCAATTTCATTAGGTGTAATTTTTTTTCATCTTAAATTTTTTTCACATAAAGGAAATGTTTACACATCAATAAATTGGGTGATTAATAGATCTGGAATTAAGATGGATCTATGTTGTTTTTAATATTCTTTTTATGAGATCACATGTTTTTTTTAATTACTTTTCATTTTTGATAAGTTATGAGCCGACATGTGAATGTTGCATAACTAGAAAGGTCAATGTTAGAAGAGAAAACAATTGATGAGGAGCCTTCGACTTATGCCAATAAAATAGTATGTGAGCTTACCCTTGTCTTTTTTTATTTATTTTAAGCAATTTTTTGATGTGAGAAACAAATTTTTTGTCTCGCAACACCCTTTAATGGCTCCACAATCCCCAAGGAATGCATCTAAGCATTTATATGTCAAACACTACTGTGTTATTTTGTATTGCAGTACAAGATAATGAGATGATTAAGGTTTTGTTCTTTTCCAGGAGGAAATGAATGATTTTAAGGAACTTCTAGAATCTGCACATGTAGAAGCTGCTTGGACTTGGGAGCAGGTAACATTATCATTTTCTAAATTGTGTCCCATATTTTGGTTTTGTTTTTGTTCTAAAGGAATATGAAAGCTCTGTCTTCAGGAAATGCGTGTAATCATCAATGATAAGTGATATGGAGTCCTCAAAACCCTTGGAGAGTGTAAACAAGCTTTCAATGAAGTATTAATTTAGGTTCTTATATCCTCGAGCATATAGATTATGTCTTACAAACATGGACTCAAAAATATTACTGAATCCAAGGATATGCTTTAGGGGCCTAGTGTCATGTATAGTATAATTGTTGGGTGAGTGATTTTGGACTATCTTGGTGATGTAGTATTTCTACTTTACAATTCATTGTTTTTCCACTGATATTTCTTTATTCGATTTTGCTGGAGTGAACTTCACCAAGTGGGCCATTGAGTATGAAGAGCTTGTTGTTGAGGCTTTGCCATTGAGTATGAAGAGCCTACTATTGAGGATTTCAAGCTACTAAGTATGGGTTAATTGAAGCTGCTATGCGAGGATCTAAGTATGACTTAGAAGCCAAGTACTAGTGGGATGGTTTAGCCATTTTAATAATTTGAAAAGTCATCAATGCACTAGATGATTTTCATGTAAATTTATATGGACATAGTTTTTGAGAAACTCATATTTATTGTAATACTTGACATTTCATATAATATAATTTTTGTGGTTTAAAAATTATATCATTGTACTTTATATTAATTATAAGTGTTGTAATTAACTAATTAATGTGACATTGCATAATTCACATGTGTATTAGATGATGATAATGTATGAATCTTTTTATTTATTTAAACATAATATCATATTAAAATTTTATATTGATTAATAATGGACATAATTAAAACTACTAAAATATAATAACCACACATAAAATTTCTAAAAATGACTAAATTATTGACCAATAAATGAGATTAATGACGAAAATTTGCATATAAAATGCCAAAAAATGGATAGATACGTTACCAAACAATAGGTTTGGTGGCTAATTTATGGTCTTTTATTACACGACCAAATTTACTCATATTCTAGTTTTTTATATGGTCATTAATTTGGTCATAAATGTGGTCATATATTTTGTCATTGATTCAAATATATGACCAAAATAAAAATGACCAATTTTGGTCGTGTAATAAAAGACCGTAAATTAGCCACCAGTGATTGCCAAACCAAAAGTGGTCACTGATGTGCAGATTTTGGTCATTTTTTTGGTCACCAATATTTCATTTTCCACTAGTGATTGTATCTATGGTTTGTAAAAATCACATTTACTAAACTTAGCGTAAAGCTTGTGTTCTCGTAATACTCATAGTACTAGCGAAGGTGTTCTTCGTGTTCCTCTTTACTCTTAGAGTAAACTAGGATGTCATCTATAAAGACCAAAACAAATTTATCCAGACATTTATTGAATATAATGTTCATCATAAACATGAGGTTTGTGGGTGCATTGGTCAACCCGAACGACATTACTACAAACTAGTAGTGCCCATACCTTGTACAAAAGTCGTTTTTGTGAATATCCTCATCACGAATCCATACCTGATGGTACCCAGATTGTAAGTCAATATTTGAAAATATTTTGGATCCTCCTACTTGATCGAACAAATCATCGATCCTAGGGAGTGGGTATTGGTTCTTGATAGTCATCTTGTTCAACTGATGGTAATCAATGCACATCCACATTGTACCATATTTCTTCTTTACGAACATTATTGGTTCTCCCCAAGGGGACACACTGGGTTGGATATTCCCTTTCTTTATCAACTTCTGCAACTGCTATTTGAGTTCCACCAATTCATGTGCACTCATGCGGTAAGGGGATTTGGAAGCTGAAACTGATCTTGATGTCAATTCAATGGAAAAGTGTAGGTCTCATTTCGGAGGTAATATAGAGATTTCCTTGGGAAACACATCCTTGAATTATAGAAGAATGGGAAAGTCCTATATTTGTTGTTCTCTCTCAGAATCTATGTCTTAGATGTTTACTATAAACGACTCGTAGCCTTTCCTAACACATTTTTTTGCTTGTAAGACAGATATTTTCCTTACAGAAACTTTCTTTGGAATTCCCTAAAACTTCACTTGGTTTCCTTGGCTATATGTACTCAAGATTGACTTGTGTAAGCAATTGAGCATGCCATGATGCTATTCCAACTAGTCCATGCCGATAAGTATATTGTACGATCCTAAGGGTAGGGTGTTTAGGTTTACCTTCGTAGGAAAACCATTCAGGTTTACTTCACAATCTTTAACTATTTCTGAAACTTTCTATTTTGTACTGGTGGCTAACTGAACAAACCATGCTTTATGATGTTTTACTTTACCTAGTTTGCATTCATCAACAATTTTAGGTGAAACATAGTTCCGGCAAGAACCGGGGTCAATAAGAATTGAAATAGAAGTGCTCACTTGATCTTAACTTCTATCTCAAAATGGTAGCTTGATGATTTTCCTGTCAGTCGTTTAAAGCTGCATAAATCTGCATGGTTCTAGCTATTTCCTCTATGGTCGGTTATTCTTGTAAGTTGTGCAATACCCCATTGGTCTTGTTCTTACAATCTTGGGCATAGTGAGTCCCTCTACACTTCCAGCATTTGATCTGTATTGTGGTAGCATTGGGTCCCCCTGCTACTATTGGATTGCTATAATTTGAAGCTAGTACATATGTACTTGTACCATATTTGTTGAAGTTCTTATTTGCTGGAAAACTGCTATTTTTATTTCTATATGGTGGCGGGTTGAAACCCGGTTTGCAGTTATCAAAAAAATTCTTAGAATTGTCTCTGTTACGATTCATGTTCTCTTTTCATAGCTTCCCATGCTCATAGCAGAGTCTATCCTTGTGCAGTGTCGTATCCAAAGTTTTTCGCATGTCGAATTCAATCCTTTCCCGAAAGTTCAGAGGAAGACATCCCAGAAACTGCTAAATGTTTACTTTTTCATCCTTAATGTATGGTACATAATATAATAGACTTAGAAATTTGTTAATAAAAGCATCCATAGTCATGGATCCCATACGTAGTTCGTGAAAATATTTTACTTTTCTATCAAAGAATCTTTTCGACATATATTTTTCTTGAAATTTTTTGTGAAAGTTACTCTAGTGTATCTCCGTTAGCTCATATTTCTTGGTGTGTTCCATATCTCTCCACCATCTTGCTGCTTTTCCATTTAAGTTACAGATTTCAAGCTAAGCCTTCATCTCTCTTGAGTAGTTATGAACTCAAAAATATTTTCTCATACCCAACAACCACTCATACCCAACAACCATTCTTTAGCTTTCTCTCTCATGTTTACTTCACCTTGATAGGATGGGGTTCTTATTTTTCTGAACTCCCCTTGTAGGTTATCATCATTTCTTTGTCTCTTCTTGCATGGAGAAAGAGAGTCATCACTGGAAGGGTTGTGATGATCTCCTTCCGGATCTTTAGGGGCCCGTTCCTCCTTTTCTTCTTCTCTTGGGATCTTGGCTTGTTTATTGTAAGGTTCCCTTTTGGACTTGTTTGTGGAATGAGTGGGTTTCCCTTGCTGGCTTCCTCCCGTCATATTTCTCATTAATGATTCATTTATGGCTTGTTGTTCCTTTCTCTCATTCAGACTATTTCTTTGAAACTTTGCAATTCTACTTGAAGATTGTTTATGGTCTTCAAAATATCAGAATTAAGTTCCACCAACAGTTCTGCTTCTTGGGTGGGGGTGTTCATTTTTCCTTACCGGATGTTGTCTTCTTTAGTGTTCATGATCTGAACTATTATGTAAAAAAAATTGTTGTAATTACAAAAAACATTTAAAAACAGGAAAATTTATGTTAGTTAACAATAAAAAAATTTAAACATACTTTGTTTTCTCTGCAACGAATGTTCGGTATGCCCATTGGTCTCTTAGTGTTGAAATTGGGCTCTGATACCACTTGTAGTGTCCCTAAAAATTGAAAAAAAAATTTATTAGGCTATTTAAACACAACATTTTCCGAACATTATTGAATCTTGTGGAATGTGTCGTACTCTATTGTACTGTTGAATTGTCATAAGCTATTCTTACATCCTACTTCTTTTCTTCAGTTATGATTATTACTCTATTTACTGTTTTTTACTTAATGTCATATGTTGTTTCCTAAGGTAGTTTTATCTTTATCCATTGTTGTGTACACTTAGCTTACTTGATTATGTACTTCATATATTTCAGCATGTGTTTACTTATTATTTACGTGGTTCTAACTTAAATTCGTTCTTGGAACCGAAGTGGGTGGAGTGGCAGGACTAGTTCTCCCATGTAACTTCATGAGAGGTAAAGTTTCTACTTGTCCAGTGGGATTGCTTAGTTCTGTTGAACTAAATCACAAATCCCATTTTATGTACATTTTATACTTAGCGACGTAAAACTTGTTATGGGAAAACTGAATGCTGGATCACTCGTACTTATGCTCGTAGCTAGTGACACCTACTGATTGTTTAATTTTTTTTTAAAGACTTATAGTATTAACAGGGTCAATACCACCCTATCATTACATGATACGAACTCGGTAATTTAATGCCACTTAATATTCATGATGTAATTGCTATTAATTATTAATACCCTATCCTATTTGTTTTACATATTTATTTTACAATAAGTAATTAACTTATACTTTTTTTTGTGTTTTCATAGGTTCAAGTATTCCTATGTTAAAAACTAGGCTTGGATTCATACTTAAACATATATCATGGAATATTGCATATGCCATGGTCTTAGGCTTAGAACCCAAGGAGTTTGATGAACCTAGCTTATGGTATAAAGCCTATTGTAAGGGATATATATAAATCTTGTGATTTGCTTTAACTTTAGGGCTTGTCAATATATGATAAATTTTATATCATCATAAACTATCCTATACCTAGTATAAATCTTGGGTGGCGAATATATGTATAACATAGTTTTAAACTTATGCGCAAGGGGTTTAAGACTTACAAAGGAAACATGGAGCCATTCAAAATTGATAACGCATAAAACTATAGAGATGTGGGGTTTTTGAGTTTGATAGTGGCAAACCGGCTGGTGCCATTAATGAGTATTGGGGTGTGTGGAAACCCAAGCTTAGGGCTTGGCTTACAATGGTTTTGGTCATTTCGTTGGTAATATGTTTGCTCTTGGCTTTGGTCTGGATGGAGGAGGACGAACTAGGTAGTCTCGACATGTAGGTAAGATGTGGCATTAATTTTCTTTGTTCCTATTTGTTGTAGATCGTAACACCATAGCTTTCTCCTCATCATGCTCTTGTCCTATCGTAGGGTTACAAAGTTGGAGAGGAATTTGTTTAGTTCACAACTTGCAAACAAGATGTGGGCAAGCGTTACTCTTACAGTAATCCTGCTAGAAATGTCGTTACTTGTCCCTCTCGGGTTTAGAACTGGTTTTGTACTTTGTTGTGGTTGGGATTTAATGGATTCTGGCTCCATTAGCACTCTGCATTCTATGCAGTGACAGACTTGGGATTTAAGTTGTTCGGTGTCATTGGATTTCGACTTTGAGTTTGTAAAGACTTGGGTTTTTAAATAATATGGTTTCAGCTCTGAAGCGAAACATGGTGCCTTGTCAGTCTCTGTGTATAATTTTATAAATTGTATTTTGGTTTTTGTAATGACACATGGCAGCATCATTGCTTACAATGGTGCAATGGCCACAGGTGACGACTATCATAACAAACTACCACCAATGGAATGTATCCGAAATAAGGAATGGATTAGAATTTTATTAAAATGTAATTACCGTAGTTAATCACTTAAGGGAATTCCATCATAAATCTTTTTTGACTGCATGTGAACCCATTTTGTAATACTAGTGTGTTTAACGATTTTGAATGGATAACGATGTGCGGTTAGGTAAAAATTTTGAATTTTTCATGTGCAGTAGTAACCATCAATGGATGTTTTGACCCATTTTGATTTTACCTAGAAACTCCATCAATGAATGTTTTGAACCATTTCGATTTTTCCCAGAACCTCCATCAACAGATTTTTTGACCCATTTTGATTTTACCTAGAGCCTCCATCAACAGATTTTTTTGACCCATTTCGATTTTACCCAGAACCTCCATCAGTGGATTTTTTTACCCATTTTGAGTTTACCCAGAACCTCTGATCAAACTAGGTCATCTTCCATGCTTGACCTCACGCACAAGCCCTGTAAGATAACCTTGTGAACAAACCAGGTCCCTTCTTGAGAAAAACTATAAAGATAACCCTGTGAACCATAGGTTGGTGGATCCCCTACATAAAAAAGAATCACTGATCAAATCAAATCAAATGTGATTCCACATCAAACCAATTCGGATTGCATGGAAATTTTTTGAACAAAGGGTATAATGTTTTTTTCATATGTGGTTGTATTTCTATTTGGGATATGGCTGAAGGTTCAAGGAGGGTGACTGATGAAAAGGTTCTAGCTATTTTTTTCTATTTACAAGATTCCTTCCTTTTGGTGGCCTTGGTGGAGGTGGACTTAGTAAAAGTGAATTCAAAAGGTGAGAGGCCCTTCCTTGGAAATAGGTTACATATTATAGGCTCAAGGTTAATGCAAAAGGTAATATTATGAGCCTCTCCCCTTTTTGTTGGACCTGCTGGACTTTGTTGGGATGGTGGTTTACTTCATAGACTTCATAGGAAACCTTTGTGTACTTAATTTACCATATTGAAAATTGCTGAAAATCCATTTTTTTCATTTATATATTTTTATAAGGCTTGTATCATTTATTTTTTAATTTATGTTGTACAATTTCAGATGACATGGGATGCGATTCCATATAGTACCAGATCATATTGCATCAAAATTTTCTGACCAAAGACAATGTATGATGGTGCAGGATAAGTTTGCCACTATCATTTGTATTTCTATTCGAGATTCTTCATTTTTATATATTTATAAGGTTTGTAACATTCATTTTCTAATTTGCATTGTACATTTTCTTTTCTAACCAATCTAGCTATAACAATTATTTACCAGATACTATATATGCACAGTAATCAATTTTACGCCTAGTTTTTTGATGCATAAATATTATAGGACTCGAAAGATTTTATTTTTTTGTGTACACAATGCCATAACCCTGGTTACAAGGAGAAACTAAATTAATGGTTCTTACCAAAGGTTAGTGTAGCATTTATATTGTGCCTATAGAGCTAGAATTGTTTTTCACTATTTATTTACAATTCAGAGATCCCCTATGTAACTTGTGTGGCCGCTTTGGGCATCTTGTCATGATTGTAGATTATAAATTTTCATAAATTTAATCACTTTCAATACAAAACCTAATCCATTTCCACATAAAGAATGGAATCCGTTGCCTCCAGAAGTTGTGGAACAAGCATTTTGAATACTTGTAGAAGAGAATGTTACCCGAGAAAAACAACGACAAATGAAGCAAAAATTATCTAAACAATGAAGGAAGTCACAAAAATTATGTAAAATTGTTAAAAATTGATTGTTGGAGTGATGATGAAATAAAGTCTAGCAGTAATGATGCTCAGGTCCATCTTAAAAATAAGCGCATACCTTATCAACTTTGTTGTTGCTCATCTATGCAGTGTGTTAGGGGAAAATCTCCAAACTTCGTTACTCTTTCCCTTATTAAAGAAGAAAGTGGTTTATAAGAGATCATTCCCTGCAAAGTTATTGATGAGTCCCATACATGAAATTTATATTTGACAAACTTGGATCCTTTCAAGAATGATCCAATTATTTACACTATTGGTACTAGTGGCACATGGACACATAGTATAAATGATGTTTTTCCCTTTTTAATGGTGTCTGCAAATGATAGTGGAAAACTTATGCTACACCATCCTTCATTATTTGGAATAAAATCATAGTTATCTTCAAGGTCATATGAATATCGTTCCACTACAGTCATCAAGCGAGGGTTTTACATGGGATCTAGGTCAGATGTGACTTCCTTATTGGGAGATGATCGTTTTATCAAGATTGGAAGAAATAAATTCATTCAAATGGACAGGATTTTGGTGCAAAGCACAAATCCATTCGATTTTACCTTAAAAAAGGCATGTATGTCCATATTTATTATGAAAATTTTCCTGTTATTTTTGAATAAGAGTCATTGAAAATTCCTTATCTTGTGGAAGTGTTGAATTGTTTAGTAGATGTTTCTACTGGTGGAACATTTTGTTGGGTAAAAATTTTTGAATGTGAGTTGGATGTTATTAGTAGAGGCCACCATATTCCCTAAGGTGTGAATTTACATCCACATGAGCTGTTCTATACAAAACAAGGTTTATTGATATCAACTGAAATCATTGATGGTGAGTATACATGTATCTTTTAATTCATATTTTTCAGTTTATATCATAATTTTTTTCACCGAGAAAAAAAAAATCTACTTTCTTGCTATTCATGTTTCTGAATCAAAGAAAAATTACATAAAACATAAGGTGCATAAGTTCCAAATAAAAATACCAGCTAGACTCTATAGAGAATCTTTCTAACAGACATTAGTTGTATTTTCTACTGGATATAACATATTCCACGTCAAATCATTAGTACATATTGATCACTATGCCTTATTGACTGAGAGAAAAAAATATTAAAAGCTCGAAATGTACTAAACTAGGTAGAGTGCACATATGTAAAAGTCTTCAGATAGTATCTAATGCACAAATGACTATATAGTAATTACAATGGATAGAATCTTTATCCACTAATGTGGAATCTAGAAATTCCTCGAAATAAAGTGCACCCTATTCCATACCAATAGTTTTCTTTGATAGAAAATCTACCTGTGTGTTGAGTTCCTCGTGAATATGAAAAAAAGATCAATAATGAAAATTACTCCCAACATTTGTTAATATTTGTTTCCACTGATCCATATTTGGAACCTGTAACATTGATTTCCCTACCAACTAGTCGAAGATGCATTTTGAATCTCTACAAACCTAAAGTAATGCGATCATTTTAAATTTAGAAAAGAATAGTAAATCCCAACTGGCTATCAGTTTAAATCTAGTGTTTTGTCCTCTGCCACAACCTAACCAAACACGAAAAAAAATTATTTCCTAGGAATCTAATATAAATCCCTCCCCCACATTCACCTAGTTGTGCAACTAATGTTATCTTTATAGTAACCAATGTTATTTTTATTTTTATTGCAGGAATTGCTGATGTTTTCTTTACTGTGAGATCTATCAAAAGGTGGGGCAAGAGCACTCGAAACGAAGAATCTTTTTTTGTCCTTTTATTGCTATGAAAGATGGTAAGCACACCACTTTCCAACTTCTTGCAATAAATGGGGATGATGAATTTGTGACTGCCATATTAGATGCCTCTACAGAATATGGAACTCATAAGGAATTACCATCATGTATTGGAGTATTGCAGCTTCATCAAATCCATCGTCACAATATCCATCTTCTTTCCTACAAAAATTTCAGCCACATAAGGTCTCGTAACATGATACGTAGTGAATCTTTTGTAAAAATTCCTTTTTTAGATTAAAGTTTCATGGTTACTTTTGAGCTTATTGTAATGCATGCCATACCTTCTGGGATTATGAATAAAAAAATGCACTAGAGTTCATAAGAGAAGGCTATGCGAATCTCAAGGAAGTTGTTTTCTATACATGCTCAACCCTTCCTAATAGATATCAGCTATCTTCAGGCTCAAGTAATGATAGCCAACCCGTTGGAAAATGGAGAGTGGGACCAACATTTAGATTTCGATATTTCTATAATATCTTACAGCCTCGTGTGCACGTACACTTTTCATGGGATTCACACCAATGGGATCCTATCCATGATTGTTATGGATTGGGGATGAGGACTGGTGCAACCCATTTGGAGATGTAAACATTATACCTATCATAAATATGGTGAATTATTTATGAGAGATATGTGGTGTAATATCTATGGTGAAATGTTTGAACTTTGTAATTTGAAGTTTTTATAAGTAAATATAAATCTAAATCTGGGGAAATACAGATAGTCTTCTTTGTGTGCTTGTTGAGATTGTTAGTGATTCAGTCCTGATTGTGAACTCTGGTTTTGTAACCTTGTAGTATTATTTGTTGATCGACTGTGAGCATATGAGGTTAGGTTATATAAAACTAACACAATGATAGTATTCTCAATATATCTAGCCATCCAATTTCCAAAACCATTTACTATAAACATTTAATAGGAGGGTCTGGCTTGCATTTTTATTAATCTAGTTGGATATTTCATAAATATAAGAGAAACATGTAGTGTTTATGCACAACATGCACTTTCTAAACCCAAATTGAAAAAATAAATGTATAATAATGTGGGAAATGGTAAAACATACCATTTCAAACTAAAATCACTCAAAAATACCCAATACTTAGGGTTGGGCAAGCATTTATCTGATCTGGGTAAAACTGGGTTGAAAACACAAAAGTTTTCATTTTGTCAATTTAAAAGTGGACAAATGAAACATAATTTTAAAAACCTGAAAGAGGTTTTTGTCAAAAATATATCTTTCTTCAACCCCATGATGTTTTTTTCAATTGATGACAATTGTATAGACTGTTGCATGCATTTTCCTAAGCCCATTTTTTAATATTAACACATTTTTTTTTACGTAACAACTTATAATTTCAGTCATTAATTTTGAATTTGTCCAAGATGCTTGCAATTTTAGTCATTCATATTCAATTTAACTGTTATGCATTCCTAGCTTGCATTTTTATGCTTATGGTTTGCATTTTACACCAAGTGTCCATAACAGTAAAAAGAGGTTAAAATTGCACCTTTCATAGGTCGACCGTGAGCATACAAGGTTTGGTTATATAGAATTAACATAAGGATAGTCTTCTCAATATATCTAGCCATCCAATTTCAAAACCATTTACTATAAACATTTAATAGAAGGGTTTGACTTGTATTTTTATAAATGTAGGTGGATATTTCATAAATACAAGACAACCGTGTAGTCTTTTTTCAGAATAGGCACTTTCTAAACCCAAATTTAAAAAATAAATGTATAATAATGTGGAAAATAGTAAAACATACCATTTCCAGCTAAACTCACATACCCAATACTTAGGGTTGGGAGGGCATTTCTCTGATTTGGGTAAAACTGGGTTGAAAAGACAAAAGTTGTCATTTTGTCACTTTAACTCTAGACAAATGAAACATAATTTAAAAACACTCAAAGAGGCTTTTGTCAAAAATATATCTATCTTCAACCCCATGGTGTTCATTTCAACTTCTGACAATTTTACGGACGGCGTCGTCATTTTTTTTTAATTTATCCAAGATACTTGGAGTTTTAGTCATTCATGTTCAATTTGACTGCTAGTTATTCATAGCTTGCATTTTTATGCTTATGGCTTGAATTTTATACCCAGTTTCCATAAAAGTAAAAAAAGGTTTAAATTGCACCTTTCATAGGTTGACTGTGTGCATATGAGGTTAGGTTATAAAAAATTAACAAAAGGATACTCTTGTCAATATATCTAGCCATCAACTTTCCAAAACCATTTACTATAAACATTTAATAGGAGGGTTTGGTTTGAGAGTACATCAAAACATGTAGAGAAGAATATTACTCTATTATTATATTACTCAGTCTATTACTCTATTTTTTCCAGACTAGTTAGACTGCCAAAATTTTACTCTATTATTTACTCTTACTTTATTATTTTCAATAAGTATACTTAACATGATAGAAATTTAACTATATTGAACTTGAAAATGTAAGTTGTGTATAGTTGAATTGAAACACATTTGTAATTTTTATTATAGTTTGGGAAAGTCACAACAAATTTGTAATATTTATTATAGTTTGAAAAAGTGAGAACACATTTGTAAGTTTTATTATAGTTTGGAAATGTCAAAACACATTTGTAATTTTTATTTTAGTTTGGAAAAGTCAGCGTGCTGGTATCCTATGTGTGCATTCACATGCATCCCCTTCTTCCTTTTGAGTGTGCCATCATCTTGCAAAATGGAAACAACAACCTCATGTTCCATGACATCAACTAAAATAGGGGGTTCTGAAGTTGCTGAGAGGTTCACTATTAGAAAATTTGGAGAGAGTGCTGAGGCATGGAGTGATAGAACCAACTGGCCAGAAGGTATGCTAAAGGTCCTGGTCAGAGCAGGAGTGCATCATTTTCTTTTCAGTGAATTAAATTTCAAAATGAAGATATAGATAATGCCATTTCTAGTTATGATCATGAGTCCAAGGAATTGATTATTTTTGGGAAGAGTGGTTGTCAGGACCCTGATTTGTTGTCCAGTGCAACGAAAACTCCAGGGATGGGGGGAGTAATGTTGACCACCAAGAAAACCCTCAAAGTAGAAAATGTTGAGATGGCAAAAAAAATATGTGGAAAAATGGTTTTGGTTGCACGGAATGTTTTAAATATGAAAGATATTCCCCCAGGACTGTACAAAACCTTAATTCAAATTGTACTTAGGACAATTATGAATCACCACAAGCAAGATATTTTAGGTGATAGAATGAAGTTTGTGATTCATTGGGTTGAAGATGTGGCCATAGATTTCCCTCATGTATTGGAAAAAAAAATCATTTTGCACTGTAGGAAAGAAAAATGAGGAGAGTGAAGTTCAATTACCCTGGTACACTACAAAAAATTATGGACTTATATCGACCCAGCAATGTAGAAGGAAGCAGATTTAAAAATACATACATTAAGACATCAAAACTGGAAAAAATTAACCATGAAGTTCCTCAACAATCTCCAAAGGAAAATGTACAAGTCCCTAAAGATCCTTTTGAGTAGTGTATGGAAGGTATGGGAAGTGACCCTGAAGAATTTGAGGTTGTCTCAATTCTGGCCGAATTACATGAAGGCAGAGAAATAAATGTAAACAACATGCATGACGTTGAGTTTAATGAATAGGAGGAGCATAGTGATGATGATATTTATGATCCTGGATAAATTCCACTTGTTATATATACACCTCCAAAGTTGGGAGTTGAGAAAGCTTCATCTCCAAAAAAAAAATTTGATGGTAAAATTGGTTTTAAGCCATTCGATGAAATGTTGCATTTCAAAGAAAAGTATTTTACTCTTGGTATCTTACCACAGTATAGAGTGTAGAACTCTACAGGATTAAGCAGATGCAAATTCAAGACCTCTTAAATGTAGTCTCTATTTTTCAATGCTATTTTTCAAAAATAAACAGTTGCCAAATTCATTTTTTTGAAGCCTCGTTAAATTTTTTACTATTTATAGGTAATTGCAAGGTTAGAAATAGAACACGTGGATACTATGGAATCTTCTATTAAAAATTTTAAAATGTTGGAACTCTTTAAGATAGGATGCATTTTTCAATGTTTTTTTGCAAGAAAAAAGTTGCCAAATTACATTTTTTGAAGCCTCCTTAAAATTCTCCCTCTTTATGGGAAATTGCAATATTATGAGAATCCCTTATGAAGACTGTGGATAGTTGAAGAAGGAAAATAAAAGGAAAGTACTATGCTCTTTAGTCTTTGAATAAGGAGCTAGAAAAAATTTAGGATGAATTTAGAAAGGACAATGAGAAATGCAAAGAAGAATATATGGTTGTTCTGAATAAATATGAACAAACCATAGAGAGACTGGAATATGAGATGAGACATCCACCGGAGGTATTGGACATCCCCCCTCTAAATACTATTATCACCCAAGAATAAATACTTATGATTGAAGTCAATAAGAAAAATAGAATAATTAAAATAATGAAGGATGACTTTCAAAACAGCCTTGTTGAAGACTACAATAGACATGAACTTGAGATAAATGAATATAGAAAAAAAAGAGGAAAACATGAAAAACATAATTGCGAAGAAAGATGAAGAGTTGAAAGGAAAAATAGTTGAACTTGGAAAGATTATTGCAGAACTACAGACTAGAGGAGTTGAAAAGTTAAAGGAATTTGAAATTGGTAAGGGATAGTGTAGGCATTTGATTTCTGGGGAAATTTATGATATGTCAGCACACCAATAGGATTTAATAAGATATGAGAGTTCCTTGCAAAAAAAATAAAGCAGGAACTGGATGTATCTTTTAATGCAATACAAGCTCATAAAAAAATCAAAGGGGGTTACAAAGCTATCGTGACTCCTTAAGAATTCGAGAGCAGTCCTTGATGGATGGCATTGCAGCAATGAATGCTGGAGACAGTCTCTTTGTGTAGTAAACCATAAGTGAAACATTGAAAAACAAGGTAGCAGAGACAGAAGATGAGATTAAAGAGCTCAGATTGAAAATACTAGAGGATAGAGAATCACAACATTTGGGATGTAAGTCTGAGATAGAAGATCTGAAATCCCAAATTTCCACTCTGCAGAAGAACAACATACTTTAGTGAGTAGCAATTGTGTATACTCTAGATAATACATTATTGAGGGAAAAAGAGTTGGAGATAGAGACAGAGCAGCTCAGGAAAAAATTGACCCAAGTTGAGTCTGAGTTGAAATATTCAAATGATCGTCTTCAACAAAAGGAAAAGGAACATGAAGAGAAAAATAAGAAGAATGTGGAATTGTTGAAGAAGTACATCCAAGATATATATAGATTAAAATAAATTTTGTGCAAATATGAAAAAAAAGTGAAAGATTTAGAACGAAAATTAGAACACGCAGCTGCTGCAGCTTCTGAAGAACCAGAAGCTTCTAGACAAGGAAATATACTAGAATGTACAAACTTATCTTCTCTAAAAAAGGAGGACTTGCAGCCTAAACCTCCTAAGCAGCCTAGAACTATGGAATAACATTATTTATATATGTTGTGTATGTAATTACATTTCAAGTTTTAATACATTGTTATACCAAAATCCTGCCACCATCATGTGATAAGACATTTGACATAACTACTTGCCCTGAATCCCATCTTCTGGAGTGGAAACAAAATGGTTTTTCATCAATATGTCATACAAATTCCTAGCACTGCGCATGCCCCTTTATCTAGGAGTGGTACCCCTGATCGCACCACCTTTCATTGGTTGTCCACAAGCGGTGCCACGCCCATTGCCCTTGGTCCATAGGCAGTTATTACTAGAACTGCTCTGTCATAGAAGGATAAGCGTGGTACCCTGGGTAAAAGGGGAAAAAGAGAAGTTTCTCGAGGCTTCTAAATGATAATCCTCGTGTACTGCCTTATCCTTACTGTTGTGGGTTGGTTGAGCTCGAGATCCCTCATCCTAGGATCTTAGAGGCAACCTCACCCACTAATTTCTCAACCATCTCTATCCATTAAATCCCTATAAATATGAGCTCATAGCCATGGTAGAGGAGAGAACATTGAAGGTATTGTTATGATGTTGGATTGATTCTTGGCCCAAGACCATTTGGAGAGAGCATAGAGAGCTAGAGTCGGAGATTTTGGGGATGAAGAGCTGGTTTCATGGAGGTGCATGTCAACACCAAGGATTGGTTGTAAACTCCTTCATATTTCTGTTGCAAGTTGATTTGTATCCCATATATGATGTTGTTGTTGTGATTTCGCATATATATGTTGTTAGATTCGTTAATCACTAGCATAGATTAGTAGATCATATTCTAGTTGCTTTCATTCATTTCGTGTTGAGCTTTTTTGCAGGTACATAGGTGAACTGTCAAAGCCCTGTATTCCATATATCTACAACGTCTAGTCCTCTATTTTTTTTGGATCTAAACCATTCAAACTAGTGGAACACCTTGCTATCGACAGGAGGTGAAATATTCCAGCCAATAAATCTGGAGACTTTGCTGGGGATTTAGTTGTGTATCAGTCATTCTAATCTTCCTCAATCTGCAACTCTTGTCCGAATCCAGGATCCTTTTTCTTTAACTCTCTTCAGTCAGATCTACTTTCTGACTTACTCGGTTTGGGTTTGAAACCTCCAGATCTATTTAGATTTGATTCATTTCGGTCTTTTATGCTCTATTTCCATACTCAATTCAGTAGTGTTTTCCTTGATCTAGTCTTTTTCTAACTAGATCCTTCGTTCCCTTTCATGGGGGCTTCACTTGTTGACCAATATCCTATCACGTTAGTTCATATTGTGGGTTTTAAAATTATAAAAAATCGAACCAATATATTGCAGGTATTGGGGGGATGAGGGGTTTAAGGTCACGGGTGGGTAGGGTGGTTTATAAGGATTGAGGTATAAAAAAGGGCAGGGAGGAGGTTTTAAGTATTGGGAGGGGGTTTCAACAAAAATAGTTTGGGTCAATATCTCTCAAAATTAAGGGTATTCTTTAATATCACATGATCGCACGTGTTATGTGAGAGGTTCACTAAGTGAAGTCCCCATGGTTCTCTTTGTGTTTTGGATTTTTACAGGGAACCACACATGCTCTGTTGGCGAGGAGCGATGCCACCACTTGAGTCTAGTTAGCAATAAGGGTGCCACCGCCTGAATCCAGTGAGTAAGGAGCGGTTCTGCCTCAAAATTGCCTGTTAGTAGCCTCATTTGCACGGTTCCAGGTAGGCCCTGTTCTAGGACTTTGTATTTTCATTTTTTGTGTGTTTTTGGCTTATTGTTTGATGAAAATGAAGTGTATTTAAAAAAAAAATGCTCCATGAATTGTGTATTCTGCAGTCACTTTGATTGTTGTATTCCCTTTGCATTCAATGAGAGTTTGTGTTTCTTACATTAGATTTTACATCCTTTTCTTCTCTTGAAACATCTTGCTCTTTGCTGTAGATATTATTCATTGGAATTGGAAATATAAATTTCACTTTCATCTGTAGGCTTTGGTTTGTTTTGGACTTGGAATGCATGAGTGATCCATGTTGTTTTGAGTCTTTCTTTGCTTTGGGTGATTCTTGTTTCCTTTTGCATGCTGATTTTTTCAGCGCTTGATAGGAAATATTGGTTCTTCGTTTCCTTGTTTGTTTCAAAGAGAAGTTTTAGTTTTCTCTCTCTTTTGCTTTATTCTCAAGCTTGTTGAACGATTTTCTTTTCGTTTTTTGCATGATTGTTTGAAATTCTAGATCATAGTTTCATTGAGAAGAAATATATGTTTTCAGCTTTGCGTGCATTAGAGTTAGATTTGTTTGGAAACGTTAGTGAAATCATCTTTCCATTAAGTTTTTATGCAACTTTTTCAAGCGTGAAAAGATAGGAAACATTTTTTGATTTATGTTAAATTTTCTCTAGATCTCTTTTTTATTTTCTTTGAAGATTGTTGAGGTGCATTGATATTTACCTTTTTGTTTGAAAATATAGAATTGCATTTGCATTTGGGTTTGCATTTTTGGGAAGAAAATTAAATCTCTCTCCCTCTCATAGGTAGAATTTCATTGAAGAGGAAAACTTGCATTGTCATATAGATCAGTATGCATCTTATTTAAATTCAAATTTTCACTCCATGGTTCCACCTAAATGCACAAGATAAAATTAATGGTAGTATTAGGTTAAAACTTTTAGTAATTTGAGTGATAAGTTAGAGACATGTTCAGGTGTCGTTAAGCATAGGAGCTCTCGTTACTTGTCCACATTACATCCCAGGACTTGTGCGGTTCTTCCACGTACCGTCAATATATCGAATGGCCTTTCACATACCCTTGAGGTATATAGAAAGGTACTTCACGTAATCGATTGTATATCGGAAGTCCCCTTGTGTACGATTATGCATTAGGCAACACTACTACTGATTTCATCTCCCTCGTACCTTGCGTATATTGAGAGACCCTTTTAGGAATCCTCAAACCATCTGAGTTATCCTTTTGGCCTGTTCTATGGGATTCCTAACTCTTATCCACTCCTTTCACATGTTTGCTTGTTTCTTTTAGTTTGTATAGTACTTGCTTGTGCGTGGTAGTTAGGGGGTTATTAGATTATTTAGAGATGGCATCCCCATCTGGGACTACCACTCAAGAGGTCCCTTTCCAAGGTGTACCTTGTGTATTTCCTCCAAGTGAAGGTATTGGTCCTCCCTTTATTGCCACTCTAAATATTCCTAGATTAACTATAGGATTACCAGTCTGGCTATTTAATCCGGTAATTCCTGTTACACCTAATGTATCAAATGCCACCTCTCCTCCAAGAGAGGATCAACCTCAACCTAATCCCTCTCCTTCTTTGTCAGTTGTTGTTCCACCCCTTTCTTGTTCTTCGCTTAACCAAAGCTCTATGGTTAGTAGTCATGTGGATAAGAAGAAGAAGAAATGGAAGGGTAAAAGGAAGAAGGATAAGAAAGAGAAAAAGACACAACTATCTACTCTTGATAGTGCTCATTCTAAGAAAACACTCAGAAAACCCAAGTTCCCTTATAAGCTTTGCAAGGGGGACCACCTTCATAAGGAGTGTTCTAGTCTCTCCCGTGTACAAGAAGAGTGGTCTAAAAGATCTAAACCATCTATGTAATCAATCTCTAACCATCATGTTGATGATACTCCCTCAACCAGTGACCCATTTGTAAAAGTTCGTAAGGGTAAAGTCTTGTATCCTTGTTTGATATACAAGGCTATGCATCGATCTTTTCTTTGTCCAAGCATGGATGAAGCTTTGCGATGGTTGGCAAATATTACTGATCATCGACAGTTGATTCCAACAAGTGATATTAAGTTATCCCTTGATCCCCCACTAGTTGACCAAGTGGTCGATTCGGATTTATCTATGGTTGATCCCACTCTCCCTTTTGAGAGTGAAGTTAAAGTGGTCAAGTTGGTGTCATTTCCACTTGATCCCACTCTTTCGTCAGAGAGTGTTAAGACTGAAGTAGTCTCTTTGACCAAATATTCGTCTTATTCTTCTCTTTCAGTAGAGAATGACCCAAAACCTACCAAAGTTTTTATGCTTCGTTCAGATTGTTCTCAACAAGAGGAAATTTTGTCTGTTTCGACAAAACCCTCTCCAAGTAATGAGGTTATTTCCTTTGACTGGAGTAACCTAATAGAGTCTTGTCTTCATTCAAGTGTTCCTTTCCAGATAGTTGTGAATGTTATTACTAGGAAGATACTTCGCACTATTGTTGACGAAGGGGCTTCTGTTAGTATTCTATCCTCAACTACTTGGCAAGCTTTAGGTTCACCTAGCTTGTGCCAGCTATCGATCAGATATTGTCTTTTAATCACAGGCCTACTGCACCTTTAGGGATCCTTCCTCATTTTCCTATTACATTAGGAGGGAAAACTGTTTGTATTGATGTTTTGGTGGTCCAAGGTCCTTTAGATTTCAATTTTATCCTTGGACATGATTATGTTTATGCTATGAAGGCTGTTGTGTCCACACTCTTTCAAGTTATGCATTTTCCCCATGGTGAGAAGATTGTGACCATTGATCATATTTCTTTTGTTGCACCTGACCATCGCATTACTCCTAGTAATCAGACTGCTTTAAATGTGCCGCAAGTTCTTGTAGTTCCTTCCCCTTCTTCTAGTTATCTTCTTCGCATCATAGGTAAAATGGGGGGGCATGGCTCCAGCCTCTGGACTTCATACTGGAGTTAAGCTGCTAGATTTTATGAAATGGGGGTAACCTACCAACCTCTTGATATCGTGTTGGGTAGGATTAGGTTTTAAAGCATAGTTTACTTTTGGTTTCAAGCTCATTAAAAAATAAAACCACTCCTCAAGCATAGTTTATGCTTTTGGTTTCAATCTCGCATGAAAATGAAACCATGTCTAGAGCATAGTTTACTTTTGGTTTCAAGCTCGTTAAAAAATAAAACCACTCCTTAAGCATAGTTTACGCTTTTGGTTTCAATCTTGCATAAAAATGAAACCATGTCTAGAGCATAGTTTACCCTGTGGTTTCAAGCTCATTAAAAAATAAAACCACTCCTTAAGCATAGTTTATGCTTTTGGTTTCAATCCTGCATAAAAATGAAACCATGTCGAGAGCATAGTTTACCCTATGGTTTCAAGCTCGTTAAAAAATAAAACCACTCCTTAAGCATAGTTTATGCTTTTGGTTTCAAGCTTGCATAAACATGAAACCATGTCACGAGCATAGTTCCCATTCTATGTCAAGTTCATTAAAAAATGAAACATCACCTGACCATCATGTCAGTTTTTCTCAAGCATAGTTTACGATTTTGGTTTCAGGCTTGCATAAAAATGAAACCATGTTCTGAGCAAAGTTCCCATTCTATGTCAAGCTCGTTAGAAAATGAAATAACACCTGACCATCATGTTAGGTTCTGACTATCATGTCATTTTTTCCTGAGCAAAGTTCCCATTCTATGTCAAGCTCATTAAAAAATGAAATACCACCTAACCATCATGTCAGTTTTCCTTGAGCAAAGTTCCCATTCTATGTCAAGCTCATTAAAAAATGAAATGGATCTCCTTAAGCATAGTTTACCTTTTGGTTTCAAGATTTCATAAAAATGAAACCATGTTCCAAGCATAGTTACCTTTTGTTTCAAGCTTGCGTAAAAATGAAACAGATCCCCTTTCCTTGATTCGAGTCTTCACTTTAGTGTTAGAACTTGAACCTTTACTTGCCCGATTCTCGTTCTTCCTACCCCCCCTAGTGAACATTTTCACATTAATATCCAGGGTTTTAGGTTGGGTATGGAAGAAGAATCGTCAGATGAAACGAAGCTTGGGGGCATGTCGAGCCCCTAGCAACCATGCTATGGGTAGGCTTCACTAGAAACCATGATGGGGGCAATATTCCAGCCTCTGTATATCATGTTAATGGGATTTTTCAAGCATAGTTTACCCATTGGTTTTGATCTTGCAAAAAATGAAACCAATCTTCGAGCATTCTTTCAACTGATCTTCGAGCTCGTTAAAAACAGTAAGACAATGTGGAGCTTACTTTTCATTTTTCATGCTATGGTTAAAAAATGAAATTTGGTTTGAGCTTAGTTTATTACTTTTTTGTGCTCTGGATTCAAACATGAAAAAGGTTGATGGAGTTCTCTGTAAACCCTTTTCAGGCTCCCTAAATATGAAAATATCGTCGAGCGATCTTGTCTTCTTCACGCTCATCAAAGTATTTGAAGAGTCGTCCGTTCGACAGTAGGTTATCTCTTTTTCGGTTCGGATAGGAATATTTATGAGAAAGGAACGCTCCACCCAATCATGACTGGAAGAGTTCTCTAAGGTATGATTTTATACTTTTTTGGGCCTTAGAGACTAAATCATACAAAAAAGGACCCCCATGGAGTTTTATTTTGTATTCATTCAAACTCTCTAAACATGAATGATACCTAGTTTTCTTTCAGTAGACTCATTAAATTAAGCATTGAGAGACCCATTTTGGGAACGAACCCCTCCTCTCTTAGGTTCGTACAACATATGAGACTGGACTTGTATTCTGACAATCTATATCGATTGTTTGTTACCCTCTTTGAACTCGTAAAACCGAAAAGAGGCACTCATCAATCATGATGGGGAAAATGGGAATGGAATCAATTTGTAAATAATGGCAGTTGTTTGTCGTTACCTTTAAACATGGCACTTGTCTGCACAATCATGTCAGTCAATTGGGTATTCAGTTGAACTACGTGATGATCCACTTTCATGAGTCATGTCAACCCTTTGAGTCTTTCAAAAGAATGCATTGTCCACTGTCACATTGTGTATCTGTCCTATCTAGTCATGTTGCCAAGTCATTTTGTTGTGCCGCTCGATGTTCAAAAGATATCTGAAGAAGTTTTACCTCTACAGTCTACACAATATTTGTGTCAGTATCTTTGATTCAGTCATATGGTTTCTACATTCACATCATTCCAGAACTATGTTTCAAGTTTTGTGTCGTTGATGTGGGACTCATCATGGCCCTCCTTTGATGAGACTATTCCTGTCGACATCAGCTCATCACCTAGGAAATAGTCTTAGAAACAATATTTAGTACCTTGAAATCTGTATGCCTTAATGATAGATTCTCTCGCTCTCGACATAAGTTCACATCATTGACCTTTGATCTATAGAATCGACTGGGTGTTCGACATCAGGACATCTATTCACACTTAGTAGATTGTACTAGGGTACCTTGGGAACCATTGACATTAATGGTGATCTCCCTTGCATTTGTTAACAGTTCACATCATTGGCTGGTAATCAAGTGGTTTCTACCCTGTTCGACTTCAGATAATTGTAATAACATGGATAGAATCATACTTTGTGGAAGACGAGACAAAGACTCTGGGCATTTGTTTCAGGTTTGATTATGTCCAAGGATAACCTGTGAACTTTTCCAGGACTGATAACATTTGACAACAATGGACAAGACTGTTTACGCAAACCTATGAGCTTCACTAGGATTTTATGCTCAGACAACCTATCTCATGGGCTATGTTAGAACTCCATCTTTCAAGATATCTTGATCTTGATCACATACTGGAGCTTCACTGCGCCTCTCTGCATCATACAAAAATGCAAGTTAGATCAATCAAATCAAATAGTTTTTTTCAAAAAATGAATACTACCTCACAAATAGACAAGCAAGTGGGAACATATTTTTCCTTGGCTATACTTAGTGCCATGCAGGACTGCTTCCTACTACACCAAGAGATAACACCTAATCTCATACTGATGCAACACCCTAATGTTCTCTTCCTGTTAATGGCACTGTCTATTCAATCTAAATGTACATAACCCTCCAGGTTAATCTTCTGATTCGCTTCATACTTGATCCCATAATAAACTATACCATTTAGGTATCTAAGAATATGCTTTGCATCAATAAATCTAGAACTGTCTCAATGTGTTCACAGCAAATAAAATGTCGTGTCTTGTATTCGTCATGTACATCAAGGAAAAAATCATCTGACGATACATCATGGAATCAACCATCTGTAATAAAATCATTAATCAATAGCTTCAAGTTCAATGCCATACGTGTGGTCATGGCTTTGCATTCCATCATCTTGAACCTCTATAGGATCTCCACTGCATACTTCCCTTGTCCAAGGGAGATTAAATCTGCATTCTACCACACCTCCATTCCTATAAAGTAGTGTGGCATACCCAAGTATTTCATCTTGAACTCAGTAGAAAGTCACCTTCTTCCATATTTAATGAGTTCTTCTTTACCTGTCAGGAACAGGTCATCGACATATAACAGGAGCATCAGTGGTCTTCCACCTTCAACCTTGAGGAAAAGGTTGGAATCCACTTTAATATTAGTAAATCCTAGATCCATCATTAATCTACCCATCATATCGTACTAGGTTGAACCTCAGAATCTTCTGCAGTCACTCCCTTTGAAGCGGAGCATCATTCTCCATCTACCTTTCGTACTCTATGTATTGAAACATTTTGTACTAGAGTGACAAGTAGCTTCCTCTGCTACTAATATTCTATGTATCCATCTAGGGTCACTAGATACCAAGATCCTCTATCTTGAACCTTTCCAAAATTTCTTCTCACACCCATCTATGAGGTTGTCATCCTCTATAGGCTGTCATCTTCAACCTTGTAAGAAAGGTTAAGATCTTCATTACTCTAGGTGATCTCTAAGCTCCTCATGTATGTGTTATCCCATGGGTACTTTTTGATCTTGTACAAGGACTTCTTTAATTTTTACACATGAGTCTTCTTATCATGTGTCTTAACTCCCAGTGGATGCAAATGTCTCTTTGTAGTCTATGCCTTCATTTTGTGAGAAGCCTCATGCTACGAATCTTTCCTTATACCCCATGATGTTCTCATTTACTGCATGTTGGATCTTGTATATCCATTTATAAGACACTACAAACTTCCATTTAGGTCTCGATACTACATCCTAGGCATCGTTCTTCTTGAACCGTTGCACTCCCTACCTTTATTATTGGCTATTTCTACATAGCGGGAAGGATCTGCATCAATGATCTCACTCAACAGTGTCACATAACTTCATTGTTTCTGAGACCTATTTATTTATTTAAAAGTATCATCATATTATTATTCATCTTGGATTATTTCTCAAAATTTCATCACTTTTTCTTCAGAACAAGTCTCATCATTCTTTCCTTGTAGGCGATTGTACGCGATCTTTCCTATAAGTCAAATGAATTAGTTGTATGGTTAGAAATATTTCATACGGCATATTCATAATGAAAAATTCTTATGCATAAAGATATAATCATGCAACTATTTTATCCAATACAGCATTCATCCATATCTCACATAAACTTTCTAGATTCCTTCCATCTCTACCATGACATCATTGAGATTGTGCACTAATCCAATATGTCAGCAAAGAGGTTTCATTGTAGATAAGTAGCAATGGAGATTTCTATAGCACCATGGGATACTTACCCATCACATGAAGATTAGTAGTATAGTGTCATTAATGAAAACATTCTATCATGCATAACACATCAACTGAATATAAACAAATGCATAAAAAAATAATATCATGAAATGACAATTGAGTACTTAAATTTATTCATTTTGTAGGTAGAATCCTTCTTAATCCTTCAACTTCATCATCTTCTTCATTCATAAGAACATCATTTCTTATCCAAATGCTAAGATGGATAAGAGGTTCTTTAGGTTGTGATGGAGTTTTGTATATATAGCATGGATCCACATTTGTATGGTCGTGGCTATGCTCAAATTTGTGTCTATATGACATAGATCTACATTGTTTGTCTAGTATCTATGTCCAAGTTTGAGTCCTCTATCACATGGATCTATGCTGTATTCTAGTAGCCATGCTTGTTTATTCAACTCATGGATCTTCCTTGTATCGATCTACAGCTATGAGTTTGGTTACTTGTGTCTATGAGTCATCATACTAATGTACTATAGATGCCTACTTGACTGCATACTCTGATCGAGCCGACATTTTCATCTCTTGGTGACGACTTGTTCTCAAAGCTCTCGTTTATTGTATCACTCTAAGACTCATGCTTTGGGGGGCATCCTGTTATACCAAAATCCTTTCACCATCATGTGATAAGACATTTGACATACCTACTTGTCTTGAATCCCAGGTTATGGAGTGGAAACTAAATGGCTTTTCATCAATCTGTCATACAAATTCCCAGCACCACGCATGCCCCTTTATCTAGGAGCAGTACCCCTACTCACACTGCCTTTCATTGGTTGTCCACAAGCGGTGCCACCGCCCATTGCCCTTGGTCCATAGGCGGTTATTACAAGAACCACTGTGTCATAGAAGGAGAAGCGTGGTACCCTGGGTAAAAAGGGAAAAAGAGAAGTTTCTCGAGGCTTCTAGATGACAAGCCTTGTGTACTGCCTTATCCCTACTATTGTGGGTTGGATGAGCTCAAGATCCCTCATCCTAGGATCTTAGAAGCCACCTCACCCACTAATTTCTCAACCATCTCTATCCATTGAATCCCTATAAATATGAGCTCATAGCCATGGTTGAGGAGAGAACATTGAAGGTATTGTTATGCTGTTAGATTGATTCTTGGCCCAAGACCATTTGGAGAGAGCATAGAGAGCTAGAGTTGGAGCTTTTGGGGATGAAGATCTGGTTTCACGGAGATGCATGTCAACACTAAGGATTGGTTGTAAACTTCTTCATATTTCTAATGCAAGTTGATCTATGTCCCACATATGATGTTGTTGTTGTGATTTCACATATATATGTTGCTAGATTCCTTAGTCACTAGCATATTTTAGTATATCATATTTTGGTTTCTTTGATTCATTTCATGTTTAGATTTTTTGCAGGTACATAGGTGAATTGTCAAAGCCTTGTATTCCAGACATCTACAGCATCTAGGGAGAGTCTTCAACCTCTGTCCTGTATTTGTTCTGAATCTGAACCATTCAGACCAGTGGAACACCTTGCTATCTGCAGGAGGTGAAATATTCCAACCAACATACATAAATTTATATATGTGTGTGTTTGTATTTCTCGGCAATGTATATGTTTTTGATGCATTTAATCTGAATGGTAATTTTGAATTTAACTTTTCAATAAGTGTACATAATAGGCAAGAAAGTTAACAATATCAAAATTCAAAACTTAACTTGTGTACTGTAGGCATACATATTTGAATTTGTAAGAAATTAAAAGAGTAATAGTGATTAGTGGATATGAGATGTGGGTAGATTTGTTGACATTGGAAGATCCTAGCTGTTTTCTTAGAACTGTGAATATTATAGGGATA
Organism: Pseudotsuga menziesii; assembly: GCA_001517045.1. Lineage (NCBI taxonomy): Eukaryota > Viridiplantae > Streptophyta > Pinopsida > Pinales > Pinaceae > Pseudotsuga > Pseudotsuga menziesii. The sequence continues at coordinate 149,669 of LPNX011204771.1, forward strand.
TTATGGGGATATTTCTGTAAGTTTATTTATGTAATGAAATTGAAATTCCAATTCTATAACAATGTCACAAAATTCAACTCATGCAGCCAAATTTCAGTGAATAACCAAAAGCTGTAATACCTATAGAACTGGCCTAAAAAAGAAAGAAAATTACAAAATATATGCAAACACAGAAAACAACTGTAATTTTATTACTGAAAAAAAAAGATTAAATATTTAATATGCTTTCCAGGATTTGTTACATTTCCAAAATTTGGTAACATAAATGTTAGCACAACAGAATAAATTTTCAATATGCCAAGATCACTAGAAATGCTTATTGCAACGTAAGTTTCTTTCAACATTTTGCATAGAAAGTTTCATTTCAATCATCTAGGATGTTTTTCTTTTTTGCCTGTCTCACACTTCTCATAATGATATCAATTTTTATAGGATGCCCAACATCCATCTTTTCGATATCAACTAATGTCGTTTGAATTCCTTTTTTTCCACCACTCTGCCCTATAACATTTACCGAGGATGGAACACCCTTTTTATTGTGAGTCATAGCCTCCATCATTGGCATATCAATAGCAGCTGCTTCATACACTTCTTGTAATTCATTGATTTTCCCTGTTTCATTTCTTGAGGATGAAACACTAATTTTCGGTTGCCATCATAGCTATTTCAATACGAGCTGCCCCATTCAATTCTTGTGTTTGATCAGTTTGTGCTGCCACTTTCCTCTTGGAAGAAACACTTATATTTTTACTGTTATTTCTTCTTTGAACATTATTTTTTTCCTTGCGCCTTCCGAAGTAATGTGATTCACAACATGCATTTTCACCATATTTTCTTATTGCCCTTGATCTTGGAAGATGATTACTGAACTGCAAGAACATATTAGTATTTAGTAGTTAAAAACAGATTATGAGTCCTCAAACCATAAAATGAAAGAAGAATTAGATACTATTTAAAATTAGGGCATACTTACTATTGGTGGTGCAATCAATGATTTCTTAGATTGTCTTACCCATGGCTGAAATAGTTGTTTTACTTGCTTATAAGTGACATTAGGGAAGTGTGATTCCAACTGTGCTCCAATTTCGTCATTTAGTGGACTTCTTGTCTTTTCATACTCAACATGAAGTTCACATCTAATATTGGAAGCCAAAAATATTCTTTCTTTAAAATTTTGTTAAGTTCCCTTTGATCTCATAACGAGTTTGAAAACTTGTGCTCGCCTCTCATTTACAAGACACATTTTGTCATGTTCAAATGTGTTTCTATACTCCTTAGCAAATCTTCTTCCTCCTCCTTCGTTGTTGTTCAAATTTTTCATTTCCCTATGCTTACGTTCCATTACTTCATTTCTTAACCATCCTAAAGTATAAGGATGAACAACCCTAGTCATCTGAAGAGCATGGGCCCCTTGGACATGCATATAAGGAACCATCTCATTTCCTAAACAATAAGAACACGACCAAAGCCATTCACTAGCAAGGAATCCAATCCTGTAATGATAGTGGATCAAATTTTATATCATGAATAAGATAATACCACAATGTTGAAATACATAATACTATGAACTTAATATAAATTGGTGTACTTTTCCTCATATTCATATTTATCATCCCCTACACACCCTTGTAATTACACCAGGTGGAATTCTTTATAACACTTCCAAATCCTCACCAACTTTTTATACTTTTCTTCATCTGGTACGCCTTTAATAACCTACAAGCACAACATTTCATTATACATGATACACTACTTAATTTTCTATTAAAATTGCATAAAAATAAGAGCGAATTTCACTCTTGTGCCATCATAAAATCATCACTTATTGTTATTCAAGACCCACATTAAAAATATTGGATATGCTAACATAATTATTAAAGATTTAAAATACCCTCATGCCGAATAAGGATCTTGGCTGATGCGGATCCATCTGATTACCCATAGTGAAGATGATCATACTCTTGGCCTTTATGATGGTATGGTTCCCTGGTCTTACATGGAACACCAATTTTGTCCATCACTTCCCAAATTTGAAAAAAAAATCGTCTCCTCAATCGCTCTAGTTGGATGAACCCTGTATTAATCTTGTATAAGTTTTAGAATTTCGTGAAACATCTTCAAAACAGTTCTAATTCCTGCATGGAGAGCACAATATACAAGGTTAGAGATTGAGCCAAGAGTCAGCTGTAATAACTTGGAAGCACACGTTTCACTAGGTTCGAGTTAATTAAATAATAACAATTTCCATTTATAGTAAAGAAATAATTCTGAAAACATGTACCTTTTAATTGTTTGTTCTATTCATGAGATATCTTTTTATAATATTCAATTCTCTCCTTCATAAGACTGGTTGAATGTCTATAATACACGCATCCAACTTTTATTCCCATCCTTCAATGCTTTGTTCCAAATAAGGATTCAATTCCTAAAGTCTTAACACAAATTAAGATTAAGAAATTCATGGCATGATATCAACAAAAATTATTAAACTTTTAATAAATGTGTAAAACGTACTATGATCAAGTTCGATGACATTGCATAAAACTTGGAAATGTTATGAATAGTATCCCCATATTCAATTTCAATTTTATCTGTAACCATGTGTATATACTTTTTATGGAATATGCACCAAGGAAAAAAATTATTCCCCATTGGAGAAACATTACTATTGCATACTAAACTGCATATGGCCACTAGATCATGGCACTCGAACAAATTCACTTCCACTACCCTTCCATCTGGCATTAGGATTCCGTCTTGTGAAAGTTTGTTTATCTTATTCATTAAGTTATCGTCATTTGTAGGATCAGTAACATGTGCTAATACCTCTTTCTATTCTTCCTTTCCATCCCATTTTTCAAGGATTACACAAGACATCAAGTCACTATCTTCTAGTAACTCAAATAATATCTCACATACCTACCCACCTCGATCATAATGTACATGAGAATCAATACCAAGTTTGCAAGAAACTCCAATGACTCTACTTCCTCTCCTTTTTCATAGGACTCAGCCATAAAAGGAAGAATATGACTTTAATTGCTTCAATCTAACTCCATATTTAAGACCATCAGTTCTATCCCATCCCATATCAATATCCTTAGTTTCTTTGCTCCACCTTTTCATCTCCTTGGAAACTGAAGTTGGACTAACCCGTTGCAAGACATCGTGACAATCAATCTGCTTCAGACATTGCAAAGCCTTATCACTCATGCTTAATTCAATAAATACAGAAGCCAGATTCCTAGGCATAAAATCATTACGGATCTCTTGCATAACAATTGATCGAATTTTATGAAGCACTCCATCTAGGTGTTCAAGAACATCCTCAAATTTAGAATCTTCACTACAATTTTTTCTCATGAAGTACCCAATTCCAGAAATAATGTCATTTTCTTCTACATATTCAACGAACTTCCTAGAGAACCATCTACCAATTTCCTTAAATTTTTTCTTCCCCTCATTTAGTCTATGGTGAAACCATCCCGACCGCTTCTTAAGACTCAATAAGGATGTCCTTCAGCAGTTTCATGCTGACCTTCTAGTTACAACATATGTAGTTTGATCTGTTGAACACCCTTCAAGAATTTGTACTGAAGCTTGTACATCTACATAATTTTTATTTTATGTAGGTGCATTTCTATCCATTTGTCTTTCTTGCATTTCTACTGAAGCTTCTACATCTGTAGAATTTTGATTTTTTGTAGTTGCATTTCTATCCATTTGTCCTTCAGGAATTTGTACTGAAGCTTGTACATCTATAGAATTTTGATTTTTTGTAGTTTCATTTCTATCCATTTTATGTTCAGGAATTTGTACTTAAGCATGTTCATCTGTAGAATTTTGATTTTCTGTAGGTGCATTTCTATCCATTTGTCCTTCAATAATTTCTACTCAAGCTTGTGCATCTGCAGAATTTTGATTTTTTGTAGGTGCATTTCTATCCATTTGTTCATGAAAGGTAGTTCTTTCAACTATTTCATGACTTATATTTGTATCCAACTTCTCAAGGGATGCATGTTCAAATTGTTGTCCACTAAGTAGGATTACACTTTCATTCCCTTCAACTGCAACCGGAGACAAAGGAAACCTAGGTTGTTGAGAAAAACAACCTTCTATACTTTGATAGAAATTCTTTGTAATGACATCATCAACAACGGTTGATATTTGAGGGACATTTCATACCAAATTATGTGAATCGAATTTAATAGTATGGTCAAGAGTTATACCTTGTACATTACCATTTCACTCAATTGTAATTGGAGTCAAAGGCTGCCTAGGTTGTTAACAAACATTGTTGTTCATCACACATTGCTTACATACAGGACATCTAATTTCAACAGTTGTTGCATGATTGCTTGTTGTTTGATGGAAATTCATAGCATTATTTTCTGGTATAGAGTTCTGATTTGTTAGTGCTTGACATTGTTGATGGATAGTATGAATAGTAGCTCTTTTACCCCCAGCAGGAGTGAATTGAAGGATAATATCATGTGGGGGGGAATTTGGAATATTATTCAATTCTACTTCCTTGTGTAGACCTCTTTTTCGAGGAATATTTTGTTGAGATGACTGGTTTGAATGATCCATTGATGCATTATTCTGCAAAATCAACAAAATAATCAACATTAATACAAAATATAGTGTTTTGGTATAAAAAATACATTTTATGGCTCAAAAAGAAAATATTTAATAGTACAAGAACATGGGATGAGGAAACATATATTCTCCAACTTAAGCCACTTAAAAATACCTAAGGATGGAACTTATGCAGGCATTTCACATTTACAAGGCATCCTTGCAATGTTTTTGCACAACAAATATTTTTTTAGCCAATATTAGAAAAATAGAAGTACATGAAGGTGTAAAACAATAAAAAATACCATATCCAACTGAGATCACCCAAAAATACTAATCAATGAGAGCTATGCGTGCATTTAACAGACCTAGTCAAATAAAGTTCAAAACATAAAAATTGCAATTTTCAAAAATTTAATGTACACAAAATTAACATATTTTAATAATTATGAAGAATTTTTTTGTCCATAGTATATATAGCTCCGGGTATATGGCTTTAGGTTTTTAAAATCACCTCTATAAACATTATTGCGGGCATTTTTCTAAACCCATTTTTACAGATTTACACTCTGCTTTTACAAAACAAAATTGTGAATTTAGACATTCTTTTCAATTATGACCATGCTACTTATAAATTATGATAATTCATATATGTATAATACATATATTATGATATAAATAGAATAATATCTTGATGTTATGCGCCCGCTACAAGATCCTCATGCAACTATTATGAGACATATCTAGAATTCATGCAAATATTATGAGACATATTTGGACATGTGTAAGAACAAGGGAGGAACAAACATATATTATCCGACTTAGGACACTTAAAAATACCGAAGGATGGAACTTATGCTTGCATTTTAGTGGAGAAAGTGGGCATTTCACATTTACAAGGCATCCTTGCAATTTTTTTTCACAACATGCATGTTTTTAAACAATATTAAAAAAATAGAAATACAGGAACGTGTAAAACAATAAAATACACCATATCCAACTAAGATCACTCAAAAATACCAAACAATGAGGGCTAGGCATGCATTTTGCAGACCTAGCCAAATAAAGTTCCAAACAGAAAAAAATGCAATTTTCAATACTTTACTGTACACAAAATAAACATATTCTAAAAATTGTGAAGGAGGTTTCTATCCATAGTATATATAGATCTAGGTATATGTCTTTAGGTTTTGAAAATAACCTCTATAAACATTATGGCGGGCATTTTTCTAATCCCATTTTTACATATTTACACTCTGCTTTTACAAAACAAAATTGTGAATTTAAACATTCTTTTCAATTATGACCATGCTACTTATAAATTATGATAAGTCATACATTTATAATACATCTAGTATGATATAAATATAATACTATATTGAGGCTATGGGCCCGCTACAAGATCCTCATGCAAATGTTGTGAGACATATTTGAACTTCATGCAAATATTATGACACATATTTGGACATGTGAAAGAACATAGGAGGAATAAAAATATATTATTCAACTTTATCCACTTGAAAATACCTAAGGATGGAACTTATGCTTCCATTTTAGTGGACAAAACAGGCATTTCACATTTACAAGGTAGACTTCCAATGTTTTTGCACAAGAGGCATTTGTTTAGCCAATATTACAAAAATAGAAATACAGGAAGGTGTAAAACAATAAAAAAACACAATATCCAACCTAAATCACTTAAAAATACTAAACAATTAGGGTTAGCCATGCATTTTACACACCTTGTCAAATAAAGTTCAAAACGGAAAAAATTGCAATTTTCAAAACTTTACTGTACACAAAATAAACATATTTTAAAAATTATGAAGGACGTTTTTGTCCATAGTATATATAGCTCGAGGTATATGGAATTAGGTTTTTAAAATCACCTCTATAAACATTATGGAGGGCGTTCTTCTAAGCCTATTTTTATAGATTTACACTCCTCTTTTACAAAACAAAATTGTTAATTTAGATCTACATTCTTTTCAATTATGACCATGCTACTTAATTATGATAATTCATACATGTATGATGCATATAGTATGATATAAATAGAATACTATCTTGAGGCCATGGGCCCACTACAATATTCGTATGTAAATGTTATGATACATATTTGGTATGCATGCAAATATTATGAGACATATTTGGACATGTGTAAGAACATGGGAAGAAGAAACATATATTATCCAACTTAAGCCACTTAAAAATACCTAAGGATGGAACTTATGCTTGTATTTTAGTGGACTAAGCATGCATTTCACATTTACAAGGTAGCCTGGCAATGTTTTTGCACAACATTCATGTTTTTATCCAATATTAGAAAAATAGAAGTACATGAAGGTGTAAAACAATAAAAGACACCATATCCAACTGACATCACTAAAAAACAATGAGGGCTAGGTGTGCATTTAATGACCTAGTCAAATAAAGTTCAAAACAGAAAAATTGCAATTTTCAAAACTTTACTGTACACAAAATAAACATATTTTAAGCATTATGAAGGAATTTTTTGTCCATAGTATATGTAGCTCAAGGCATATGGCATTAGGTTTTAAAAATTACCTCTCGCAAGCATTTTTCTAAGCCCATTTTTACAGATTTACACTATGTTTTTACAAAACAAAATTATGAATTTAGACATTCTTTTCCAATTATGACAATGCTACTTATAAAATATAATAATTCATACATGTACAGGTTGTGACATGCATTTTTGTAATCCTAGTTTTAGAGATTTACACTCTTTGTTTCCTACATAACAGCTCACGACTTTACTGATTAATTTTGAATTTGACAAAGATACTTACAAATTATGAATATGTACATATATAATGCATAAAGTATGATACTCTGTACTATAATAAAGTCATAATATATGAATGGTCAAATTTTTTGACTCATTTTAAGTCTAAAAATATCCTTCTTTGAAAAAATGACAATGCAGACACTTTTGGAACCCAAGTTGAAAACCTATATGTACAGTAAGGTGGAAAATAGTAAACCACATCATTTACAACTTAAATCACTAAAAAATACTTAATAGTGATGGTTAGTCGGGCATTTTTATGAACATGGTAAGACTTGGTTCCAAACATAAAATTTGTTATTTTGTCAAATTAACTGCAGGAAAATGAAACATAATTTTAGGTAACTGAAAGAGGTTTTTTTCAAACATATATCTGTCTTCAATACCATGGTATTAATTTAAATTAATAATATATGTATGGACTGTGGCGTGCATTTTTTTAAGCCCATTTTTGTAGATTAACACTCTGTTTTTTACATAACAAATCAGGATTTTAGTGATTAGTTTCAATTTCACTGAAATACTTACAAATTATGAATAAGTATATGTTTAATGCATATATTACGATACTCTTTATTATGGTAAATTCATGGTATCTTCATGGTCAAATTTGTTGATATAATAATTTTAAGACTAAAAATCCCATGCTTTGTAAATATGCATACATTAGGCACTTTTTGAAGCAAAATAAAAAAACTAGTTGTAGAACGTGGAAATCTTTATAAATTCATGAAGATGATGTACAAAATAAAGTGTCAAAAACTAAGTGAAAGACAAATTTAAAGAGAAATTAAACAACAATGTCAAAAACCAAGCGAAAGACAAATTGAACAGTAATAAGAAAAAACAACCTTCGAGACTACAGTAGACTGTAGAAATGACTTAACAGCGTTCCCAAAATAGATAATAGCTTCATTGCTGGATAAATGTACACATATTGATCTTAACATCTGTCACATTAACAAAATATAATATTGATATCAAATCTATATGAGAAACTAAGAAAGAAAGTACATATCACAATTCCATATCAGCCAAGTGCATTCTATAAAAAAATTTAGAGCACATTCATTACAATATTATTCTGTATGCTACTGTTCAGATTCTTTCCATTTTCTACCATCAACATAAGTGATAGGAAAGTGCAATTTACTATCACTTGAGATAAGGATGGGACTAGATGAAGTACAATGCATGCGTACCTGAGTCAAAATTATATGATTTTGTGTGGATGAGTGAAGGTTGGTAAAATTCACGCAAAAGGAATCTCATCAGGTAATGCTGCTTCTTATGCCAATTTAAAATTCTGAAGGTATCAACAAGACATTTTTACATAATCAGAATTGTATTATATGTTTACCTATTTATGTTGAACGCTACCAGGTAGTCCAAAACACCAGGAAGATTGAAACAAAACACATTGTTATAAAAATCATTCATTCAAATTCATGAGAAATGAAATTTTTTGAAACAACATGCCATGGTCAATCGATCATGGATGCTCAATTGATTTCATTCCACCACGTAGATCTAAAGGCAGCTCATATCATAACTGTGCCACCCATTCCTAGCATGTTTTACACTTCCAAGACTGTTACTATCAGTGCTAATTTAATGCAATTTCGAATATCCATACGCTTAACCTATGTTAAACTCACTGTGGGTTGGAAATTTCGGTTGGGTGACTATGCTTGCTTTAAGAAAATGCCCAGTTAACTTATATTTTTTATCGAAAATTTTCCCAATTTCCTTTTTTTCAGGATCAAATGTTTTCGATCAGTAGACTCATGTAACTACTTTACAATAAAAAATAAAATTTTCAATAGGATGTGAGCAATTCTAGCCAATAAAAAAAGCATCTTTTGTTATTCCTTGATTAACATTCTTAATGATTTAGGATACACGGTATTGTGTGACAGTTTGTTATGGTGTAAATATGCTACAAGTTTATGAATATTGTGTGTGTAAAATAGTTATGCGTTGATGTTTATTATGATGCTACGTTTCAATATTTCATTTTTATTTAAATGGAAAATTCCTTCGTCGATTGTAATGGTTAAGTGGATGATTGAACAGTCAGCTTGATGGATTTTGGGGCCACGTCATGAATGGCGTTGGTACCCACCATTGTGGCTGCGATAAAGAATAGAGTTACAGTTGGGGTTTATGATGTTGAAATGGAAACATATGGAAGAATGTTTGTTTATTTTATTGCAGGGTTTATAATTCTTTAGAGAATTTAATTCTTTTAATAAAGAAGGCCGATGCCATAGATTATAGCATGTAATTTTTATAAGGGTATTGCAATCTCTATGTTGAAAGATTAATTTTAGATGCATCCCACATGCCGACTGTGTATAGTGTGGCTCTATGTAATATAAAAAGACCTCACACTATTTGATCATAGGTTGTTAGTGATGACGAGGTTTCTGAATGGATTACTATGAATAAACGTTATTATGGTTTCTTATATAATAAACATCATGTTTTACACATGCGAAAAAGCATTAGGTGTCTACAGGATTCGTTCCTATGACCTGGGTCCAAATGCTTTGTTAATATACGTTTTCTATGTTTAAAATAATAACGTGCTTTAAGGTTGGGCCTTGCGACTTATTGGAGCCATTCTTGTTATGCATATTATAACGTTTTAAATGGCATGTTTTATAATGTATGCAATCGCTTCTTAAGGTTTTGATAATAATATTATTCTTTATAATTAGTATAGATATTTATATATCATGGCCCATTCAGGGTCTCGATTTACTTGGTCTATTAATTAATTTTAAGGTAATGTTTATTTAATGGAAAGGATTTGGTTATTGGAAAAAAAATTATTTGAACAGACCTTGAAAGGTCTTCGCTCCTTCTTATCATAGATTTAGTATGGGATTATTTAGAATTTGTTTTTAGCTGTAATTAATGTGTTGGTAGCTTAGATTTATATTTATATTTTATAACTGCTAATATATATATATATATATATATATATATATACACACACACACTAATAGTATACTAGTTAGTTTATTATTTATTATAATAAGGTAATGCTAAGCTAGGTTTTAAATAAATCCTTATGTTTGCACAAGTATTTATTTAAACATGTCTCTGCTGACAAGTGCAAGCTGTTAGTAAAGTATGTAGACCAAAGAACAACTATGTAAATAAATATTAAATTAAACCTACTTTGTAGAAGTCATATGTTTAAAAAATATATATAATACAGAATAAAAACTAAGGGAATAACCCTTTATGGATATTTATACATGAATTAAGTTTACAGAAGTGAAATAGATGAACAAACCCTCATTAAATATATCATAGGAAATACGTTACATCTTAGATTTATAATTTAAAATGTTAACCCTAGAGGTATTAAACAGAAACCAAACACTTAGGGTTAAAATATATAATGTAAACATTTGCATAATCTGACCAACAACTATTGTAGAAAAAGTGAATAAATAGTCAAAGACCTCATACATGTAAATTTGAAACTCCTTTAATGGTTGAAACCTGCATACTCAATTACCCAGCATTAATAATCATAAGCAGATATATCCTCTGTACTTGATGACTGAATCACTTGGGAGATACCCCGTTCCACCCAACCATGACACAGAACCGTTCCCAGTTTCAATCCAGATCCCCCCGAGCTGGTTCCAACATCCAAGTAGCTTAGAGCTCATAAGGTAGGGTTTTCCTAACTGGTATATCAGGTCTGGATCAGTTCTCTTTTTTCCTTTTAGGAAATTGTCCTCCAAGAATTTACTTAAGGGATAAAGCAGGAAGAATAATGACTCCTAAGAGATAGATAAGAACCTCAATCCTTTCCTTGGCTTGAGACTTTATAGACATACTTTTTAGTCAAAGGAGAATTTAAATCAATTTAGTACTTTTAATATTTTAACTTAGGAACTTTTAGCTAGTTCCTAATTTGACCTTTATAGGTATTACACTATTTAATTTTTATCTTAGTAATAACAGTAATAGATGGAACGTTTCCTTCTTTATCATATTATTAATACTATTACTATATTTAATCTTTATATATACCATGTATAAAATACACAATAACATAACATTTGTTAACATTTGTCTTGGGGCATCACATATTGTGATCCTTAGACTTATGACACTTTCTTGATTAAGGTGATTAGGTAGATGGTTAGGTCTACTAGGATAGGAAACTCTTAACATAATTGCATGTTGGATTCCCTCATATAGCATGGTAGTTCTTCAGTACTTGACGAGAATACATAAATTCAAAATTTCATTTAATCACTTATAAATAAGTCTTATGAGATCAATATTTTTCTCGAGTCGTTTTCACTTGAGAACCATTAATTCTCTTCAGTAACTCCTAGCGCTCACCAGAGCCCATACTCAATGCTAAAAATATGGAGTTACAAACTTAGGGCTATTCCAGAGCTCTTCGCTCAACACTAATTCTAGGATGTACTTGTACGATACACCTAGGGATACAATGGCCAAGGATCCACTATTTCAGAGCTTATGGTCAATATCAACATGGAAGGCTCTAAGGATTATGCCCAACACTTCCAATTTTTATTTTCATGTGTTCCAGAGCCTCATGCTCAACACAATATATAATGCCCATGTGCTTCACAACTTCTTGCTCAACACAACATCAGTTACTCATGTACTCCAGAGCTCCTCACTCAACACAAAACATCGCATGAATCATGTGCTTCAGGTCCCCGCCTAACACACACACACACACACACACACACACACACACACACACATATATATATATATATGTCATCAACAATTGCCTTGCGTCGAATATATAAAACAAATCATCATGTCCATATGGAGTGGGGTCTTCGACCAAATATATCAAAATAAAACATCAAGATAACACCATAATCAATAGGCTCATGCCTATAAGTGTTAGGTCAAAAATTCTAGGATATTACAGCCTCATGGAAGCCTCTTACATATGCCATATACACACGTATTAGATTGATTTTACACCATCAAGCTCTTTGGAAAAAATATTCAAGACCAGGGAATTATTGCTACGAAATAACGTGTAGTCTCCACTCTATAAACTAGTGAAAAACTGTGTCATGAATATTAGAAGCACACATACTATGTTATATTATCATCAATATTCACTACCTGCACAAATCCCTTATTTAAAACTTAAAAATGTAGCAAATATTTCTTAGGATTGATTTCATATGCTTGAGCAACAAACATAAAAGGAAAAATGTAGACAAATAAAATCTTAGATAATCAATGCAATTGAGAAAACTTAGAAAAGACCCAACTTGATGTTGTTGTTTCTTATTGAAGTGGAAATTACAATTTGGCATTGGAAAAATAGAATATTGATAAATTAAATAACTAATTTTGTTTATAATGCTTAACTTGAAATAGTCCAATAATTTTGGATAGAATTTAAATAGCTTCACCCCTTTAATTAAATATACCTTGGTGGAACATTATATGTACATCATCGTTTCCGTTGGATGGATGAATTGTACATCATCGTTCTATGAGGACAAAGGTACATATAGAAATATAAGATAATATATTATCTAAATTTCCTATTTCCACACTTTTAAGAGCCCTCCTTCATTACTAGTGAATATAAATCATTCTAGACCTGTTCCCGCACAACTCATCTTTGTTGTGGAAAAGAACCTACATCTCTCTTCAAAATGGTAAAAAAAATAATGATAATAATAAATGCATAGATATAATTATTATTCATTATAAGTTCTGCAATGCATAGGAAGTTAATTTATTATTATTAAGGCCGAATCTTTTTTATTGTTTTCACTCCAGTCCTAGTGATATATGATGTGATAAATTTGTATGATATTTAAGAACTTGTGATAGATTTTCCCATATTACTCTGGTAACTAATAGACGTAGACACTATTATCTAAATTTGCGCACATAAAAATTGGCTTAGCTTTGCCATCGTCTACACCGCAAAAGGAAATAAGGCTTGTGGACCTCGTAATAAAAACAAAACAAATAAATAATGATTATAGAATTTTATGACCCTTTTCCCAACAATGGAAAATAATTATAATCCCAAGGAAGACATCATTTGTGGCATTGTACAGGGATTTTGATATCGATTCTTATGAGTTCCCTGGAAAGACATGTTGTGAGTCTAATTCCTACAATTGGTGAGAAGGGTTGAATTACAACAAGCCCAACATAAATAAAATGAGGTTATACAAATGGGTGAGAATGAATCCCATCATTTTTATTATTTTCAGGACAGGTCCAGAGGTATCCATGACTTCCTAGGAAGTGCACTATCTGCTTCGAATGAGTCCCTCTTAACATGGATATGGTGACTTTACTGAAGATGCAGAAAAATTGAGCACAAAGATGTTTTGAAAACATGGAAAGGAATCTTAGAAAACAACAACACTAAACATTATCCAAATACAAAATATTAGCATCCAGATTTAAACAAAATTTAAATCATGTATATACTAGACATATACACTTAATAAATAAACTCAAATAGAAGTCATGCATGTAGACCATTGTAACAACAATAAACATGCATGTCAGCACAATGTTCACATCCTAAATATCCAACCATCCACTATACCGATTGACCAGACAAGACTTCTCGCTAACCATTCTCCTAGCAATGCTTGAAGGAAAGAAGAACAGTCCAATTCAACCACAAATGTCAAAGTAAAAAAACAAATACAATTGGTATTTAAAATCTTCTAAGAAATAAAAATACTCAAATTGAAAGTGTTTTGCTACTGGAACTTATTTGGGATTCCTTTGAACCAACAGATATAAAAACATGATCATAGATTTGTAAAAAAACAATAAGTTTGGGAGATGAATTCTAGGCCAACGAAATCAATAATCTTGAAAAGATAATGTGGACACACCACAAATTCAAACAACCCTCCTTGTGGGATGGAGTACCCTTTCTCACCATTCGTGCAAAGAGTTGACACTAAGTAATGATGGTATGAGTTACCACCCATACTAGTGACAAAAAGAAGAATGCATAACATTATATCCATAGTTGGTGATGAAAAGACGTCAAATATTTGTATAACCTAAAAGAAACTCATAGCTTCAAAAGTGTAAACAAATGAAATAAAAAATGGAATTGTGTATGGATATACTTCTAGAATATTGATGAATAAACAACACTTGCATAAAAGCCATATCCATAACAGAATATAATCGATAAATGTTGCATATGTAACCGATAATCCCAAATATAGATATAGGGATTAACTGGATCAAGATTACATGCTCTATTGAGGATATGAAGGATTAGTGCAACTTCCAAGATAAGCAACCGAGTGCTAGCCATTGACTGTGGCTTCCATGTGATTGTAAGGAGAAAAAACCCAACTTCTGAAGAAAAATACCTGCATGGACATATCAATGCCATGGATATCCAACTCCACATGAAATAGGATTTCAAACCTACTTTGTACGGCTCGAACAGATGGCGATGGTGAACACTTACAGATGGAAGAAAATAAGGAAGAACGGGGGTCGACCTCAGTTAGATCTATCAAGGCGAGCAGGTTGCCAGGGTGAGAAGGTTGTCAGAATGTAAGGAGTGACATGAGTCATATCTTTTAAAGCAAGTAGGATGTCAAAACGAAGGAGTAGGTTGTCAGTGTGAACAGTGTTAGAAATTGTTGTCATGTCAAAATCCAAAACAATAAGTTGTTTTGGACAATAAGAGGTTGTCCCCTTAAACCTTAGAGGATGTAGGAAAAACCTTGGCATAAAAAGACTAAAAAAATTTGTTACACAGTTTCCAAAACCATGCCGATTACGTAATAGACGAGAATAAAAATCACTATAAATTTAGCTTAACCTTTATTATTAGGTAATAAAATTAACTCAAATACACTTTTTATTTATTAAATATGGATTAACTTGTTAAATGTAAAATTGAAAACTAACACTTTCTATTCGGGATAACCAAGGTATGTCCAAATACTACATAATCCACTCAATCGATGATAGAAGCTCAACAAGAGTATAATATCACTTACAAGAATTGAACCTAGGTGGAAAGGGTAACAACCATTCCTCTTAACCACCTAAGCTACATCCAATGGACTCATACACTTTATATATTAAATTACATATATAAAAACATTTTTCCCACAAAGAAATGTTAATACCTAAACTTATAAACCATATTGATATAAATAACCCACTATTATAATGAATTGCAACTCCATTATGTTTACTACAAGGAAACCTAAATTATACGAACCCACTATTACAATTGTAACTCCATTATGTTTGGACAAGGAAATGTAAATGTCCAAAAATAATATAACTTTGTTTTTTGGGTATACATATGAGCTTTTATTATAATGAGGATTGTTTTTTATTTGTGGTTTCTTTAGAAAAAGGATTTCTTAATTAATATTTGTAATTTTCATTTGGTAAATAAAAATATTTTTGTTTATTTAGAAACATATATTGAAATATAATTAACCTTATTATTTTTAAACATAAATATTAAATATATTTATTTTTTCGAAGTAAAAAAAAATATTGCTTCTTGTTATTTCATATAAACCAAAGATTAAATACGATCACTTTAATAGTATCTAATAGATCCATAAAATTTATGTATCATCCCTTGAAACAAGTTCATTCAAAACATCTATATAGTTCCTCCAAGGATGCTATCTTTAAAAAAAATGAAGAAATAGTATAAGTTGTTACAGATATTTATGTTTTAGTTGTACAATACCAACATAAACAAAATTACATAGTAAAATAGAGAAAACTAAAATCCATAAATACTTTTTAAAATTAATGCACAAAATAAGTTGATCCTTTGTAAGAGAAAGTGTCTTCTATATACTCTTCAATGTGCATAAAGGGTTCAACTCCACCAATGGCATATTTAGAAAGTCCATCGGTTACATGTCATTCATTCAATTTTTTAACATTTTTCCTTATATATATAAATAGAATAGATAAAAATTTAACACCATAAAGCTTATCTTTTATAACTTATATCTTTCAAGGGCTACTGACACTTAGAAATACTTTTCTATTGATTACACTTTGCAACATTAAATACTTATCACCTATCACCATTATTAGGATACACTAATGAAAATTTGTTCTCAAAATGCATCGCATCTTAAAGTAGTTGGAGATTCAAAGGTCGATATTAATTGGGTTTCAAGGAAGTATATCTTTTCCTCATGTTTTTAGGGAGTTTAATTCTATGACATATTCTCTTTTGAAGGATTCTTTGAGGGAACTTGAAGCAACTTTATTTTTTAAGGAGTTTCAAAATGTCGAAATGGTTTTTGAAGGATATTTAAAGGTTGATTGAAAGCAAGAATAGTTTATAAATTCTCAAAATATATTGGTCTTAAAGTGGTTGGATATTCAAAGGGAATTATTGATTGGGTTTCAATATTCAAAATTCATTATTGATTTTGTTTCAAGTCTTTATATTTTTTCTCATGATCTAGGGAATTTAATTCTATCAAATATTCTCTTTTGAAGGATGCTTTGAGGAAACATGAAGGAATTTTAACTTTCAAGGATTTTTAGAAGGATGAAGTGGTTTGTGAAGGATCTTTTATGGATTTTTAATCATAGTTTTTCCATGTGTGAATATAATTTAAATCTCTTATAGTTGGAGGTTTTACACTATGAATTTTCAGTATGTTAGTATGGATGACATGTTTTGAGAGATGGTGTATATTGGCTTGAGTAAGTGGCTTGACAACATTTTCAAACTATTGGTACTAAAGGTTTGACGTAAGTTGATGTATCCTTTAGTTCTCAATGAATATCAAATATATGGTTTTTATGTGGGAAAGTAATACATACCATTAAATTCCATGGAATTAAGAGGAGACATTGGAAATAGAAGTTGCTAGTTCAAATCCCCCATGACTACTTACCAAAAAAACACATACCAATAGATGATTCCAGAGAAATGACATATTACACTCTAAAAAAGAATTAAAATTAAATGCTGAAATTAATGTGCTAGTGGAAGGAGAAATTAAGTTGGTTGCCAAATAAATTGGTGAAACCCTTATGAATTTTTACTGGGCAAGTAAAACCTGTTTATCAAAGTGTAATTATTCTAAAGGAATGACCACATTTTCTAATGGGAAAGTAATATATGTTTGTCAAACTCTTATTATTCTAAAGGAGTGCTCGCATTGGAAAGTCTATCATCCACATGTTATTCACTTTATTTGTTAGTTCTTCATAGAATATTGTTTTTACTTTTTCAATTAATTTTATGTATGTAGATTTATTTTCTAAAATGTGTAAAATATAACTAAAGTTTTAGTTATTTTTTATATTTTATTTATTTCTTTTAATTTCTATTCAACAAATTTTTAAGTTATACCATAAAAATAAGGATTAAATAAATAGATTAAAAAAACATGCATGGAAGTGGAACTTTCTCATGCTATAAAAACTTTCCATTCTTTTGTTTTTTTTTATAATTTTGGAAAAAATACTAAATAAATAAATTTACAAAAATTATAGGTAAATTGAAAACTTACTCAATATTGCTATATGATCTCCAATAATAGAAAATCAATCAATATTGATATATGATCTCCAATAATAGAAAATACATGATTACCAGAAAATGTAATAGTTAAATTCAATGAGTCTCTACAATCCAAGATCCTTTATTTTGAACTACACCATTTTCCCATAGGTGTAGCTCATATATTTTCTTCGTGGACACGACCTGATATGTTGATCGGTATTGTAAGGCATGTAAAAATATATTCCAAGTAGATATGGTGGATAGTAGCTATGGAATCACATGCCTCTTCGAATGGCATGTCATATATTTATTACGGAAACATAGTTTTGAGAGCATGATTATATGTATAGGCATTACAAAGCATCTTTACATGTAATCATCTACTATTCATCTCGGAGGCATGTAATATACTTATTATGGAAACATAGTTTTGATACCATGCTTATATGTATAGGCATTACGAGGCATATCCACATGTAATAATATATTATCCAGTTTAATGGCATTTATAAATATTTAGATTTATTTTCTACAGAGTAGATGACAATAAAAATTCATTTCAATTGATGACAATTTTTTCTATTATGTTTGTTGAAATATTCAACGAATCTTCATAGCGACACTGAAAAAATGTAAGGGGAGCTTCAACATGTCAACAAAATGGTTAATGATGGTAATGTGGTATTTATTTATTTATTTTTTCATATTTTAAATATGAAATATAATAATGTAAGATAATTTTGTTTTAATTTCATACTAATTCTATTAAAATTTTGATTAATAATTTAAAAAGTTAGATTATTTATGTTTTTAATAAAATTTTACTAATTTGTATAATGTTGTAATCAATAATAAAAACAAATTCACGTCACTAAAGTGTAATCTCTCACATGCTTGAAATCCTGCACTTTCCTCCAAGATGAGAGAAAAATACTCTACTCATAAGTTGAATATTGGATTGTACTCTCTCATGTTTCCTATGTTCCATTTGGAAAGGATCCCTAGGAACTTTAAGCCTTGAAAGAGTTTGTGGCTTATAAGTATTGTTTGAATCCTTCATTTGCAAATCTGATGGAGAATTATTATGAGGATATGCATCATCGTCTAGGTCAGTGTGTGGCAGATGAGTGTTTCTATTGGAACTCTATATCTATTTGTTTTCATTCATTTTTTGGATAATCCCAAATTTGCTCCATTTAAAAGTGCTCTAAATGTGGATTATTTTTCTAAGGGTACTATCACATCCCCTAAAAATTAAAATTTTAAAGAGAATGTTTTTCCTATCAAAATTCAAATTATACCTTCTGTTGTTAGGTATAACTCCCGATTCATTATTCTATTCATGGCTAAGCATGCATTTATACATTCATGTGACGTTTTGTTTAACCTTCCGTCCAGCCTTTTCGGCTTCCAACTATTCCTATTTATTTATTGACAATATTATAATCCCTAACGGATTATATTCTAACAATCCCCCTCTTAATCCGAAGGGGTGTTCGTAAGTCCGAGCATGTTTCTGAACCTTTCAAACTTTTCTCGTCCAAGCGCTTTGGTGAAGATGTCTGCAACTTGATCATTTGTGGAACAATGTCGAAGATGGACTGTCTTGGCCTCTACATGATGTCGAATCAAATGATACTTTGTGTTGATGTGTTTGGTTCGATCATGGAATCTAGGATTCTTAGCCAGCTTGATTGCAGAAGTATTGTCGACCAACAATGGAGTGGAGTTCTCTTGTTTTTCTTGCAAATCTTCAAGTATCTTCCTGAGCGATACTATTTCTTTCGTTGCTTCAGCTGCAGCCACATATTCTGCTTCTGTTGTTGAATCTGCTGGAACTGACTGTTTGCGAGATCTCCATGAAACAGCTGCTGATCCAAGACTCATAGTGTATCCAGAAGTTGATACTCCTATCTCCTTATCGCCATCAAAGTCTGAGTCTCAGTACCCAATAAGTTTGAAGTCATCCACTTTAGAGTACTTGAGTCCTACATCTTGAGTCCCCTTCAAGTATCTTAGAACCCTCTTTGCAGCTGACCAGTGTCCTTCACAAGGTTTATGCATGAACCTTGAAAGTATGCCAACAACATAAGAAATATCTGGTCTAGTTGTTGTTAGGTAGATAAGACTTCCTACAAGTTGTCGATACTTTGTCGCATCTTCAAATTCTTTTCCTTCGCTTGATGTGAGCTTCATTTTCTGTTCCATTGGAGTAGATATAGGATTGCAATCTGTCATGCAAAATTTTTTTAGTAGTTCTCCAATATATTTTTTCTGAGATAGGAATATGTACTTAGGATGTTGAGTGACTTCAATTCTTAAGTAATAGTGGAGATGTCCCATATCTATCATTTCAAAGATCCTTTTCAAATATTTCTTTATGGATGATATATAGCTCTCATTGTTCACTGTCATCAAAAGATCATCTACATACACCACAAGATACACAACAGATCTTCCGACTTTCTTTATAAACAATGTTGCTTCATCAAGATCAAAATGTTCAAAATTTAGCTTCAAAAGATGCTCGGTTATCTTTTCATACCATGCGCGAGGCGCTTGTTTTAGGCCATACAAGGATTTGACAAGCTTGCATACCTTTTGTTCTTTTCCTTTCACAACAAAGCCTTCTAGCTGAGACATGAAGACATTCTCTTTCAAGTCTCCATTCAAGAAAGCAGTCTTCACATCCATTTGATGAACTTTCCACCCTTTCTAAGCAGCCAAAGAGAGTAAGGTACGGATGGTAGCCCATTTTGCTGTAGGAGAAAAAGTTTCTTCATAGTCAATTCCTTCTTTCTGTGCATAGCCTTTTGCTACAAGCCTCTCTTTGTGCTTGTCAAGTTGGCCATCTGATTTGTATTTGTTCTTGTACACCCACTTGCAGCCAATTGGTTTGGTTCGAACTGGAGGGTCAACTAGCTTCCAAGTTCCATTCTTTATGAGTGCATCATACTCATTTTGCATAGCTTCTTTCCACTCAGCTCGAGTAGAAGCTTCTTCAAATGAAGTTGGTTCAAAGTTAGCAGATAAATTAAATTCACAATCAAATGATACATCCATGTCATCGCCTGAATTATCTGCTTCTCCTCCATGTCTTTTCGAACTTCTCGTCCCTGTCTTTCCAACTTCATCCTGATGGACACTTTCAAGTGTCTTTGTGGCCCATCTAGGAATCTTCTGTGATGGTCCTGGTTGATTAGCTGGTGGTGCTTCATCATTGATTGAGAGTCTTTCAATTCTCTCAATCACGTCATCCAGTTGAATCTCTTGATCGGGTGAAGTAGCAGGAACTTCTTCATGCGGGGGAGTTGGTGCTTCATATGGAAATTCCAAAGGTTGTTCCAGAATAGGAATCCCCCCTTCAAGGTTTGGAATTTCATATTCATTTTCAGAATATGTCTTTGGATGAGGATAATTTTCCAAATGATCAAGCTGTCTCTCAATGGACTGGTCATTTTTATTAGTTTCAAGAAAAATGACATCTCTGGAAATAACAAATTTCTTGTTTACCTCATCATACAAACGGTATGCCTTGGAGTATTCTTCGTACCCCAGGAAAATGCATCTTCTGCTTCGAGCACCAAGCTTGTTTCTTTGCTCCTTCGGAATCAAGGCATAACAGGTGGAACCAAAAACTTTGAGATGCCTGACAGAAGGGAGATGGCAAAACCACATTTCATGTGGAGTCTTGTCCTCAAGACCATTTGAGGGACTTCTATTTCTCAAATATGCTGCACATTTTACTGCATCACCCCAAAACATTAGCTTTACATTCTTGAAAAACATCATTGAGTGAACCATATTCATTATGGTTCTATTCATTCTTTCTGCTACCCCATTTTGTTGAGGATTGTAGGGAACGATGGTCTGATGTGCAATTCCATGTTGGCGAAGATAAGATTCAAAAGCATTTGAAGTGTATTCTTTCCCATTATCAGTACGAAGTGTACCAATTTTTGATTGTGCTTGTTTTTCAATCAATGCATGAAAGTCTTTGAACATTTGAAATGCTTCTGACTTTGTCTTTAAACAGTAAATCCAGCACATTCGTGAGTAGTCATCAACAAATGTCATAAAGTACTTGTTCCCATTTGCTGAAGGAGTTGTCATTAGGCCACACAAATCAGAATGCACTAGTTCTAATTTCCTACTTGCTCTGAAATTAGATTCATGGAATGGCAGCTTACTATGTTTCCCTAGTATACATGCATCACATTTTTCCTTCTCTTTAGGAATGGTGGGCAAGCCAAATACACCATTATTTTTCAACAAACGAAGACTGTTATAATTTAGATGACCAAATCTTGCATGCCACAATGAGCTAGATGACATATTACCTTCTCCATGCTGAGAGAGGTAGGCATAGTTCTGAAATCTTGCTGATGAACCCTTGAGCTTCAGCAACTTTCCATCTTCGTATCCAGTCATGATGACTTGGTTGTTAGAGGACTTTCTTATTTCAATGATTCCATCAAATATGTGGATGGAATGGCCTTGCTGTCGAATTTCCACCATGGACAGCAGGCTTCTCTGCAACTCTGGAAGATAGAGAACGTTCTTCAACCAGAAATCGGGGAATCCAGGCATCTTCAGTTGAATGGTGCCCATTCCCTTTGGTTTAATACTAGACTTATCTGCAAAGTACACTATGCCATCGATTGTTTCATTCAGTTCTTCAAAACAATCTTTTCTAAATGTCATGTGTGATGTTGCACCAGTATCAAGCAGCCAACAATCTTTATAAGATGAAAGAGAAGTCATTTCATTAAATCCAAGATTACAATGTGCAACAATACAAGAATCAGAAAATTTACTAGCATCTTGGTCATCTGTCTTCTGGTTATGCTTGTCTTTGATTGAGTCCCATGAAGCCCAACACAGATCTGATGTGTGCCCAGTCTTTCCACAACGCTTGCATTGCAAGTCTGATCTTTTGCTTCTGCCCCCTCTGCCTCTGAAATTTCTTCTTCTTCTGCCTCTCTCTTTGCCGCAATCTCCCTTGGAAGGGTCTTTGGATTGGTCTTTGCCGGCAAGGGCAGTACTAATACTAGATGCCAAAGAGTGCATCTTTACAACCGTTAGTGTAATTTACAATAATAAACTTAATATGACAAAGAGAAAAAGAAAGCAATAACCTTGCAGGTCTACAGTCTCTGCCAAGGTGTACAATGCAACTTCAGGTTTTAAAGAGATACAATAATAGTATCGCAGCTTCAAGTCGCAGCAATTTCAGGGAGAAGAAATTCAATACAGGGTCTTCCAAAAGGCAGCAATGCAAATGGTGAAACCAGCAAACAGGATAACAACTTTCAATATATACTCAGCTCCAAAACTCAGTGATATCAATCACCAGAGGAATTAGGGCACAACTTAGGGTTTTTGTGCACTTCTAAAAGTCATAGTCAATACATAAAAATATTATGCAGCTCTTCAATGCAGTATACAGCTCGGCCTTCAATAGGTTTTCAGCAGTCTAGGTTTACAAAGCTCAAAACACCAGCAACACATATATATCAGTCTGTCTTCAATTTTTATATCAATCAATAGAATAAAACCAGAAGATTTAATTGTTCTTCCAAGGCAACCTTCAAGTAGAATGCATCATTTACTCCAACGCAAGCTTAATGCTTCACATAAGATTAGGGTTTACTTAAAAAATTAGGGTTCACTTCAATATTCACTCAGCATATATATATGATCAACGCATATTGTCTTTCCAGTGAAGTTCACAAAATATGAGAGAATGGGTTGCAGTTCACAACGCCTCATAGGTAAATGAACTTGCTGTGGCGTTCTTCAACACAGAGGTCACATATCAGAGGTTCATCATGCAGCCAAAACGCATACTAGGCATCTATTCCAGAAATCGCAGCCTCTTCATGCAGGCTCTCCACAGTGATGGTGACGGTGCACAGCTCGTGATGGTGCACAGTTATATCAATGCAGCCTCAGCCAAGGGCAGAATGATAGGTATTATGCAGTTTACAAATCGCAGTACTCCACGCTATTAACGCAGTCTCCAGGCAGGCAGTAATCTCAGTTTAGCAAGGCTGTAGGCTCCACGCAAAAATCTAGGGTTTAACGCAGGCAGTAACTGGAGGTCATTCCCACTTTCTCTTTATAGTCTATCAGTAGCTACGTAACTACTCCCATCTCCTTTGAATAAGAGATAACCCTATTTGAAAACAATGACGCTTCACAGTCATTTGAAAGGGTTGCAATTATATTCTAAAGTTTGTGCAAACGAATCTTATAGACTGAAACTGCTCTTAGACCATAGCCGAGAGCCTCCGTTACTTTATCAGTGCATTCAAGTGCAACGCAGATCTTGTAACATAGCTCTGCTATGTGGCGACTAACAGCTCCCTCCAAATATGAAAGTGCTCTCTCCTCTGCAATAACGTGACTTCACTCAGCACGTCAATTATTCCAATATTCAAGAGAATAGTATGAGGATTATTTCACACATCGAATATCCTGAGGATGAAGGTCGCATATGTGGGGGAATGTCGCACATTCGTTTCAACCGCAGCTTTCACACAGATATATATGTAGAATATATATCACAACCGTCCAATCTTCAACTCAGGCTTCAACGCATTGTTCAGGCTTCAAACCATACGAGCTTCAAATACAGCAGCATTCCCCGCAGGTGTAATAACTTCACGCCTCACAAGATGCATCAATCTTCACGCATGGAACAAAAACTCCAGCACATCCGTTACCAGCTTACACCAGAAACTCACGGGCTTCTTCAAAACACAGGCAGCTCCCACTTTATGGCTCTTCACATTCAAAGTTCAAGACTCATTCCACTCAACAGTCACGGTCCAATATATTGAACTTCAGTGGAGGGGATTCCAGACAGGTAATGGACATGATGGAGGAGAGGTATCGCCACCAAATTGGTTGTTATGCCCGAACACAACATTTAGGCAAAATCGATCATGGAAATCATAACGAGAAGTATTGCCACAATAACGCAGCACAAAACTGGAGGAAGAGAGCCTGATTACAAATTAGGGTTAGGCTTAGGTAACACGCAGTGATATGAGAGGTCGCAGCGAGGTAGCATCTCAGGTAACTCTACGCAGGATAATCACCGAAATGCTCAACTCATTAGGGTTTCCCAGCACACACACTTAATCATGAAGGAATTTGCATGCGACTCGACTGGTAGACTGATGGAGCAGTCTGGCAATGAAATGGCAAGCAGAATGGCAGGAATGGGCAGAAATGCAGCAGGAGTTATGGCAGACAGCCCTGCTCTGATACCAGTTTTTAGGTATAACTCCCGATTCATTATTCTATTCATGGCTAAGCATGCATTTATACATTCATGTGACGGTTTGTTTAACCTTCCGTCCAGCCTTTTCGGCTTCCAACTATTCCTATTTATTTATTTACAATATTATAATCCCTAACGGATTATATTCTAACACCTTCGATACAATCACTCAAACTACTATTGCTTTTCAAGCGTTCCTCTAGAGTTAAGATGTGTTTAAAAAGATATACCTGCAGCCTTGTTTATTATTCATGACACTCACATTCATCTAAATCTATAATCTACGGCAAAATATTTACAGCTTTTATATGGAAACTTTACCTTGTAACTATAACATCATATACCTTCCTTTGCTAATAATAATAACCTAAACCTCGTGATCTAGACCTACTACATACAATGCATTCATATTTTGCATAAATATTCTTTCTTCTTAAAAGTGGAATACTTATGTG
This sequence comes from Pseudotsuga menziesii, assembly GCA_001517045.1. Taxonomy (NCBI): domain Eukaryota; kingdom Viridiplantae; phylum Streptophyta; class Pinopsida; order Pinales; family Pinaceae; genus Pseudotsuga; species Pseudotsuga menziesii. The sequence continues at coordinate 175,360 of LPNX011204771.1, forward strand.
CAGCTTCAAATTCCCATTTTGTAACATACCCCAAATGTAATTGACCACATTTCAACATACAATGACTTGTGACCTATTAACTAACATATAGGTTTTCTTAAGAGATTAAGGAAGAGGTGTTATACATGAAAGACTATTTTTTATGTATTTCTAACTAGTGAATCATAAGGGGTATACATCCAATCATATCCATAGCACATATTTATAAACTTCATTGTAATATACCTCTAATACCTCAATGCCATTATGTGTGAAAGAGGGGTTAAATTTTTTTTCGTCTCACGTTGTTACTGCAAAATGAGTCAATCGTGTTACTGTCAGACTTTACATCGCATTTCAATGAAGCATGTCCAATCAAAATTTGATAATGTCAAACTACACGTATTGTAAAACAATCATTCGACAAGTTACATCCATCGTCCGCATCAAAAACCCAACATATAGGGAATGTAAGTATTTTAAAGTCCAGTAATTCATCATGTCATTAACCGAGCCAACTAGCCTTATAGATCATGATATAAAAGAAAAACCGTCATTGTTTAATGTTATTAAATGCAGTATATAGAGTACTATTTAATGGAAAATATGTGCAGACCCACATCATCATAAAACACAAACACATCTGAACAACATAAAGTACAACACAAGGAGATACCGATATACGTAGTTTTCCCCAAACCCGGGGTTGCGTCCACCAAAATTCGTCGTATTCTTTATTAAGGACAAATCGTCATAAGAAGAATACAATAAACATCACATATGCTATGTTTTTCTTCCCATCTTTCCACAGTTTCTCATGAATTGAGAGAGACCTCTTTACACTTAAAATATTTGATCTATAAATATTTGTACAGGCACCTATTATTCCTCGAATATACACAACTTAAAAATAATCTCAAGGATTCAAGCTTGCTGTTAGAAGGAAAAGAAATTCACTCAAGCCATTCCTTTATCAAGATCTAAGGGGCTAAACTTTGACAGACTATTTTGATTAAATAACTCCTGTCTATAGGTGCGTTATGTATGCTCTCGTTTAGTCCTATAAGGAGAGAGGATGTACTTCTTTTATTATACTTAACACCATTTATCAACTAAGTGTGAACATGTAGAAGCTTGTTACTTTATTAGATTCCTAGACCATATCAATCATGTAAGTTAAAATATGGACTCCAAATTCAAAGATGGCATGCTCAAAAGTTCTATGAATCATGTGTAATATTCTTCATGTGATTTAAAAAAATAAATAAATAAATAACAAAAGAATACATTCACAATCCAACCGTTTTACACTACAAATCCTAAAAACTAACACCATACAAGTGTTATTCACAATCATAAACAAACCTGGATTAATCTAAGGGTATTGAAGCAACCTGTTAGCCTCACGGTAATGGTCCAATTACAACAGATTTATCATCAAATTCAAGTCCATGCAATGATTTTTGAAACCAACCTCGGCACCAGAAATGGCTTCATCCAAAGAAGCATTTATTTAGGTGATTTCGAAAGATAATTTAAGACAAGTATCTCTCATTTTAAGCTACATGAAATACACCACAAAATTTCAAAACTTAAGCGCTTCTCCAAAATTTAATTCAATTTTTCAAAAACTAAGAGATCCTCCAGAACTCCCGTCCAAGACTATTAACAGCAAGCAAGGCAGGCAGAACGCGGGTGTGGAAATGGAAAAAAATGATGGCCTCTAACACATAAGCGAACAAACCATCTCTACTCAACTATACTAAACAAATCACCCAGAAATGGGTATTAAAATTGATTCGCTCAAGCAAATTAAGGATATTTTACTTCACAAGGATCCCTCGATGTTAAAGGAGGTTATGATGAACTTGCTACCGACCATGCATAAAAAGAAGAGACTTTAATAAGAATAAAACTAAAGTCAAATAGATAAATCAGAGATCGATTTCCTTTATGAAATCGAGGTATACAAGGCAGAGATTTTAATAAAGAATAAAACTCAAGCTAATAGCTATCATTCAAGCACAGATCGTTCTTCTCACGAAATCGTGGGTATAAAATAAAAACAGAGTTTTCCAAACATAAAGTCAAGCTATCATTCAACCACAGATCGTTCTTCTCACAAAATCATAGGTATAAAATAAAAACAGAGTTTTCCTAACATAAAGTCAAGCTTTCATTCAACCACGGATCATTCTTCTCATGAAATTGTGAGTATAAAATAAAAAATAGAGTTTTCCAAACATAAAGTCAAGCTATCATTCAACCACAGATCGTTCTTCTCATGAAATCGTGGGTATAAAATAAAAAAACAGAGTTTTCCAAACATAAAGTCAAGCTATCATTCAACCACAGATCGTTCTTCTCATGAAATCATGGGTATAAAATAAAAAATGAAGTTTTCCAAACATAAATTCAAGCTATCATTCAACCACAGATCATTCTTCTCACGAAATCATGGGTATAAAATAAAAAAAACAGAGTTTGCCAAACACAAATCAGATCGATTATCAATGAACCCGTGGGCATAAAATGACAGAGATTCTAACCACGCACAATATTAAAACAAAGCTAAGCCCGATCGTTATCACAAACAACGTTTTGACAAAACTGCCATGCAACTACTAGATTGATATATTAAACAACATTTTACAAAATTCATGCCAACATATAACCACCAGATCAATTCCTCTCAGGAAATTGTGGCATAAAAAAAAACAAACAGAGTTTAACAAAACAATAATCAACCATAATCGCAGCCAATCAATACAACATCCAGCAAAAGGAAAAAGTGTTCAACACTAGTCCAACACGATTGCAGAGGATTTCCCTTCAAACAAGTGGAGCAGAACCCCAAATCCAGAATGCATGCAGCCTCAGCATCTCACCCCCTTTATATAGGAAGATTGTATGGATAAGTGGCAAGGATTAACTGCCAGGTTTTCCTTCTAGGGTGGAATAAAATCCTCCTCGGATACTTCCTACCATAACTGTTCAAGTTGTTTCCTTGGTTAATTTTTTTTATAAAGTGAAAACCCCTCTTGCATGTATTTTTCTTTTATAGTAAGATATATAGAATCCAAAAGAGGTACATGGTTAAACCAAACAAAACCTCCACTTGGACTAGAATTAGAACTAGTTCTATAAACATGCAAGCCTTTTAGTAAAAATATATGAACCTGTAGCAGCGGTAGTTGAGAATTATTGGTTGGAATACTTAGGAGGGGAATCTAATTTATTTCTTACAAAAATCCACTCATGATAAAAACAAATCCCTTCATCTTACAACTTCGTCACTACCATAAATCAAAGCGACTTAACATACCCAATGTTACACTTGCCCCAAAGTATAAAACTAGACTGGTAAGGATAGAACACATATAAAAGATAGTCGATTCACTTGATTAATCAAGAAACTCTAACAAGGAGATGCAAGTTTTAGCAGATGATTGTATTACTGGAAATGCTATGTATAGGTACCATTTTTACAAGAATTGGCTGATGAAGTTGTATGGAAAGGAAAATGGCTTCTAGAACAGATGTTGTTCCATTTCTCTGTTGATAAATGGCCAACAAGCAATTTCAACCAAAAAATTGTAATTCCTTGGTCATTTGTCAATTTATTGGGATTTTTAAAAACCCCAACATAAAATTTACAAAAGGAAACAAATATAAATCCTTAATAAAAAGGAGCATTCTTACCCATCCTTCCCTCTCAATTCAATTACAAGTCCCTTGGTTTTAGCTTATCACTACGTACTTGTAAATTAGACTTTCATCAAATTTTGGATGCAATCCACAAAACAATGCATGCAACAATATTATAATAAACCCCTTGTTTAAAATCTATTTGATATGAATGCAAATTGTTTTACTCAAATTGAGGTTTTGAACCAAAATATGATGTGGACCTAATTTGACTTAAACTTTGATGCATTGTATCTTTTAAGCGTTGAAATGGATCCACTGAATCATTTCTTATATTTATATTATGGTGGCAAAATGGTGATGTTTCTTATACTCCAAACCTTCTGACCATGTTTCTCATTTCGTTACCAATGCATGTTTCTCTTTCATTTTAATTTTAACATATGGTGCCTTTTACTAGGCTTTGCATTTTGGTATTAGGGTCATGAGGGGACATTACATTCATTCAAGAGTATTTCAGTTGTGTTGAAGACAATGTCTTAATATGATTCCAATAATTATTATTCATAACCTTAAGAGGTGTACACTCATTTCATCATCATAGTGCCATTAAACAATAGTCAGTGTGCAGACAAGAGATCATCATTTCTAAAGCTTTTAATCAATTGACAAGGTTGCAAAAGAAAATGAGTCAACACAATAAAAGGAAATGAAACAATTAGACAAAACAAGAAATATGCCAATGTACGTGGTTCACCCAATACATGGGTTACGTCCACAAAACTGTCACATCATTTGACATTTATTACATTAAAAGGGTACAATCTACAACATCCTTATTTCCATACTTTCTTTATGTTCTCTTCATAGACTCTCCCACCGGAGTAATATAACTATTCAGTACTCAGGTAAAAACAATGACATGAATGCTAACCTGTTCTTTTCAGTATCCTAAGCAAGAATAGGAAGATACTTTTCAAGGTTTAAGATAACTTGGTGGGTTACCGATCATTACTCAATTATAGGAATACAATTTAACTTACTTTCATAATAATAATAATAATAATCTATTTTTAAGGTCACCGCCAAGCGAGACACCAAATTGGTGTATGAGACCCCCTTGTTTGTGGGACAAGGGACTCCCCTCTGCACAGCGATTTAACTGCTAAAGTCTACAGAGGTGTACATACACTACCCCCCTCTGGATTTGAACCCGTGACCTCCTAAGAGGAAACGCATGCTCTTAACCATTAGGCCCACTCATGCTGTACTCAAATATAGAAATACAATTTAACTTACTTTCATACTCACACAAGGAAGCAGAGTTTTACATTTATATATAGATATCATATATGTGATGGACTAAGTCATACAAGTGCATACGATGGCTTGGAGTGTCCAATGCAAATCTGAAATCAGGTGCGGCATTCAGATCCAATGTATAGAGCCAATGCCGACACTGAAACCATTTTCAATGCCACATCAACATCTCATAACTTGTAGATCTATACACACTAACTACAACGCAACATAAACAAACCCCATCCTATGTCAATCCTATGTCAATCTTGGAGGACATGATTATCTCTCAGATCTGAAAAACTTGACCACAGTTCAAACCTAGAGATCTATATACAAATCATCCACATGGACATTAGGAAGAGGTTACCATATTGGTATAAAGACACTACTTCCTATCCTTCAACAGGTTTTCTAACAGACTAATCACAATGATAGAGTAGTGTACATAACAACCGACTATATGATAAGGGAACCATATGAAGGTAATTGTCTATGCTCAAACATAAAGTAAGGGTATGTAAACTACGTGAGAGTAATCCACCATTAATCGCACTACATTCCCACACAGTAAAAAGCCTTAAGGGACTACCCAAGCTTTCTCGGCAGTACCCATCATGTCGTATTATTGGCATATAAATCACTACCCTAAAATAAATGCCTTAGAGCATTCACATCAATTCATGGAAACAGCCTACCAATCTCAATAATGATCCATTTGTTTATAGAACTCAACAACAAAAGAGGGAAAAATGATGGAACTCTCTTTCAAACATGACTCACGTATATTCAGGAGCTGTTTGAAATCAGCAAAAACGGCACATAACTGGACCGCTTAATTTGCAGGGTAAATCTACATTGTATGTTGGGATAATAAGAAACTTTGAGTGGTGTGCGTAGCCGGATTCGTTGACTATCAACGCCAAAATCCAGAGAAAGGTGGGTGGGATTTTCCAGAGGATAGCAAGCCTCCTCCACAAATGGGATCGTTGTTATCTTGACAAGCACAATCCATCGGTTTAGCTTATCCCAAGATGGCATGACTTTACTGTTTACGATATTCAATGATTTCGATAGGTTTGAAACATTTGTAAAGATGTTCTGTCATGTGGTTTTGGCTGCCACAGAAATAGTAGGGTTCGAGCCTTCTTAACCAAAGAAACAAAGGAGGTCGCGATGATACTCATTGTTTCTACTAGATTCAGATCCATCTAAACCAGACAGAGGGGTTATTAAACTACATAAATTATTCCATGTCTGATAGAATAGGATCTAAGTAGTATTGAATCCCTCTGTATTTAATATATTTCGAGCTATAAACCCAGGCAGAGGTTACATGCAATACATCCTTCGGTTGAACCAAAATGCAGATCTAACACCGTGATGATCGTAGATAGTTCCTATCACAGTCTGGATCCTATATCAGTACGCAGAGGATACTGTAAAGGATAGATCTCCTTAAAAAGATTCTCACTAAGACTCTGAGTATCACCTAAAGGATCTAGCACAGCGATTGCATGCCTAGCGGCCATAAATCCACACGCAGAGGAACATGCAACTCAAAACCATAGTGAATCCAAGCAAAAATGGAGTTAGAAAAAATGCATCATAGATATGGTTGTTAAATCCATCAATGTAATGCATGAAAGAAGAGATCTGACTTCCCCACCCCGACTTACAGTGATTTTAATCGAAGAAAATAGATCAGGGAATTACTTCCAAAGAATGCTTCTTCAAACGATACGTAAGGATAACAAGAAACAAGTATCTGACTCTTCGATCCCAAGGTAAAGCTATTTCAAGAAAAAAACATGAAACTGGCTACTCCATTTCGGAGTATAGCGATTCCAAGCAAAAAATGAATTTCACTTGTACCTTACTTTCGATAATGGGAAGGCAGGTCCAATACCTTTCTTTTCCTCAATGAGAATTTCGATCTGGTTGTGCCACTTCGACTATGGTGTGAAATAGCTACCGCTAGTAAGAACTCGAATCCCCCCTTTCCAAGACTTTTTCCTCTCTTAATTAATTCCATAGCTCTCTTCTTTCTACTCTGCCAGTGCATGTGGTACTAAATCCATAACCCTTTTCTTCCACTTATAACCACTCCTCTCTGAAAAATGGATTTTGTATTTTTAGAGCGCTCCTTACAACCTTTTAATAATGTCTTTATCGGTCCTCAACCCTAAAGGTTTTTCTCATAATCATAAATCTTTAAGCATTGATTTAAAGATAAATTATTCTCCTTAAATATTATTTCAATATATATATATATATATATACTTACCAAGAAAATAACTCATTAAAATCTTCCATAAATATTTATATATATCTATCTATATATATAAATCAAGAGGGAGAATTATTCCTTTATTTTAATACTCTCTTTAGCTATCGATAACTACTTTATTTACCATTATTGGCTTAATGGGTTGTCGTAAATTTGTAATGGTATATTTTACTCACGATTATCCGGTAAGGAGTTGTCTTACAACGCTCAATGGCCAACCAAAGAGCATGTGTCTACTTCCTAAATACTTTAAGTCGAAGGGTGAGGATTTGTAATTGGATTTTTTGATTGGCATGTCATGAGATCTGAGGTGACGCCAAGATATCTTCCCTGGATTCTCCAAGGATTCACTCATCTTTTCCCTTATCTCCTAGTGGATTCTGTTTTCCCACCATTAAGTTGGCGTTAATGTCTCCCATATCCTAAGTTTACCACTTAAAAAATGAACTCATATGGATTCCAGGGCATTTGTTTTTGGTGGGGCCTTGGCCTTGAGATCCTCACAAGAAACAGGTATAATAAGTATTCACAATTACAAAGTATTTAGGGGTATGCATGAGGGATATTACATCATTTCCCCCTTAAAAATAACACCGTCCTCGGTGTTCTTATTTCAACAAATTTCCTTCTTCTTTTGAGTCACCTATTCTTGCTTCGTCTTTCTTATCCTGATCTCCTTCGATCTTTCCTGATTTACGCAAGTCACCATATTCCAATACCTGTAGTTTCTTGTAACAAGATCGGTTCTACCTAACTTTATCTAGTAAAACATGTCAAATTTCATAATTCAAATTAGAACATAAACAATGGATCTTTTTTCAACGCCACAATTGCAATTCATGGAACATCTATTAGTATTGATTCATCATAATTACTTTTTAGTAATGTAATTGTTTATTAAGTAATCCATATTTACTTATCTTTGGGGAGGACGTATTTTATCTCCAACATTTGGATACTTAACTAGTCCTCAAACTGAGGTAAACCATTCTTTCATTCCCAAGTTAATATCATCTATTTCACATCATTTTTCGATCAACAACTTTTAAAATTCCTCATTCCCCTTCTTTTTGAGCAATTTTTTTCCTACTCGGGTCATTCATCACATTCACACATTAAGACATGCAATAGTCCAATTACTTGGAAATTCGTTAACACATTTTCTTTCGATTTTTTTCAAACTCTCCCTTAATGTTCTTTTACCAATTCCTGTGTGGACTTTTGGGGTATATCTGAGGTTACTCTCCCTTTTGACTCCTAGTTAAACATTTTCTCCTCAATGACATCAAAAGAATCCCGTCTTCCATATGTCGAGATTTTTCCTAGGTCTTTCTATTGATATCATAACTCTTTCACGATTCCCTTCAAGAATCCTCACTTGAGTCTAGGAATTCCTTTTGAACTCAGCCCCCTCCTGGAGTCCAGGAAAAGCAAGGTAGATTTAGATCATCAATTTTCTTTCCACTTCATATGCCTAACATCAATGTGCTCACATGACAATCATTTTCCTAACGCCATTGTGCTCCGACGGCATGTATGCCTAACACCAACGTGCTCACACGACAATCATTTCCCTAACACCATTGTGCTCCCGCAACATATATTTTCCTTGCTCATTTTTAATGTTAATTACAACCTTTGAGTATTTGTGACACACTCTCTCCAGTTCTTAACGTGACTTCACTCTCATTACCCTGATTCGCTAATCGACTTCACAATTAGTTGAAATATAATTAACATCTATCGATAAACAAAAAATCAATCAATTTAATCAACATTTCATAAGTTGTAGTGATTTGTACCTTTACCATCATTAATGGTTCATACAATCACGTAATTGATCCAGAATAAATCATTACTTATTATGAGAGATTAAGATTAATTTATTTACAAGTCGATTTAAAATCCATGTCTTGTGTTGATCGTGACAATAGTCAAAATCATAGTAAATCCTTGCAACATCGGTACATTAACATCATAATCCACAGTTAATCCTTAGTTCATAACAACCTCGAAATCCGACAATTATCAAAAGCAGAAAAAAATCACTCATTCTTGAGGGTCTTAACTCCACTTTTAATCCAGTGAATTTTGTAAGTAACACTCTATTTCAATTGGCAGTGTTCCTAGCATAATCCTGCAATGTTAGTACATAACATTAATTCATTTATCATTTGTAAATATCAATATGGATTAAACACTTTTACTCATCTACCTTTAGATAGCTACAAGTGAAGGGACATTCCAATTCTACACAAAAATACTTAGTGGTATCTAGTCTTATTTTCCCATTAGTGTATTTGGGGGAAACCTTAAACTCTTTGTTGGGACTGTTGTACTTTGAGTAACCCCCTTTTTAGCAATTCCATGCAAGTCGTGAATACACACATGGTAAAAATTTTATAAAATGATAATGGATAATGTTCATTACACGTAACAGTAGGTTTAGAATATTGTTTCCCGAAATCAACCCACTCTTTTCACAAGAATTTCAGTGTTGGTGCAACACACTTTATTAACATATTTTCAAATAACAAAATGTTTTTAACATGGTGGGATGTATTATGATTCATTATATTAGATCTCATTACTTATATACAAATAATTCCTAAGGTGGTAATCACATAATCATAACTCAACTTTTAACCCAAGAACAAAATCATAAAAGAATACGTCCTGACACTTTACATAATTTTCCCAATCACTTAACTCAATTATTAGATACTACACTTGTGTTATCACACATTTCATTTAATGCCTTGTTACCTTCAAGAGTATTGTGTTTCTAGGTTACCCACTCTACTTTTGCTCGTAACACATCTAGCATTTAGTTTCAGCCTAAAGTCAGATTTTTAATATTTCAACATGTTGTGCAAGAATGGTTCTTTACAATAGTTCGAACAACTAATAATTAGTTCTGCATCAAATATTGTGATAATCCTAACATATCCATGCCTATAGTCTTCTTTTTATATGAATGGTGTCTTGAAGTTTTCCTCAAGCAGCGATGGTTTCTATAATACCCAATACTTTAGGGCTTGGGACTCTTTACAACACCAAATACTCTTCATAAGGCAAAGTAGACACATGATTTCCACTATTTCTTAGTAAATCATTATTACCATTAGGCCTTTATATAACTTTTAACATGTATTTCTAAGAACCCGTACATTTCCCTTTCCTAAGGAACCCATAAATGGTTACCCATCTAGTTGGTGCATTATGTTTTAAAGCTGTTTGTTAGTATGAGTCTATCATATCCATATATAAATATATATTTATCGCTAGAGGAAATTCTAAGAAGGACTATCTTCCTTAATGAATCAGGAGTAACATTTATAGTCCAACCTCCCATTGTGAGAGTGTAGTATAACATAACCTTTAAGAAAAGTAAGAGAATTTCTTGCACAAGTTTGGTTTTAATCTACTGATAATGTAATAATGTACCTTCTTCGTGATATTTCATTACTTTATCTTCTTAGTTACCTCTTTCAATTTTTGAAGGCCCACTTGGATAACTTTTCCCCTTGTCCATTATTGCCATGCATATTAAACAAAAATCATTTTATTGGTTAGTCTTAACATATTCATGCTTTCTAACTTCATGTTGAGCCCAAATAGGCTTGAGTGATGTCACTTTAGCTCTGATACCATATGTCGCATCCATAAAAATTAAAATTTTAAAGATAATTTTTTTCCTATCAAAAGTCAAATTATACCTTCGATACAATCACACAAACTACTACTTCTTTTCAAGCATTCCTATAGAGTTCAGATTTGTTTAACAAGATATACTTACAACCTTGTTGATTATTCATGACACTCACATTCATCTAAATCCATAATCTACAGAAAAATCTTTTATGCATTCTCATCTTTCTAATAGTCTTTTAGATTACAACTTTTCTATGGAAACTTTACCTTGTAACTATAACATCATATACCTTCCTTTGCTAATAATAATAACATAAACCTCATGATCTAAACGTCCTACATACAATGCATTCATATTTTACACAAATATGTTTTCTTCTTAAAAGCGGAATACTTATGTGCACGTTCAAATTATCATTATGTAACATACCCCAAATGTAATTGACCATTTTCAACATACAATGATTTGAGACTTCTTAACTAACATATAGGTTTTTTTAAGTGATTAAGGAAGAGATGTTATACTTGAAAGACTATTTGTTATGTATTTCTAAGTAATGAATCATAACGGGTATACTCCCATTAATATCCATACACTACAACAAAACCCTATGATTAAAATCTCTTTTAGTTTCCTTTTTAGCGTCCATTATCAAATTTACTGTATTTTTCATCATTTTTTGGACAAAGTGGATGCTTTTCCATGGGATGGTGCTTTTAATGGTGTTATTTGCATCCCTTTTTAAAACTTGTCGCTATTTCGGACGCTAATTATCGTCCCAAATAGCATCCCAATTAGCGTCCCAAGTAGCATCCCAAGTAGCATCCCAATTAGCATCCCATTTAGCATCCCAATTAGCGTCCCAAGTTAAAAGTTGGCGCTATTTTGGATGAATCATTAGCGTCCCAAGTTAAAAGTTGGCGCTATTTTGGATGAATCATTAGCGTCCCAATTAGCATCCCAAATAGCATCCAAATTGTCATCCCATGTAGCATCCCAATTAGCATCCATATTGTTATCCCACGTAGCATCCCAATTAACGTCCCAATTTAAAAGTTGGTGCTATTTTGGACAATAATTAGCATCTCTTTTAACGTCCCAATTAGCGTCCAAAAAAGCATCCCATATAATGCCTAAAATAGACTCCAAAAAAATGTATGGATTAGCACTAGGAATTTTCCTAGGTTTAGAGCTACGAATTGTGTTTGGAAAATGTCTGACATAACGTCAGATTTATCAATGTCAACGTCAGTGATCAATGTCAGTGTCGATGTCAATGATCATTATTTATGTGATAGTACTTTTGGATCTGGATTTATCATAGTGGCACCTAAATGATCATAATCATGGCACTTTTGGATATTGATTAATGCTTATGAGGGTTAAATTACGTTAATGTCACCTAAAATGCTCTAATGGAATTTGAGTGTCCCCAACACATTTTATACACCCTAATGGCATTTTATTGGCCCTAACTGTTAGGATTATTAATCCTCCCTTGTCAAAATTTGGTCATATGTCTAAATCGGAAGTCCATCCAGTCTATTTATAGTCATTAGCACCATTGGGTAAACTTGACCTAATTGGGGCACATGTTTCAGTTACCAAAGTGTGGGGAACACTAATTGAGGCTCAGTGCCACTTATTGCACTTGATTGCATAAGTTTAGGAGTCTCCTAGATCAATCCCTACAATTTAGGAAGCAACTGGGATGGCTGAAACCAACCAAGGTCAGTTCAGTTCAGTTAATGACTAGTCAAGCCAAGTTAGGAGTCAGTTACATTCAGTTCTAGCCCTCTACATTCAGTTAGCACTAGGTTTAATTGATTGCACACATGTGGGGCACATTTCTCACCTACCACAGTTAGTTAACAATTAGTCAACACTAAATGTAACACTTGGTTGTGTTTTAAAGCTCCAATGAACTTCGGTTATGGTTTAGACAAGGACAGTTAACTACTGGGTCCTCCGATAGTGATTTAGACAAAGTCTTGGTTACCTACAGTCAAGTAGAGTCTAATCAATTCGAACTTCCTCATGTGGATTCAAATTGCTTGTGGCTATTAAAGCCATTTTACTTTATTGTAATTATCATCTGGATTACTTTTTTGATTAATGAAAGCATTCACAGCTGCAAGCCTTTTGCATTGTTTCATTCTTCAATTGCTGAGTAAATTGTGAGATCTTCTTTGTGAGTTGTGTATTTGTCTATAGATCTATATGCTCAAATTTACATGGTATCAGAGCCTCAGTGGACAAGACTCCTCTCCTCCTCAGATCTCCAACCGGATCATTTTGTTTGTTTGATTGTGTGACAGGTTATCAGTTTTTCTTACAGCATTCGCTACAAGCAGCCTCTACTCCTCACTGCATTCGCTACAGCAGCTCAGTTCTTTCTATTACTTCAAAATGGCTCATCAAATAGAGCCTCTCACTCCCTTCAACTATCACGAGTGGAAGGATGACATGAAAGTATTGCTCCGCACCAAGCATCTCTTCAGACTCATAGATGAAATAGAGGAAGATCCAGAATCAGATAAGGACAAAGCTAAGTACATGAACAGGCTTGATGAATCCATTAGACTCATGTACTCCTCAGTCTCTAGAAATATTCGATTTCACATCCAAGACTTGGACACTCCCGAGGAGGTTTGGGACAATATTTCTTCCTTATTTGATAAGCATGATGAGATGAGGATCCATCAGCTAGAAAATGATCTGATTACTCTCAATCCATCAAACTTCGAATCTCTAAATGAATTCTTCTGAAAGTTCAAGAACCTGATATATCAGTTGAAGCAATGCAAAGTGAAGAAGGATGAACATCAGCTCATCCTTGCTATTCTCACCAAGCTCAATTCAGACTACTCAGTATTTGTATCCACCTTCCAAACAGTAAGGCTCACTACTCCAAATTGGAAGATGCCCACTCTTAATGCTTTCATTCAATCTCTTATTTCTGAGAATGATAAATTGATCCAAATGGGGATCATTCGATCTCCCAAAGATCTAGCTCTTGTTGCAAGAGGAGATAAGGTAGCGAATGACAAAGGGAAGCAAAGAGATGAGTCTGAGCAGTCAAAAGAACCTTCAAGTTCGAAGAGAACCAAGAATAATGGCAAAGGCAAGATCCTCTACCCTTACTGTGGAAGGGGCTTCCATTCAGAAAGCTCCTGTATGAGAAGACAACTTGATGAAATGGCTCTTCTTTTGAAAAGGGACAACATTTTTGTACCTGCTAGCGCAAGGAAGGAAGACTCTGAAGAAGAAGAAGAAGAATACCAAAGGAAAGGACATGCACTGAAAGCTTGCTGCACATCAACACCTTCCTTCCTCATTGATTCTGGAGCTTCCAACCATATGGCTGCATCCATAGAATCATTCTCTTCTTTTCAGTCATTTGATGGTCCTAGTATTCAGATGGGCAATAACAGTAAAGTCCAAACCAAAGGGAAGGGCTCTATCCAACTTGAACATGGAAGGTTCAAAGATGTGTTGTTTGTTCCCTCCCTGGCTTCAAACCGGTTATCTGTCTATCAGATGACCCATACTAGATCTCCAAAGCAAGTGATCTTTGGTCCTGACTCAGTGGAGATCACAGATATCTCCATTGGAAGCATCATAGCAAAGGGTATTGCGAATCATGCTTTAAGAGCATATGAGTTCTCACATTTCATGCCTCCTTCAGAACCAGTGCACTCTCAGCAGCCACCTGCAAGGTAAGGTAAAACCATTGCATCTACTTCTTTTATAGCTTCTACTAGTATTGTAGATCCATCTATATCAGTTTATGACATTAAGATTCATGGTGACTCAGATCTAGATTCAGTCCCTACTTCCAAACTGGAAGCTAGGAAGATGACTAGAAACTCACCTGACACTCAGAAAGGAATGACTCTTGCACTATGCCATACTATTTTTCCTCCTTCATAGAGATGTAATAGACTTCCTGTAAGATGCAATGTGGCAAGGGATCAATCTTACTGCATTCAGAAGAATGGATATGATCATACACCTCTTCATTCAGCAAGAGACAAAAGTTACATTCCTCCTTCCTTCCATCATCATTTTTGGAGAAAAAGGAGAAGTCTACATGCCAGGCCCCAGAATACCTATGCACATCACACCATGCATGCTGCTTCACTACCTCACAGAGATGAAGATTGCAGCAACATATTTTCAAGTTTTTCAAACTTGAGACCTGATTCTACCTGCTTAGCTAGAAGGAGGGATTTCTTCCCATATGGTTTTTTCTCTAGCTCCTTGTATTAAGCAGTTACTTTACTTTACTTGATGTAATGGGTGACCTAAGGTCTTAGTTACCAGGGCCCATAGTTTTTCCAAGTTAGCATTCAGGGGGGGGTGTTAGGATTATTAATCCTCCCTTGTCCAAATTTGGTCATATGTCTAAATTGGGAGTCATGTCTAAATCGGAAGTCCATCTAGTCTATTTATAGTCATTAGCACCATTGGGTAAACTTGACCTAATTGGGGCACATGTTTCAGTTACCAAAGTGTGGGGAACACTAATTGAGGCTCACTGCCACTTATTGTACTTGATTGCATAAGTTTAGGAGTCTCCTAGATCAATCCCTACAATTTAGGAAGCAACTGGGAGTGCCGAAACCAACCAATGTCAGTTCACTTCAGTTAATGACTAGTCAAGCCAAGTTAGGAGTCAGTTACATTCAGTTCTAGCCCTCTACATTCAGTTAGCGCTAGGTTTAATTGATTGCACACATGTGGGGCGCATTTCTCACCTACCACAGTTAGTTAACCATTAGTCAACACTAAATTTAACACTTGGTTGTGTTTTAAAGCTCCAATGAACTTTGGTTATGGTTTAGACAAGGACAGTTAACTAATGGGTCCTCCGATAGTGATTTAGACAAAGTCTTGGTTACCTACAGTGAAGTAGAGTCTAATCAATTCGAACTTCCTCATGTGGATTTGAATTGCTTGTGGCTATTAAAGCCATTTTACTTTATTGTAATTATCATCTGGATTACTTTTTTTTATTAATGAAAGCATTCGTAGCTGCAATACTTTTGCATTGTTTCATTCTTCAAATGCTGAGTAAATTGTGAGATCTTCTTTATGAGTTGTGTATTTGTCTACAGATCTATATGCTCAAATTTACACTAACAACATGACGATGATGCGTTACAATAATTATTATGGAGTGTATGGATATGATTTGATAAGTATAAGACTATATCATCCATTGCTGTGACGTAGTAGGGTTCCTTGCTTAGTATTATTGCAATTATATTGATGATGAATACAACGACGACAATGATGTTGAATTATTGTATGGTGATGATGACAATGTGGATGCCAATGATGATTATGCATGTGGTAGCACTTTTGGATCCTGATTGATTCTAATGGCACCAAAATGCCTGTAACAACATCTAAATGACCCTATTAACATCAAAATGACTGTAATGACATATAAATGACCTTAACAATTACATGACATGAATCCTAATGGCGATGAGTGATTAAGAACACTTATGGCATATGAGTGACCATAATGACAATGATGGCGATGATTTTGTTAATGATGTACTTAATGCTGAATATGAGGATGATAATGAGGATAATGATCAAGATGATGTTGATGTACCATATGGCATTGAAGATGCTGATGATGACATCATCGATGCCCACGATGATGATGCATGTCATAATACTTCTCAATATAGACTGATCCTAATGGAACTTAAATGTTCATAATGACATGTGAGAGACATATTAATATCAACTAAATGGTTGTAATGACATTTAGTTGTTGTTGACAAAATTTTAGTGACCTTAATCGCATTTGAGTGATTGTAACAACATGACATGGATGAAGATGGTGATGACTGATGATGAACCATAATGGCATATGAGTGACCCTATCAATGATAATGTATTTGTTGATGAGGACAATGATGACCATGATGTTTTTGATGATGCACTTATTGATGTTGATGTTGATGATGACGATGTCAACGATGATGATGATGCAATGTATGGTGTACTTGGCGTTGACATTCACTTGTCCTTGAAAACATCTGAGTGACCTTAATAGCATTTGAGTGACCTTAATGGCATTTTGAGTGACCTTAATGGCACTTGTCCTCGACAATATTTCAATAATAGGTTGGATGTGGTAATTTATGACAAAATATTAGCTATTGTATATAGATAACCACATTAACTCGAAAAATGTTGATTAGAAGCTAAGTGGTCTACCTCGTCAACATTGCTCATTAGTGCAAGATGGAAAATTACGATAGTAAAGTTCATACAATTATTCAATAGTGTGAATAATATTAACTAAACAACCATTGGCATGTCATTATTCAATGCATAATAAGAAAGGGGAACGCATGTGGTTAAAATAAATTGAAACAAAAATAACATTTGCTAAGCCCATAATAAAATGACTATTTTGAACAGTGATTTCCATGTACATTTAAGTGTAGAGTTGTTAAGAAGCAACCTTTTGAAAAGTTATAAATCAAGAAACTAATTCAAAATTACTAAATCCATGTGATAAAAAAACAATCTCAAAGCTTTGGACATAAGATCATAATTATTCAAGTAACATGGAATAGAAATCCTATAAAATTAGAAGTCTTCTTCATTTACATTATTATTAGCATATATGTCATCCAATGCTTCCTTATCAATATTGATATGGTCCTGTAAGTTGCTTATATTATTCTTTCTACACCATCCTACTAAAGTGGTATTATAATCATCGAATTGATTTGCACCATCTTGATTCTGATCAGGCTTTGGATCATCTAGCTCTGGATCATGTTGATTAATAGCATGAAAAATGTTGTCATGTTGTGCTTGAACATCTTCATCTTCATCTTCTTGTGTTTGAACATCTTCATCTTGAACATCAACATTGGTGGTCATTTCTTCATTGTTCTCTAATATCTCATCTGGAATTGGTTGGATACCATTGTTTTGCTCAATATTCATCCAGAAATCATCAAATACATGTCTTAACCTTGGATCATAATGTATGACAAATATCCACATTGGATCCATAATGTCTTCATAGAAAAACACCTGCATGTGAACCATAATCATATATTAGACATGCTAGTATAATTTTTAATTAATATGCACATTTATATTCTTAATACTCTATGAATTAACATATTATGTATAACCATTGATTCTTGTGATTATAGTTATGTTATATTGATAATAATACCTACTCACAATGAATTTGTAAGACATAGGGCTCCATGTCTTCTGGTAGGTACCTCAAGGAATCTATAGAAAATAGTCCACTATGGGTATCATGTCTCTGTGTCCTCTCAAATGCCTCATACCATCTACATTTGAAAGACCGGTAATCCAACTCAATAATTTCTTGGATTTTTACAACATACTGAAGATTCCCTTCAATAATATTTTTATATTTTGAACTTGCTCGACTTGATTGCTTGAAATCAACCATGACATCACAATCAAAGGAGCATCTTTTTAAGTCTATTCTTTCCACACGATAGTGTTGACCATATGCCCACATTACAGGATATCTCCTGAGCTGTATCAGACCATTTGTTTTAGTTCAACTAGAAAAAACAACTATATATGCATTATTAAATAGTCAATAATGTCAACAATGTTTTGTAAAAAAATATTTTGTGAGATTTATAAATGTACCTTTCTTTCACATCCTCTGGACATGTTGATCTCATCTTCTGTTTTGTTTACATCATCTCCTTCTTCATCTATTTGATTTTGAATTTGTTCACTAACCCATTGTAATGTACAATCTTTGTCCAATTCCCCAAACAAATCCATGGGAAGTGGTGTATTCCTTGGGTTTAATCTCTTAAATTGTCTCCTTGCTTCTAAAACTTCTTCCCTTTTCTTTTCATACAAGTCAATCCATTTATTCATACAATCCATGTGGTAAAGAACGAACTTGTCAAGCACAATGAGTTCATCAACACCTTTTGAAAATCAACATGTACATTTTCAAATTGCAAATGCCATTATTATATTTTTGAAAAATAATAATTTTATAGAGTAAATGATTGGAAAAATGTAATGCCCCGGTTTTGACCCCGTTGCATTAGATGTATATGATGATGTATATATTGTAATGATCATGGTGTGGAGATAAAGGCCAAGGCCCCACCATTGATCGGTGATGCTATGTTCAGATTTAAATTTGTCACCAATGGTATATCAGGGCATGCGGCATACATTATGTTTGCCATCATGTAAATATCCATCTATAATTAATTAAATGAACCCAACCAGCTACGATCGCGGCAAATAAAATGAGAAAGGGGCATGATTTTCACAAGGATAAGGATGTGGGGGAATTTGTCAAACCTTGGCCAATGGAGTAAAAATCCATGTGTCTTTTTTCCTTGCCTTACCCAACCACTTTCATTGAAGAATGGCTACTGGTGGTCGAGGCAGTTAATTTTTTTGGGAGTGGGCTAGCAGGACTATCTGTCCCCACCCACACGCACACTCCACTAGCAAGGAACACACTCACACCTTCCCTCCACTGCGCATTACCTTCACGGTTTTTTTCCTTCCTCACGGTCGTCTCACATCCACCCACAGGATTACCTGGTCTCACTCACGCAGACATTTACTCTCTCCACGACGGTGCTAAAATGCTGGTGCACTCCAATCTGCGTCCTCTCTGTTGTTGTTCATCCATGCACAAGCTGGGAGCTATTCGTCCTCACGCAGGGACCGTTGTCTACTCATTACCCTCACGCGCAGTAGTCTTCCCATTTCATGCTCAGTTCGGAAGTTGGTATTTTCTCTTCCTCTGCGTGGTTTATGAATGTATTACCGGTGACTTCATTGCCAAAGGGAGAGCTATTGTTTTCCCCTATTGTGAGCTGTGCTCACTGGTAAGCTTCGAGGCTTTGGTCTTCCCCATGTTGTGAACTTGGTTTCCTTTCCATCCTCGGATGGTGTAAGTTCCTTGGTGACTTGTTCAGATTGGGTCGTTGATTTTCCCCACATTGTTGGTTGTGGTTGTCGTGGTCTTCTTTACATTTTGGAGACTGTTGTAATTTCACTTGAGAGTCATTTTGGCCACGATAGGGCCAAGAATGACTCAGGAATTGGCTTCTCTATCTTAAGCTGTATCAGCTGAGTGATTGCATACATGCAATGGTTGGTCTTTGGACTATGTAAGGAGCAGGGATGGGGGCTTGGTTTGCTTGATAAACCTGGTGGCTGGAAACCACACAGATAGAGCTAAAGGGCTGGCCTTCTTCTACATCACCCCTGAATAGCACTGGAAGGGAATGCAGGGCCTGAGGGACTATGTAGCAGAGAAGAGACTGATTCCTTGTGTTGGGTGTGGGTGGGTGTCTTAGAGGTCAGGCTAGTTCTGGTGTAGGTGTTCTTGGCTCCATAATGAGCTCACCAGCTTAGCATTAAGCCTTTCCCAACTCCTTGATGGCCTGATAAACCTAACTGTGTTGGCTTGGCTATGTGTTTGTATATCCTTGGCTATGTGTTAGCCTGATAGTTCCCTTATTCCTTGGAAAATCATGCCCAACTTGGGGGTGGTAGTGCTACTGAGAGATTAAGGAGCATGCTGGCCTATGGTTGTGTGGAACGTTGCAGTGACGTAGCTGGTTGCGGAACAAGTTCATCATAAGATAAGTGATTTTGTCCATTTTTACTTCTACAACTATATTTTCGGTTAATGATAATGTTGAACATGTTGAATGAATGTTTGAATGAATGCACGTTAATTTCGCTGTGTGAGATACATACTTGTAGCTGTGTATGCTGAATGATTGCATTTGTGCATGATAAATATTCATGTGTGCATACTCTAGTTCAAAGAATTTGTTTAAGCATTCTGTTTTAGCAAAATATGTGAATTTACATGTTCATGGGGCTCTTAGCCCGAGTGGTTAAAGCCATGGATCGCGTCCTCTTCGTCGGTCGGAGGCACGGGGATGTGACAAAAAATAACCACAAAGATCATGATTTTACTCACCAAATTATATTGAAGACCATTAGATTTAGGTTTCTCTCCATCTATAATATCTGTTGCACGTGCTTCATCCCATATTCATGGACCGGCTTCATAATCTTTACCAAGGAATGCACATAGAAAGAAAAATGCTTCATTCAATATATATCCTTCAGCCATGCAACCTTCTAGATGTGCCTTTTGTTGGACATATCTTTTTAGTGTTCTCATATACCTCTCAAAGAAAAACACCCACCTTGTTGATACAACACCCTCCATTTCAATGTCATCTACTAGTTGTATAAGCAGATGAACTTGAAGGTCCATGAAACTTGTAGGGATATCCTTTTCCAATAAACATACAATTTCTGCAATTTCATTCTTCCATCTTCATAATTCACTCTCATGGATATCCTTGGAGGAAACCCACCTAATATAACATTGGTAAATTAACATAAATAACCAATGACATTAAAAATGCAATGTATTACAACTTTCTCGTACATACATAAACATTTCACGCCCCATACCTTGTAAATGATGACAAACGACTTATGGCACTCCTCAAATCAGCGGTAAGGAATGAATCCCCCCTAATCACCAAGGGAATGATATGTTATCAAATTATCAAAAAAAAGAGATTAGTTCATTATTTTAAATATGAAATACCATAAAAAGAATCGTAATTATATGATAAAAATAACAATTAAGTTATGTTGATACATTCATAAAATTATGGAATTCGTGTGTTTTAAATCCAATGATATGTCCATCAACTGTGGAATCTTTATTCAATGATGAGCCATAGGTAGTAGGTGTCCTTATTGTAAGGATAACATTTTTTAGTTTATCTAGCTCTTTCTTTTTCAAAACCCATGGAGCTTCTGCATAATTTTCATTTTCTCTACTTGGCCACAAATGTCTTCTATCAAATTTGGTACATGAAAGAGCAATGTCTCTTCTTGAAAATAAAGTGTCTTTATATTTGTCTGATATATGTCTATATATAGAATTTGTGACATTTCTCAATATGTGCATAGGATCTAATAGATGGCATATCAATAGATCCTTCCAATAAGGTAGATCATAAAATATGGATTTTCTATTCATTCCTCGTGGTAGATCAACCATAACTTGTTCTCTTTCTTCAATTGATGGATCATGGAAAAGCAAATGTTCTCAATTTTTTTGTTTAGCATCTTCATACTTTTGAATCCAATCAGCTAGACCCATAACCTTGGGAGGGCCTCTACTTTCAATTTTCCCATCAAACTGATTCTTGAGCTGAGTTCTGAACTTATGATCTATTGGTAGAAAGACCTTGTTGTTTGTGTAAATAAACTTGTGTAGATATTTAGAGAAGCGCCCCCGAAAATGTTCTACACATATTGCACATGTGTAAACCCCCTTTGTTTGAAGCCCTGCACTTCAATAACTAATGTTTAGAGGAAAAAAATAGTATAATGGGTCTATGCAAATTGAAACGAAAATTAAATATCATGTGCGAATATGTAAAATAATTTTCGTACCTGAACATACACCAAGTCCTGGGAAATCATGAATTGTCCAACATAGTACACCATAAAACATGAATGACCTATTTGATGGAGGATGTGATATGTCATACATTGTTATGCCTTTCCATAATAATTGCATCTCATCAATAAAGGACGCTAGATAAACATCCATTTTTTTCACTTGGCGTTTTCTTGCAACAATGAGACTTAGCATAAAGTGCTCCTTTATAACACTCATCCATGGGGGAATATTGTATACTATTAATCCAACTAGCCAAATAGTGTAATTTGGGATTAGGAATGAGAAAGGGAACACTCCATCAATTGCAAGGCTTAACCTGATACTACGTGGTTCATCTTTTAATTTTCTTGGCCATTTATCTTCTATGTGTTTCATTGCTTTGGAGTCTGCTGGAATTCGTATGAATCCATCTTTACTCCTATTCTTCGCATTCCAATCCATCAACTATGCAAGTGACTTGCAATGAAACATTCGTTGAAGTCGAGGTATAATTGGCATGTGCCTTAAAACCTTATTTGGAAATGTAGCACTTTGTATATCTATACGATATCTCTTATGCTTGCATATAAGACATTCTTGATGTTTTTTGTAGTTGTCTCTATATAAAATGAAATCATTCTCACATGCATGAATTTGGTTATATTCAATCCCCAAATGTGCCAATAATTGATGTGCTTGTCTGTAAGTTGACGTCAACACGTTATCTTCAGGGAATATTTTATCTTTTAGTGCCCTGTAAGATTTTCATACACCCAATAAATTAAATATTTCAATTCTATAGAATATATTGTTTAAGGAAAAAACACATAAATGAAAATCAAGTTAATAGATATATACAAGTTAGTAACAACAATTGACTATGCAACTCCACAAAGATAATTCAACTCACCTTAGAAGGTAGTGAAACTCTTGTCAGACCAACCAAACAATGACTTGATTTCTAGTAATATTAGTGTGTAACTTAGTTTTGATGTTCTACTTGCACCCGATTTGAACACAACTATCTTCGCTGCTTGCTTGATGGAGTCACTAAGTTTTATATCATCAACATTATGTTGTTGGAAATTTCTCTTTGTACCATAATTATTGTCAACTATAGGATCATCATTATTTCCGTCTCCAAAGAAACCTGTGAGCATTTCATTCAATAATTCTTCATGTGCTTCATTTTCATCATTATTTTCACTAGGAATGCTAGGTGGCATGTCATCATCATACGTTAATGCCATCAATTGTTCAAATTTTTCACGTGGTAATGCTCTCTTTAATGCTGCTCTTTTTGCCTTAGTATGATTCAATGGATGGTTTGGATCATCTCATCCAAATCTTAAGAGCCCAGTTGGATCTTGAATTCTAGTAGGTGCGTCAACATCAGCAAGATCAACCTAACATACAATGTAAAGATTATGTAGTATTATAAAACCATTTGATAAAATATTGAAACCATTTTAGTGATAAGAATAAAATAGCATACAAATCAATATAAACTCTCTCTCTCTCTCTCTCTCTCTCTCTCTCTCTCTCACACACACACACACACACACACACACACACATTAGAGCATACTTCTATTCATTCATTCATAAACGAAACTTAGAATTCATAACATAAACAAAAATTTTGATTTCTTAGTTTAAAAAACAAGCCACACTCATTTCGTATTTTTTGGCTTTCTTCCCTTAGGAATATCCCTAGGGAGACCTTCCTTTTCTCTCCTATTGCGTCCAGGAGTACATTTTATAAAGGGGTAGTTAATCAATAACTCATCCCCAATAGTGAGGTCTATAATAGCCTCAACCATTATAAATATTTCAACCTGTCTTTCCATATCTCCCTCTTTATCATTTATAACCTCAACAAACTGAAAATTTGGTCTTATAGTAGGGTCATTTCCCTTACTACTATTTATAAATCCTTCAATATTGTTATGTGTGTATGCACGACCATCTATATACAAGAGATTGCCTCTATTCACTCTGTCTCCTTTTTCCATCTGTAGACGATGTGTATACATATTTGAATTTAGACCATATGTAGACATACTATGCTTGTATTCCACTAGCATCCTCCATTGAACACTTGAATATGATGGCCCATAATATGGCATTAATCTCCTAGTGGTTTGTTGTGAGTTGTTTATATGTTTCGATCCCACATGGACATTTTTGACAATAAAGAGGCCCAAATTTGCTCCATGAATATTGGAGGGGCGTATCATGTAGCTGTATCCCCAGAATTGAAACACCTCATATGCAACAAGTAGTTTTTGGTCACTAGGCCAAGCACAATATAATTCTCGATCAAATGTTTCTTTGTAAATTGATCTCAACTCCAAGGGAAATTCATGACCTCCATCACATTCATTCTCATATGGTTTGTACTCTACTTTTCCCTTGTCTTGGAGCAGTTTATGCATTTTTAAACTTGTTCTTGTTCTGTTACTCATTTTCATGACTTCCTCATCCTCTGAGTTGTTATATGTGCAAATGTAATTGTTATATGTATTCGTTGATTGAAATTCATCACCCTCTAAGCTAGAAGTAGGTGACCTTGGAAACTTTAAACAATGAACCATCTCCTGCAGGTATTTAATAACAAAAAATATTAAGTATTGAAATTAATAATTCAAAATGCGACTATATTATTTATACATGTGTCTTATGTAAAATATGAGGATGGGCTTACCACAATTCCTATTGGATCCGAATCAATTGTAGGAGGCATAGTACCCACTTGAAGATCATCATTTATGTATTATCTTTGTATACTACCACATCTGAATTCTTTCTTTCCACGACATTCATAACATCCACATACAACAATTTTCTCAAAATATTCATCCCATGTAGAATAATCATTACCAACCTCTTGTTCAGTGTGTTGTGCTTCTACTGTATCTATAGAATCCATTGTCATATCTTCTTCCACCCACTATCCTCTACGTGATTTAACAGTAGGAGGTCGATGTCTACATACACTTTGTTGTTTCTCCCTAGCAAACTACATCAAATTTTCATTTTCTCCAATTGAAGTAGCAACCTAAAAAAATCAACAACATGCATTAATTATTTATTTCCATTAAATAAAAAAACTTCTGCATAAAAAAGTATTGAAGTTCTCATCACATGTAATATCACCAAGACAAACCTCATGTTCACTACACTCATTTTCTGATGTATCTGTTGAATCAATCGGCATATTGTCTTGTATTGCGACGTCTTTTAATAATACGAGCTTCACCTCCACGTATATTATTTGTATCTTGGACCTTAAATAATCGACCAAATGCATCATTTGTTGAAAATATTGAATAATAAACTGAATAATGTAAAAATTTTATGAAAAACGATTGGACAAAGCACTAAATTATGATATTTAATACTCAATGTGATATTTTTTTACTTTTTTTCATACTTCATGTCTTACGTCATCCTTTGAAATATTAGATGCATTTCCATTCCCTCCTTTGATTCCTGTATAATAATATGACACAAGATTTAGTCCAAATTTTGATAAATAGAGAAAAGTAATACTACACACGAGAGAACAAATTTTGAATATGCCTTTAAACTTTAAATTCATAAGAAATTTTAAATATAAATGTGTTGGCATGACACGTTTATATCATTTTTATATGATTTCATATATTTATGATTTATAGTACCATATATGTTTTTTTTTTCTAAATGACCAAGGAGTTGAAATTAAGAGTGATGTCGAGTGGGGGTATAATACATATACTATGAAATCTATAGAAGTTTATGAGCTTAAAAAAAATAGTAAAAGGAATAAGTTACCAATGAGGTTACTTTCTATGGGGTCATGCTTTTTCTAATAACATATTAGTTTTAACTCCGTATATTCAATCAAATAATACTCTAAGTCACAATTTAACATTTTTTCAAGGAATATAAAAATTTGTTTTTTTCTAATAAAATATTAGCTTTAACTCCATATATTCTATCAAATAATATTCTAAGTCATAATTAAACATTTTTTCAAGGAATATAAAAATTTGTGATTATTTGTCCCTACAAATGGCACTGACTATTGATTTGTTTGCAAAAAAAAATATCATTAAAATGTTTAAAAAAATCAAATAATCATTGAACTACTTTCTTGTTGGATAAAAAGAAGTTGATGTGGTGTGTTGTTTCAATGTCAAATCACAAAATATTATGTTAGATATTTTGAAATTTCCTAACCTATATGTTTCTTTGTAAAACAATTTACTACTAGTGATATGAATATGTTTGTAATTTTTTCATTTTATCTTGACTGAACATCCCTTCTACAAATTACTATCACTGGGGTTTCTATAGTTCTATTTTCATGGTTTAAGAAATCCTTTTACTTATTTAAAGCACCAACAATGACCCAAGCACATTTCAATAAAATAAAAAATGGTAATCTCTTAGATTATGATTGTTTGGCTATCTACTCCAATTTCTATATAATTGGTAATCGTATTTAGAAGTGAAATGCTTGTGGAAACATGTGAATATGTCTACCTACATCAACTATGGTGACATTTGTTGGGAGTATAAATCCTTGTTTAGAGATTAAAGCCTTTTAATATAACATATTTATCTAGCTAGACATTTGAAGGAGTATAATGTTGCTTTAATTAAGTTGCTTGAAATTTGTATTTTATGGGTTTTGTTTGTGGTTAATATGTACAACATATTTACTTGGTTAGACATATGGAGAATTATAATGTTGCTTTAATTTATATAGTATGCCATTGAGTGTTGTTATAAATGTCATGAGTCAGTGATATTCATGCAAGTAATGAAGACTTGTAGAGGAGCACTAATCAAACCGACCATTTGAATTTCATTTGATGAATTTTGATGGAAAAAGAGTGAACATTACTAGCTTAGTTTATAAAGGATACCATGTGGAGTGACCACTAAAAAACATGACACATGACACATCATTGTAATCAACCACTAAAAACATGACACATCATTGTAAATTTAATATTCACTATCGCGTTCCATCGCCAAGCAAATGTATAATAAACCCTACAAAAATAAGCTTTTTTTAAAACTAGATCACCATAAAATGTCTCAATGAATGGAATTCTCCACTAGAAAATAGAAATAAACTTCAATTTTGCCATTACCACAATTCACTTTGATAAATACAAAAAAAATACACTTCAAATTATAAAGCAAGAAAAAACCCAAAAATATATATATAGAAAAAACCAAAACAATACATGGAAATATATAACAATTTACATACATAGTTTTAGCTTCCCATAAAAAATTAATTCTTCAATCCACCTATAAATTTGAGAGGCATTCAGGGAGATAAATTCGTGTTAGTGTGAATACTTAGACCTCCACGCATGCAAACTCACCTCGAAGCCTGCCTAACCTACACAAATCATAGGATAATCGTAAATCATTATAATATTTAAATAATAATGATTATTAATTGAAACCAAACCAAGGTACACAAATGAACAACAATAGAGAGATATGATAAATAATACAATTGAAAAAACCATTGGGAATTGGTAGCCCGTTTCACATAGGGCAAAAAAAAATGACTGGGAATTGGTAGCGCCGTTTACATAGGGTTTACATAAGGCAGGGAAGGGTTCAAAGTATCCATCGGTGACTAGAACAAGAAGGGAAAGGATGAATACAATGGATTTCAGTGATGGCTTTGCTACTCTGACCTGGCATGAATTTGGGAACAAGTCTGGATGGTACATATGGCGTATTATTGGCTAATCTAGACGTCAAATAAGACGCTGCTAACACCAGGAGAAGCGCCCCAAAACAATTAAATTTTTGTGATTAGGGTGCCCTGACTTGGCACGATCTTGGGTGCAACTTTGGATGTTATAGAGGGTGTCTAGCTGGGCGTATGGGATGTCAGGATGCATTCCTTGGCATTAATTCACTGGTTAGGTTGATGTTTACATTTATAAATAGAAAAAACGTGCCATATCTAATTTTTTCCAATGAAACTGCGTCAAAATCGTGCCAAATGTTTATTCAGTCATTAAAAAGAGAAACCAAGATGGGTTATTTCTTATTTGGTCAACCACTTACTCAAAACCACACATGCAAAGCTAAATACACTGATAGGACGAGCAAAGGACCAAGCAAGCTCCAAGATAGCCGAATCACAAGAGAAAAGATAAATATACTGCTACGAAGGACAAAGGAGCAAACAAGTTCCAAAATAGAAAAACATTACCTCAGAGGTAGAGATTTAGAAGAGAAAATAACCAAAAATTCGTCTTAGGTTTTTGAAGAGCTCCTCCAGTTGGATTTGCTTGATGATTTTAGCTTGAGGATGAATGTATGGATCACCACTTTACCCTTCTTAATCTCTGATTGAAGAAGAGGGTTAAATATTTTTATTTGAAGAAGGCAATTCAACATTCAAGAGCAGAGAACATAAACCTTCCGGGTTTAGCTAGAGAGAGACACTCTAGTATTCAAAATGGAAACTGGAGAAGGAAAAACTAAAGGAAGAAAGGTAGGAATTACATGGATTGGTAGATTACTGATATGTTTACCAATTTAATTTATTTATTATTTTCTGTTGCACAAAAAACGTTTTTATAAACACTAAAAGTTTTAAATTTTTTTTTGGATAGGAAAATGTTACTAGCACAGATTCATTGTTGGCCTCTTTAGGTATGGAAATATTTGAAAAACTTAAAAATATTCCTCTTGAAACATTGATACAAATAGCTCAACTACAATCCCAACAAAATTCTCAAACTCCTTGTGCTAATGAAATGATTCAGCGGGAATCAATTGATTCTCCATGCACTGCTCGGTCGAGTAAAGGGTCTAGGAAAAGAATAGCAAAAAAATAAAGCAAAGCTACTTAGCAAGGTGTTGAAACCTCTAGTGTGGCTACAACACCTGGAGCACAAAATTCTAGTTCTTGCTTCGATTCCTATACGTCAACGATTGGTACCATAGGTACACAGATTGATTATGACCGTCGCAGTGGTGAAATTAGATGAACAAGTGTTCGAAAAAAATTAATGGATAGGTTGAGAGATGCATATTTTCAAATATTTATATACCATTTACATCTCCCATTTTTTAAGATTCCCCTTCACCTCACGAAGATGTTCATACAAGATATGGAAACAGAATTCAAGGAGGGTTGGTCAGTGAGGAAGGTGCAAAAAGAGATGTCCAAGAATTCTAAGAGGTTTTGGTGCAACCAATCCAAAAAGATAAAAAAACTTCATCCTAATGAGAGGTATAGAAAGAGACCAATGGACATACCCGTGAAGGTATGGAAAGAGTTGGTAAAAAATTATGAAAAGTTGGATGCTCAGAAAAAGGATGGCAATGAGAATATCTAGGTATTGTATTTTCCTTTTAAAATAAATTTAAATTTATAGATATAATTCTCAATAATCATGAATTTTCTAATTATTTTATGTTGCAAGACAAGGCCATGAAGGAACGATTGCCAAAGATAAATGCCACATGTTGAAGTGGCCAAAGAGGTCTCTAGGGTCTGATTACTATTTTTGTCAGTATCTACAAATGGCCATTATTTTATTTGTTAAATTTTCCTTGTTAAGCATAAATGTAATACATCTAATTTGTCCATGTGTCATATTCTTACCAGAAGAAAAGTACAATCGCCATCCAAATAACATCGAGAAAGAAACAATGCAACATAAAAAAATGGTCGGACTTTATTATTTGGATGGAAACAAAGGTATTTCCCATAGAAACTATATATATTGTCCATATGGCATATTTAAGTTCTAGTATTAAAAGCCCTTCAATAGAAGAATGTTTTCCTAATATTGCAATAATATGCCTATTTGGAATTGTAATGGAAAATAAGAATGAGATTCACCAATTGATTTCTTGCAAATATTAGATTTGTTAACTGTGATATCTAAATAGTGCAATTTTGTGTTAGTAATTTTCCTCTATAGGAATCAAAATAATGGAAATTGGCTAGTTGTGCTTACACAGAAATCATATCAAGTTTAGCATTTACATAATTGTTTTGTAGAGACGACCCATATGTTAAAGTTTTGTGTAGTGCTCTGCCTAATCGGTAGAGAACTGGGTCCATTTCTCTGTGATGTTCTCTATCTTAAGCTCATTCTGAGTTAGTTTTTAATAAAATCAAGACATTTTAGTCATATTACAGGTTCATATCCATGTATGTTCTATTAGTTTTATAAACATATTAATGTATAAATATGAACTGTAAACATATTAATGTAGAAATATGAGCTATACATGTTTGATAAACTTCATGAATTTTTGTAAGTTAGACAATAATACCATGCATGAATTTAGTATCTAAATACCTAGAACTAGCGGTTGTAGTAGATCCAACAGTTTTTTGTAGACCTTGTAGGCTCCTTCCTCTTCCAGCTTTCCATCCAAGCCTTTATTAAAAAAATGATGTGCCACCCTACCGACCAGATCTCATCATGTGCTAGCCCTAGGAAACCCATGGGTTTCCTAGCCCCTGAGCCCACAGACCAATAATACTGAGAGCAACTTCCTCTCCATCTATATCTTTCTTCATTTCCACCCATTTTTCAGTCATTTACAGATATTCTAGTCCTTGAGTTATCCCCCTCCTCAAGTTTTTCCTCATTATCTCCTCATGCAGAGTCTAATTTCCCAAATAAATCCAAGCTCCCCATCTCCCTCTGATACCTCTCCTAAATACACATTTTCTTCCTACTTTCTTCCACCTTACTCCACCGCCTTTCCCCCAAAACACTTCATTCACCTACCTCTTTCAGTTTTCGATGCTAGTAAATTATTATAATCATGAATATACATTTATTCATTCAATTGCCCTTATCTCGAGCATCCGAATAGTTAAGGTTATTTAAGTTGAATTATATAAGTTGGTTGTCTGGCATTTATTAATTATTGGAATGTTCACCACCGGTCCCTCACGAGATGGTCATTTAATAGCTAGTCCTATTCAAATCAATTATGTTGAACAAAATAATAATTTAGTAATTATCTTGTGTACAGGTGAGTATCTTAGTTGTCTTACTTTATCCGGAATCCGATGCTAGTAATCATATTAATTAGTATTATTATAAAATCAATCATGTCATATCTTGATGGTCATATTCCATAGTTCAATATACATGTTTAACCTAGACAGAATCATTTGGTGTATTTGATTAATATTTATTTTACTCGAGTTATTTCCACTTGGGTTTAATTGAACAATTGACTACATTTACCACAAGAGCGTAATAATAACAATAATAATAATAATAATTGTTTAATTAATTAATTGACTATGTTTAACACAAGATCTTAATAATCATCATAATAATAATAGAAATAATTGTCTAATTAAACTATCGGTTATGTTTACCAGAAGAGACACTATTAATAATAATAATAATAATAATACCATTAATAATAATTATAATTAAAGACATTTTATAGTTGTTTGTTTTTAATCACAAGTATCATAGTCATGAGCATGTTATCTCTAGATTCATAATCAAAGCACCTTTAGGGTTTTAAACAACCCTAAAAATTTTGTTAATGTAAATGAACAATGTTTTAAGTCTATGAACGACAACTTTCTAAAGATTATTCTAATTTACGACACTTGATCACTTACGTATTACAATGTTCACCTATCAATAATGAATATGTTAACTTAACATTCATTATTTCATTAACATATTTACCTATGAAAACCTATACCATTATTGATCGTGTTAAGTCTTGGTATGCCGATATTGGTATACGTGTGCAAAGTGTGCATGCATGGCCAATGCATGCACCAATCATACACGTACTATAAGAAAACATCATATATCCTATGTCTATATATATATATATATATATATAATAAAATAATAATGATTCACATAGATAGGACATTGATGGATACAAGACATAACAATCGCAATTACCTACTCGGATTAACATACAACATGTAATCTTTTCAGCATCATCAATCATTAATTATTAATGAATTAAGTTATAACATCATTATATTTTCAGATTCATTACTCAATCAATTGTTTTCAAGGAAGAGACACCTACTACTACTAATATTGGTGTTGTAGATCCCCCCCCTGACCCAACACAGTACTAGATATAACATCCTCCCATCCTAACCTACGTCCGCACCCTCCCTATCCTTCCTCTGCTAGTATAGAAGTGGATTTCGGCTTCACCGACCTGACCACATAAGAATCTAAGAGCGATAGCGTCAGCTGAATAGCAGACCTAGCCTCTCCTAGCAGGCATCTGACCGTCGTCATCACAAAAACATGGGGAGCATGTCTCAGCATGGCCTTCCCACAACCTCGGGTATCATAAAAACATAGGGTGGAACACATCCATCCCTCTCAACATCTTGGGTCTATATACCCTATCAAAACATACTTTGCTGCTATCGAGATTATTGGTCTGTGTCATCGTATCATCAATTTGGTAATCAAGGCTCTTCGGTAGAAATAGGTACTATACCACACTTCATATAAAGTATCCATTTATTACATAGCCCATGTGTCCTACAGATTAGTACTTTGAAAACATACATTCATAACAATATCTCCATTCAATCATCAATTGGTGCATATTATCAACAACATTTTGTTTCATTGTATAAATCACTAAATTGATCACATCATGGGTCAATGTCCATGTACCACATCATATATATTACATTTATCAATGATGACAATTAAATGTACATGGTCTTTATGAACAAAGGAATATCATGATAACTATAACATAGTGACCTCACAAACATAATCATAACATCACAATCAATGTATCAACATAAGCATAGTAACATCTTAGACATAGTAGCAGCATCTATCATGTCATAAATATGGTTTACTCAATCAAACCGGGTCCAACATTTACTAAGAAATAAAATGCAACATGTCGATATGTCTAGTCAAATATGGGCATTACATTTTGGTATTTTTCAAAATTTTAACTAACTTGTGCAATAAACCAAACCAAGTACTCAAAAGGATGAAGTAAGAGTACAGTCCACCTTAGGAATTCACATATCAAAGACAACAATCCCACAAAACTCATGGTTCATATTAGAATGGTAAGCATAGTCCACAAACTAGTCAAGAAAGGTTATCACAGTTCATGGCCTAGCCCTAGAGTGCTTACACAGTCATGGACTAGCCTTGAAAGGGCTCTCACAATAGTCAGGGATCATCAAGGGAGAGTCACCATAGTCATGACCCATCTTGGAAATGTTGTCAACTGTCACGACCTAGCTACAAACAGCCTCGAATCAACCCAGATTACTCCAACCAATCACGGCCTAGCCCGCAAAAGTTAGACAAGTCATGACTCATCTCCAAATGTTGTAAACAAGTCACAGCTTAGCCCAAGAGGGATAAATAAATCACAATCCAAATTACAGAAAAGCAACAAGGTCATAACCCAGCTTAAAGGGAAGCAAAAACATTACGATATGCTCATATAAAATAGCAACAAACCCTAGACAAATTGCAGATGGTGACGACCCAACAAAAATAGAATCAACAACAGCAAAAATATAGAATGTCAAGAAAACAATGTGGTAGCAAACCCTGGTCATCAAGTAGATGAGCAACAGTAAACTTTATATGCCAAGTAAGCGAAGAAATGAACCCTTAAAGCAATTAAGAATCAAATCTCTCTTGTCAAGCCTTCTAAAAGGGTCACTCATGGATTATACAGAAGTGCCACCAAGTCGATTCACCCATGTCTAGGGCATCATCAATATGCAACATTGTAGTTATCCTTTACTCCCTCTACTTTTAGAGGTAAATGTGTTGCAAGATATGACACATATCAACACTTTGATCCCCTCTGCATTGAATTAAGTCTCATGCTTCATTAATGTATTTTTGGCCTTTCTTTTCAAATGGTTTAGATTAGAATGGTAAGCTCAGTCAACAACCTAGTCAAGAAAGGTTATCGCAGTTCATGGCCTAGCCCTAGAGTTCTTACATATTCATGGCCTAGCCTTGAAAGGGCTCTCACAATAGTCATGGTTTATCCCTGGAGGTTAACAGAAGGACATGGATCATCAAGGGAGACTCACCATAGTAACGACCCATCTTGGAAATGCTGTCAATAGTCACGACCTAGCTAGAAACAACCCTGGATCAGTACAGGGTACTCCAACGAGGCACGACCTAGCCAGCAGGAGTTACACAAGTCACGACTCAGCTCCAAATTCTGTAAACAAGTCACACCTCATCCCATGAGGGATAAATAAATCACAATCCAAATTTAGAGAAAAACAACAAGGTCATAACCCAATTTAAAGGGAAGCAAAAACATTACGATATGCTCATATAAAATAGCAGAAAACCCTAGACAAATAGCAGATGGTGAAGACCCAACAAAAATAGAATCAACAATAGCAAAAACATATAATTCCAACCAAATAATGTGGCAGCATACCCTAGACGTCAAGTAGATGAGCAACAACAAACCCTAGATTCCAAGTAAGAGGAGAAATAGTAAACCCTAGATGCCAAGTAAGCGGAGCAACGAAACCTTAGAGCAGTCAAGAATCAAATCTGTCTTGTCAAGCCTTTTAAAAGGGTCACACATGGATTATACAAAAGTGCCACTAGGTCAATTCACCCATGTCTAGGGCATCATCAATATGCAACATTATATTTATCCTTTACACCCTCTACCTTTAGAGGTAAATGTGTTGCAATATATGACACATATCAACTCTTTGATCCCCTCTGGATTGAAGTAAGTCTCATGCTTCATTAATGTGGACTTTTGAACTCTGATCATGAACAAGTGTGCATGTTCAAACTTTGTCAACTCGCCTAAAAGTCCAAATAGGTGCAACCTAGTTGGTAACAGGATTGATTCTACATTAAAACCTAGTTCAAATTTAATTTCATGGCATTTTATATAGTAACCTCCGTCAATAAAGTTGAAGTTGCTTATTCAGACATACGGTCTCAGGTTTTCTTACTCAAATGATTTTAAGGATGAAGAAAAGCACTAAATTGAAGAACCATTTCAACCTTCTATTTCTAAACTTCTACTTACAGAGAAGCTTGGCCTGCTACCTATTATGGATCTTTTTGGTGTATGTACTATAGAAACAGTCTTCTGTAGTCAACAAAAATCATGTCTTGCAGAAAGATCCATCTAGAAGCTTTATTGGAGGATAGTTTTATTGATACAAATATCCATACATCTAGCATCATATGTTCATATTCTACAACCTGTAATTATATCATGATGACATTTATATGGTTATGAAGGCACATATGTTGTATTATCTTTGCTTCCATGGTTGACAATCTAGAGAGTGGAACCTAGATATTCTAGGAACATCAGAAAGAGATAAAAAATTGGCCTCATCCATATTAACAAGCTTGTATGTACTAGAGAATTAGTCTTCCCAATTCTGTAGTCAACAAAAATCATGTTCTACTAAAATTTAGAACCTTTATTGGAGGTTATTTTTAGTGATACAAGTATCCATACGTCCAACATCATCTCTTCATATTATACAACCTATAATTATATCACAACAACATTTATATGCCATGACTCTATTTCTTAAGGCACATATGTGGTATTATCTTTTCCTCCCTGGTTGACAGTCTCAGGATTTGGACCTAGAGATTCCAGGAACATCAGAAAGAGCTCAAAAATTGGCATCATCCATATTAACAACGTGTTGTTCAGACATATTCTTGTGGAATATAGGTAATTAATATTATAGTTATTGATTCCGAGAAGTATTACATATGTTTACAGACATATGACTAATGAAATCGTCATTCATAAAATTTAATAGTATGTTTCCCAAGGATATGAAGGGTTTACTTCCAGGAGGTAAATAGGCATGCCTTATACATAAAAACTATTAATAATTTTAGATCCATCTGCTTTTAGCGGAGACTGAGTTTATGTTCCAGTTTTAGTTTTGACTCCTAGGACATATAAATGCTTGCATGCCATTTACAATTTTACAGTTGACTAGAGATCAATCTGGATTTTAACACAGAATTGAAGTTTAAGTTCCAGTTGTAGCTTTGACATATATGAGGAAATATAAACGCCTATATCCAATTTGCAATAGTGTATCCCTTTGACTGTAGAGTGAAATTTTGATAATACAAAGTAAATAGTCATATGCTTGTGTACATCAATTGCAATTACTATAGTTCAAGGGTTTTGAGGTAAATTTAATACCCGCAACTAACATAGAGTTTGATATACACTTAGTTTTCGTTTCATATGATTTGTACACCTTAAAATGCTTCTATTATATTAGTAGAGGATATTTAACTACATGTATACATTTTTTTTCGATATAACACCATTATGTAGCTGGCCATTTTCAGTGGAATTCAACAACATTATTTTTAGTAGATTTCTATAGCAGAATTTCACAACATGATGGTAGTCACCTCAAGTGCTACTAAAATTAAATAAGATGATTTTGCAGGCCTCAAAATTAAGAGATGCATTGGATATGAATGTCCCTTTGAAAAATGACAAAATTCTCTTTGAAAAAATGCATAAAAGGAAAAGTAAAAAGAAAAACAAATTCCTATAGATTGAAATCCAGAAATGGTGGTCTAATGGACAATCTGGTGATGATGTAGTTTGGGCCTTGGTTTTTGAATGGTTCACTCAGACATAACGGATGGCTGTGAGAGTACGAGATTGAGTTAACTCTTGAATGAGTGGCTCATGGGAAAGAGCATATCCATGCCCAAAGCTTAATTCTTCCAAGCTTGACATCACGTCATATCAACATGAAAAAATCCTTCGACAAGAAAATTATAGAGTCTGATTAATTGAAACCTTTATATGTTTTTAGTTAACCATGGTACCTTTCTTTTTCTCAGCCACGGGTTTTTACATGTCCAAAGCATAAAACTGAGATCACTGCTTGTACTGATAAATTTTCATTCTAACATAAAGGTTGTTTAACCGAAGGATAATTATGTGTTTTTATTATTTTTATTCTATAAATATTCTATGAATAGAGAGATCATCTTAAACATGAAAATATGTGAAATGTTTGTCCAAATGTCTTCTACGTATTAACTAGACCAGACCGAACTAGATATGATCAATTTAGTGCCTTTGTCGATCTTAGTATTTAGTCCCAAGATACTCTAGAGATTCTTTACTATCTATCATGGTCACATGACCTATATGAGTCCACCTAGACCCATCCTGAAATAGGTTAGTTTAGACCAGACCCAGCTAGACTCAGCCAGACACATCTGACAAGACTCAACCAGACTTGCCAAGTCTTAGGTAGACTTGGCCAAGTCTGACAAGGCAACCCAGGTCAAACAATGTCCCTATGTTTTAACAGGCCAAAATGGCCATTTGCCTTCACATTTTAACTTTTCTCAGAGTGTGTTTTGGAGTAGGGTTTTGCACTAGGGATTTGGAATTTTACACAGTTGGTATTTTACACTAGGGATGTCTATAAAATACCTTTTCCTACTATAGTTCCTACTACTAATGTTCCAAAACCTTGAAAAAGAATAGAGACCCCATCTACTTTTACTATATGCTTGCACACTACTAGACCATTCATATGGGCTAACTAAGGTCCTGCCACTTGAATTCATGTCTTCACAACTAATATAGGTTGCAAGACTGATGACATAGCAGAAAAGAGAACTGCTCCCAATCAAAATGTTAATTGTTCCCTTGGTTGACTTTGGGCATGGTTTTTCTCACAACCTTCTTCTCCTATAATTCCTTACAATCATACTAATTGACTACTGTCAGTTTTCCTTCTCCAATATTGGGCTTCCAGACTTTGCGTCGGAGAGATTTGCTAGCCAACTGCAATCTGCCTTGAATATTTGTCAAACACTTTAAATGGAAACTGTTGTAGGTTTAGTGTGACTATTTGAACCATATGAGATTATCATTATGGATTTTGACTGCATTTTTGGTGTGGTAGAGCATGATGATTGGTGGTATCTCTTACAACTAAACAAGTGGTATTTAACATACTGGTATTTGATTCTACAAATATCTACAATTCCATCAATCCACAATGATTGTTTCTAGATTTCAGGCCAAAATTTTCCCTTCAGGAGTTGAAAAAGAGCCAATTCGTAGAATATTTAGACTAGGGCTAAATTTTTTAAACAAATTGTCGAATATCTGCCTTAAGTGGAGATATATTTGTCGATTGGCATAATTATAATTGTATCTCAGTAAATAGCTCAAGACATTATTGTACATGCCCTGTAAACTTTTCCATGATATTACATTTGCTTTCAGAGAGTTATAGTAAGTAGACATGAAAGTCCATGCACTTTTGTTGTTTACCCTTAACTGATTTTGGATAATGTTCCAGAATAAGGTGTAGTGGAAAATGCTAGCTTGTTTTCCATGTCCATGATGGTCCTATTTGGATTCTCAGAACCATCCTAGGGTTTCGTTCCATTGGAGAATGTAAAATTTGTGTAACCTTTCCCATTATCAGCCCAATTGGTAATATTAAGGTGGAACACTTTTGTCTGCTTACCTTTAAATCTAAGATGCAAACAACCAGAGCTAAACATGGGCTTTAAATTTCATCATTTAAACTGAACTCTTAGTCACATTGAAAACCTAAGGATCATTCTTTCGTTTTCCCTTTTTGAAGTCATTAAACTGCACTTGTTGGTTAAAGGAGGGCCGCTTTGCAGTGATTTAAAAGTAGTTTAATTATCACATCACTGAGTTTCTGGTGTAGTTCATTCTTAGTTTTCTTAACTTTTAAGGCTTCGGATTGAATTTTTAGATTCCTACTGTGGTTCCTTCCATTGGAGAACCTAGTCAGTTGGGTAACTTTTTCCATTAGCTACCCAATCTTCTAATATAGCATCCAAGAAGGGAGTTGTAAGACATGTTGCATGCAGCATTGAGAAACAAGTTGGATCTTTATGAATGAGTTCACTCATAAGTGTCACAGCTGAAGAGAATATGTCACCACAAAACCTATGGGAATGACAAAATATTAATGATAGGCTTGATGGCAAGGTACTCTCCTCTAAGCTGGCATGCCTTGTTGTGGCATACATTGTTGATCCCAGTGCCTTGAGTAACCTCAAATTGTACTCTCTTAATAGTACTGTCTAGACCTCCAGGGATGTCAATAAAATATGTATGCCTACTATAGTTCCTACTACTAATGTTGTAAAACCTCAAAAAACACTAGAGACCCTGTCCGCTTTTAATGTATGCTTGCATACTGCTAGACCATTCATATGGGATAACTCATCTCCTGCCACTTGAATTCATGTCTTCATAACTAATATAGGGTGCAAGATATTTGACACAATAGAAAAGATAATTGCTCCCAATCAAAATGTTAATTGTTCCCTTGGATGACTTTGGGCATGGTTTTTGTCAAAACCCCAAAAATTTGAAAAAATTTAAAACTTTTATAAATAGCATAAAATCACACTAATGCAATCATGAAATACTGATTAGTTAATGCTACTAGATTTGTAACAGAATGATCTTTACTTGTGCTTAGAATATATGATGAGTTTCTTGTCAGTTTTCTGAATGTTTTCTGTTTGCAACAGCAAGGGGATATGTTATGTCAGACTGGGCTTACTTAGCTACTAAGCTAACGTAGCAGTTTTTCTTTCTCTTACAGATTTACAGGTAAGGTTCGGGTCGCTGCTAACAGAAATTTTTAAAGTATTAAAGTAATAAATTGATGTACCAAAATCATTCAGTAAAATGTAAATGTATGGTAGCCAGTATAATCAATCCCTCACAGGTATTGCTTCCCCTGTACTTCTTTTTAAAACAAAATTCAATGATAGATAGTTTAGAGATACTAGAGAAATAGATAGCTATTTTCATTTATACTAGCAACATTAAATATCCTTATGGAATACTGAATCCATTGAGTTTACTGTAGTGCACTCAAACTATTTATTCTCTAGTACATAGCTTAAATCTGGATAATCATGTTTGATCCTATTACTTTCTACCTATTTGCTGTTTGTCATGTCATGCCAAGTATACAAATTCAGGACATGTTTGACTGTAAAAATCAATTATAATGATTGAAATAAGTAAAGTCCATATATGCTTTACTTCTAGCAGCTACAGGATTTCCTGCTAGCTATAAGTC
Source organism: Pseudotsuga menziesii (assembly GCA_001517045.1). Lineage (NCBI taxonomy): Eukaryota > Viridiplantae > Streptophyta > Pinopsida > Pinales > Pinaceae > Pseudotsuga > Pseudotsuga menziesii. The sequence continues at coordinate 215,899 of LPNX011204771.1, forward strand.
TTTACTTAGTAAATTTCAAGAGTGTGGAGTGATGGAAACTACCTTATTTCCACGATTAATAACTAATTATAATTTCTATGTGCATCTTTGGAATTATCATATAGTATCATAATCTCTTTTACTATGAACTCCCAGGTTTAATAAACATCAAGAAAAAGGTGATGGCAGTTTACATAAGTTACTGGTCTAGCTATAACTTATTAGTTCTTGTAATTCTTTGCACATAAAAATAGTTACAAGTATACTATTCATCATACGAACTTAAGACTAAAATGAAGTTCTTATAAATTCTACCATTGCTCTTGATTTGTATTTGATAAGGCTCAATAAACATAAGAAAACACAGTTCTAAGGGTTATTAAAGGACAAAGCCATTCTAAAGATAAAGGAGTTTATGGAGTTATAACAAACCCTTAACTTGTTCAAGGTCTTTCTCTAGAAACTATCATAAATGAACAATACCCATCATTAAAAAGAAAATGTTATATTTATTGCTTTGATGGTAGACTAGGGTAGTTGATCATAAGGCCTTAAATCTTATGAACCATGTTAACTTAACTTCATACCAATATCCCTATAATTTTTATAATGCAAAGTTCGTATTGTTATGTTATTATGCAAAGGCTTACCCTCAAGCGAGCTCTATAATGTATGGTTTACAATATAAACACCAAGCTATGGTTATCATTACAATGTAATTATATTATAGAAATAATATAGTTTTAAGTTTGTAATGCATTGTTTAAATGTTATACTCTAACATTACAATGTGTATAATGTAATGCAGGTAAGGCCAAGGGTTAACGACCTTATGGAAGTCTCCATACTATGATTTGTTTGGAAAACCAAATGATTTAGAAACATTATAATTCGACCCACTCATATGCAATTATTAAAGTGTTGTCGTGGTTGTTTTACTGCCTTGCACTGGGGGTTTAAAAGGTTGACTCGACCTTCACTTTCATCAGTCTCTCCCTTTCCTTCGGGCTTGAAGCTCTGCAACCCTCCTGGTTCATTTCCAGTCGATTCTTGCCCTACTGCCGTTCGAATGTAGCTCCCATCCATGGTGCTCCTTTACAGCTTTGTGTAGAAGTTTATGGCTCAGTTGATGGCAGCATTGTAGTCGTTGAAGGACTTAGGGCTACTTCGTTGAGCTCCATTGACTATTCTGTCACGACATGCATGTGAGACCTTCGATTTATTTACTATCATTGCTTCCATTTGGGAGAAAATACTTGGTTTATCATCAGCTCATTGTTGCAGAAGAAGGAAGGGTTTGGTCACCCCGACTCTTGGTTACTTGGCTGTTTTCTCCGTGGCTGCTCGTCTTCAATCCTCGCTGGTAAGTTACAGTTCTGCACCCACGCTTTTGTATTTCAAAATATATAGATTACCTATGATGATGCTAGGGTTTCTAACCCTTAACTATTCCTTCAATGGCAGATTCGACCTCCTCGATGCAAATGGAATGCTCAACGTTTCAGCTACTAGCTGCACCGCTAAGCCTGGTCTCAACCATGGAATACCTCCTTGCTGGTTGTGGTGAATGGATGCACTTCAGTGGTTACTTTGGTTCTGAGCTACGTATTTAGCTGTAGGTTATTAAAATAGTTTTACCAGGGTTAACCCCTGCGCTGAACATATGTAAATGATTTTGGCCAAAGCTGTATTTACATACTCGCCTTTATTTAAGATTTTTATCCTGTATAGAGAAGAAACCAAAAGATAGTTGATGACTATAAGTCTATTGTAAAATGAATTCACGGCTTCATGTTTTACTTCTCTGCTAGTGCTCTTAAATTAACTAGGGTTTTCACCCAAATTTTGTAATACCGCCTAACTTAAAGCGTTTACTGCATCTTAAGTTTATGTTAAGCATGTATTCTCTTTACTTTACTGCTCTATATATAAATAAATAAATTATAAACCTTCACCATTTACTCTGTGGGTTTAAGGTGCAGCCGTGGGTTAAACATTGTCTTTCCATATAATATTATTATATTTGTGTAACTGTGTTTAAATGTTCTTACAGGCTGGACGTCTTTAAGTATAGTTTTTTTTCTGCTCCAGGTTAATGTATAAAACAGAGTTATAGCTATTCTATTGATTGTTAAAAAGAACAGGGTTTTACCCTCGGTTATTTTGAAACTTTGATAACCGTTTTTCCCTCTCGTGTGTTTCTTCTTAAACACAGTATAATAGGGCTGATGCACAATCATGGACTCCTTTAAGGACACTTTAGATGCCACATAATACTAGAATAAATGGAAAACTCTGATTTTAGGTGACAATTAGGG
>LPNX011204772.1:0-11644 GCA_001517045.1 Pseudotsuga menziesii
ATATTCGGAAAGGTGATTCAATTTCCTACATTTCATGTTTTTTACTCAATGCAAGATATTTTGCATAAGTATTTCAAAAAATCCAAGTAAGTTGAGGGATTCCTGATTTTTCAGGTTTCTATTGCATCTAACGCGCCAAAAAGGTCCATCATCTTCTTGCACTCACCCTACTATTCTACTGCACAATACATCACCAAAAGATCAACTCATTATATTAGGGCTTGTGCCCATTCTCATAATAATAAATCCAATACATCAGGTCCTATGGCCAGTACAACAATAATATTCTTTGTCCGACAGGGCCTACGCCCAATATATAATCACATAAAAAACAATAAATCATGTTCAGTGGGGCATACGCCTAATATATAAACATAAACATGACATCAAAGTAAATCATGTGCAGTAGGGATCATGCCCAATATAATCAAGGACAAAATTCGGGATATTACACTGTAAAAGTTGCACTATTTGGAAAGAGAAGTTTTCCTAGAAAAACCACTTAAGATTTGTAGAAGGAAAAATATCTTGACCTAAAATGCATTCCTTCACTACTTTCACTTTTTGAAAGGATCTTATAAAGGTCTCATTCCAACACAACGAACTAGGGTCTCATTCCAACACAAAGAACTAGCAAGTTCAGAATAGAAAAAATTTCATATTAAAATATGCAAAAAGACCTAAGGGATTAGTTTAGTGTACCTTAGCTTGTCTTGGGGTGATCAAAGAATATAGAGAAAAAGGTATTATGTCGGGTTATGGCAGGGGGGCATGGGGTTGTCCATTTCTTTGTTTGGAGGATTCTACACTGCTACATATATGCACCATATTTGTATATATCACCTTTTATTTAATGGAGTTTACGATTATGAATGTTTTTATCATTTGTAGTTTCTATTATGAATATTACGGTAGATCTGGCATAGTGATTAAAGATTACCATATGCGAAAGAAGACATATGTTAATGAGTTAAGGAAGACCGAATTTTTATTTCAATATGAAATTATATGTTGCTGGTAAAATTAGTTAGATCTATAAAGAAAAAAATGTTATAGTTTCTATTATGAATATTAAGGTAGATCTGGCATAGTGATTAAAGATTATAATATGCGAAAGAAGATATATGTTAATGAATTAAGGAAGACTGAATTTCTATTTCAATATGAAATTATATGTTGTGCGTAAAAAAACGTTAGATTACATAAAGGGAATACCTGGTTAAGGTTTACACAAAAAGAATACTTTATTATAATTCATAAAAAGTGAACAAGTATCAGATGATTTCCAAGAAGATGAATCAAATCATAATATATTGCAAGAGCCATGTGTGGCAATGTCTCCAACATTGTCACATCTTGTTGCAGATTAACGTGAAAGCTTCATAAAGATTAGCATTTGTATTTGTATCGAATCCTTCCATGATCAATAACAATTAAACAAAAACGTTTATATATATATATATATAATTTTTCTTAGGTTTTATTTAAACTTTAACAATGTAAATAGGTTTGGGACATGGTAACAATTATTTTCTTCCCAACATTCAAATTCCTTGTAGATATTTTGCAGTGATTCTAGTATCAAAGTTGTATATGGATTCTAGGCATAGGGAGAAAAACTACCCACAACATTTAGGGAATCACGATACAAAAAAGTCTCACAGACAATCCTACTAAAAATCTGAAAATCAACAGAATTGGATTGGCGCATATAGTTGGCCCTCAAAATAGCGCATTCTTAAAGCTTCTTAAAAATCCAAATCCTTCGCCAGCATGAAGTCCCATCACCCAATTTCAGTGCAAAGCAATACGAACCTGAAAACAAACTTAGGGAAAACAACCTATATTGCAAATATCAAGAAGGAGAACAAAAAAAGCAGCATACATATCAAACGAACCTGAAGTGTCTTGACAACAACACTGAGGCCAGTGCCTGACTTGACAATAGCAGTACCATTCTCTTCTATCCATCATTTGAAAACATAGCTGAACCAACCTCCACCGAGAACACTCTCTCGCCTAAAGCTTTTGGTGCCAGATTTTAGCTCATTGAATGTGAATTTCAACAACTCGGATGATATTCTTAATTGCTCCTCTAGCTTGCAAGTACTTGTAATGCTCTCTGTACTGGAAGTGCTAGGGAAGTTGGAAATGGTTTGCTACTATAATTGATATTTTTTATTTTAGTTGTGCATCAATGTGTAGTACAAAAAAAAACATCTCTCAGTTAGCTTCTAAGGAATTCAAAAACTAGAAATTCAATTGCAATTATATTTTTAAGAACAAACTCCTTTAAATGACATAATAATCTATTGGAATTCACGGACCAAATTATAACTTAATACGAGCTATTAGAAAAAGCTACTTCCAAAATCCCAATTATATTGCAGATCATTCAAGACAATTTAAAATAGTTGCAGATCATTCAAAACAATTTAAAATATTTTCGCGTCCATCAACCAAACAACCAAATTTAATGTGATACAAATGAGAATTAACGATCCCTCTATTTTCCATTTTGTTTTTGTTTTCTTCGCTCACAGAAGGCACTCAACCAATATGTCATTTTGTAAAATGACCTTAAAAAACATTCGTTCGCTTTCATTTCTATAAAACCATATTAAATACATCATTTATAATTATGCTGCAAGAATAGGTTGCAAAGCGCACTTAAATGCCTGTCGTTTTATAAAATACAAAGCTACATAAAATACGAAATTACATGATATTGTTCTCATGCTACGGGGTAGCGATGGTGAGTCCAACTTCCCGATCAAAGCTTGAATAGTTGCATCCCTATATAGGGGTTTGAATTTGTAAAAAAAAAATTGTTTTAGTGTAACGTTTTTGTGAAACATACAATCTAATATATAAAAAAAATTCTAGGAAATTTCATGAGAAGTTACAATAACAGTGATTTTCAGAGTTAATGTGGAATTGGTAATTATATGGAATTAGCAATTCTCTGCATGATTCTATTTTGTCAAAAATGACCTTGGATCATGGGTCATGGTTGGTTTCTGTCTTTCAACAAATTAAGAGCCTTTTCCTGTACAATGTCAATTATTTAGCCTTTGGGTGGTACTTTTCCCAGGAAAACAATTTAGTTCATAATTGCTCAAACACGTTTATTAAACCCTCTTCATCCCACCGGAAACCCCACCCCAGCCAAACCCCACTTCAGGTTTTGTCGAGATTATTCACTACTCATAACAAGAAAATTATAAGCTCATTACCAAGGATGAGAGAGTCGTGAAGGTTGATGGTTTCGAACTTAATTGGCATGAAAAAGAGTTTTAATTGAGTTAAAATATAAAATATATTATTTGCCTACGAATTGCAATAAACAAGAACCCGATTTCCTATTATTCTTCTCTATTTTGTGTGTCCACTTACAATTTCCCTAGATGATGCAAGGCCAAACCAGACGCCTGTTAAAGCCACCTGCGGAAACCGAGCGACTTCTTCCATCGTGCCAGTAAATGAAGTGACTAACTTCTTCACTCATTGGTATTCCAGTAACATCATGCCGGTAAGCAAGCAAGAAAGCAACTGGTATTCCTCATCTTCTAAGTCTGTAGGTGAAAAGAAAGAAACCAAACAACAAAACCAACGGAACAGAAAAAGAAAATTAATATTGTGTGCGACAAACAGGAGAGTTGGTTGCGAGTGACTTGAAGTGTGTTGTGGGTGGCATTGCAATTGAATCAATAGAGTCTGGGGACAGTTGTTTTGGGTGTTTTTAGATCGTAGCTACAACTATTTTTTATATAAAATATTGTGATGAAGGTACAAATTAGGATAAATGCATGAATGAATGAATGAAATCTCAAAGTTGAAAGGGCTTTGGATTTTCTATACCAATGTCAAACTGTGCAGTTTCTATTAAAGAGAATATATAATAACATGGAAAATTCAAGAAACAGTCCAAATTTACAATAATAGAGTCCATAATGTGTAATGGATGCTCATCAGGTGACCAGTACTAGCAAATCAAAGAACCCATAAATCTTCTTGGCATGGTTCTTCAAGGCCTACTGATGACCTCCATCTTCGTCGAGATTTGGAGCGCAAATATTCGTACTCTGAAACTTCATTGATAAGTATTTAATGATGAAGAAATTAAAATTCCAAAATTCGAAGGATAAATTGAAAATTGTAGACCAAATTTCTCTGTGTATTTGTAGGGATTTGGATTAGTTGGAGACAATGGTGGAAGGGTATTAAATAGAATTGCAATGGTAAGCTTCCCTGATTGGGATATTGTTGGAGACCTTAAATCCTGAGAAAAAATGTGGCGTGAATTGAATAGAAAGCATTCACTCATTCTACAGGTTCCCTTGAGCAATATCTAGCACCGAATGCAGCGTGCTTCACTTCCATAAAGAAGTTTAATGGATGCCAAGTTCTACTTCCATCCATATATATCATATATCTCCTTGAATGTGTGCTACTATTTGAGTCCAATATTTATCATGGGCCTCCAACTCTTCCTTTCATCCCCTTGTGCTTCTGTCCAGGATTTACTGTAAATTTTGAGGAACGATTGCTACAGTAGGCATTTAAGAGAAGCATATATGGATCTGTATCCTTAAATTTTCTGCGTCATTGCATTCATGGCATGGATGGCATTGGCTGCCACACCTATTAATAATTCTATCTCTGCGTCTGCCAAATTAAATGAATTAATCAATCAATCACCACTTCTAACTAATTCCAATCAATGAATCGACCACCATAACATCCCATAGAGAATTTATTGAGACTTAGATCCTATCATTCTATTAATTCATATTGATTGATTGCACAACCTAATCAATTGAATTTATGCTCCACTGAGTTAATTGGATCGTCAATTCTCTCTCCACATCGATCCATGGAGCTGATTATATTAAAATTTGCATCCATTATCAACAACAATAACACCCAGCAAAAGTGCAACTTAAAGGTATGCCTCATTCTCAGTGGTCCCTTCTTATTAGTTATTTATTTCGAGGGAGAAACTTCGCTAGCTCATTTAATTATTTTTTGTCAAAGAAATTTGGGGATTCTGCCCTCAACTATTTTGTATTAATCAAACCAAATTCCACTGCCACTGTGAATACCATTCTCAAATTAAGCATTTTCCAATGCTGCTTACGTTATCACGCTGCCGGATCTTGGGGCACAAAGACCCAAGCAAATGTCACCTGCAAAAGAGCAGTAAAAATTAAGTTAAATCAATATTTAAAAAATTCAAAAAATAAAAATAATCAAACTATATTAAAATCATTTGAAAAATAAAATATTTAAATATGCCTCTCGAATTAATCAACCTAACCGATTCATATATATTCCCTGTCAGGAACATAATAATATAGAAACAAACTATTTACTTTAGACTAAGAGGCACGAAAGTATTCTTGGGGCAAATAACCAAATTAATATTTGCTTTATTAAACCTTAATATTGAACACGTCGGGTATTAGAGTTTGAATAATTTCAAAATGTCCATAGTATCCTATAAATGTTAGACAATCCACAGAGAGTTAAAGGATATTTGAAATCTATATATATCTACGTAATTATTCAATAAAGGTGATTTTTCCCTATAATATATCAAGAAGTCCCATCCTAAGGGGCCACATCCTACTTACCCCATGCTCAAGAGCCTAATCCCTCCTAACCCAAATAATCGAACCTACGACTTCATGATTGAGGGACAATGACTTTGTAGTGGGGGATTTGATAAATTGTGCTATCTGTAGAGGCTCAATCAAGTAAAGTTATATCCAAATAAATGAGACTAAAAACACAAGGCTTAAGAACAAAGTATGTTCCTAAAAACATGAGGCTACTTGGGTAAAACATTGGAGATTGACAATGTTTCCTTACATCTTATTTCATCGAATAACTCGAGCTAAATAATAAATAAAATGTTCCTCAAAATTATATAAGGTACAATGGATATTACAAAAGAACAAAAGATATGAATTCTGACTTCTTAATTATCAAAATTATTGAGCAATAAAATCATATGTAAAAATAGTAAACTAGCATAAATCTATCTTAAAAGGGATCTACCAGCACAGAGAGGGATCAAATATCTCAGGTTGCAAATCCTTCCTTCGAGTGAAAATGTTGAGGAAGTGTGTAATGCAATTTTTATGGTTTTAATTTATGTAATTTGTTTACTTTTATATATATTTCGTTCTAAATATTTTAAATTTAATTTTTGCCGACATCTTAATTTTTATAATTTTTTTATAAAGAACACATGTCAGCTCTTGGATGAGCACGAAAAGAGTTACAAAACTCTTCCTTCTAGGTTGTAGAATGCACCTCATTGGCACAACAACAAAAAAGAGTGAATATTAATAACACAAAAGTATAACCTCCATAAGTACCCAATACAAGAGTAGTTATAAAAAATGGGAGATTAACGATAGCTTATTTTGAAGAACACAACAAGTTGAGATAAATTTAATATAATATTAAAGACTAGATAAAAAAACACATTCAGTACATCCATGATGAACCACTAAGGGATTAATCGGGGTGAAGCTCTCAAGGGAGCCAAATGGAACTTATGTCTAAATCCTAACAAAGGTATAAACTTGTAAGAAGATAGGTGTAGTACAATTAATATAAATATAGATGGAAGATTTACTAGTAATAAATCCGAAGTAAATCTAGAGGGAATATTTACTTGGTAAGTCGGTCTTCATCAGTGAATAAGAGAAAATCCCTCTCGATTCAATGAAAATTGCACATGTTACTCCTCTATAACTTCCAAATTCGTAGTAATGAAGGTGGAAGTAAACGATGGATAATAACTAGTTCATGGTAAACCATGGAAGTAAATCATTAAGATCCTAAGTAAATGCTAGCTTAAATGATAAAAATTTAACATGATATCAGAGATAACTTGAGAAGAAGACACTGTGTAGCTGCAGAAACTAGGGCTTCCTACTTTTTTGATCTCTCTCCATATATTTTCAGCAAAATAAGGTTGGGATGACTCTCCTCCCCAGGGTGCATCTTTTTTTCGAAGCAGAATCTGATTCTGAGCATTTTCGGTTTTTGACTCAACATTGCTGCCAAAAATTAGGGCTTTCCATAGAAGTGGAATTTTTATGTGAGCCCAGGCTTGGATTGATCTCCTTCTCAAAATGGAAGTTTAGAGATCAAGATCAAATTATTTGGTTGGATAGAACTCCAAGAAAGTCAAACCCTAATCTGCTCCTGAACTAGCACTATAGAAATTCAGCTCCAGATCCAAATCTCACATCTTAACCTTGGAAGATCTAAATATTTTGTATTTCCATTTGAGGTTCTTAGTTAAGATGTCTCATCATACCAAGATTGATGAAAAGCTTGAGGGGGATGATAACTTCTGAGCCTGGAAGTATAGGATCTCCCTAGTCCTAGAAGAAAATGAGTTGGGCTCCTACATCAATGAGGAGATTCCAGTTCCAGAGGGAGATGAGATTAATGCCTTACGCAAGAAGAAGTTGGTTATGGATAAGAGGATTATTTCTGATTCAATCAAGGATCACCTCATACCATAGGTGTCCTCCCTAAAGACACTTAAAGCTATGTTTGATGCCATAACCAAACTGTTTGAAGGAAATAACATAAATCGGAAGATGACCTTGAGGAACCAATTGAATAATGTTAGAATAATCAACCCATATTTAGCCACCTTAGACATTAATTAATCCATTTTTTTCTTATTTTCCTAGTTTCAAATATTCCACTCTATGCAAGTTGACATCCACATGTCCTAGAAGTCAAAATTGCTAAAACTGAGTCATGGAGCACTTGGGAAACCTCCTAGAAACCATATTTAGTATGTCTACTTTATTCTAGATCCTCCCTAGTGCATATTTGTTTTTTCTACTAAGTTTCCTGCTTTATTGAGATTTATGGCAAAAGGGAAAGTAAGACTAGGTGTAGTTTTCTATTTTTTTCCCCTCATCATCCCCCATCCTTTTCTCCTAATAAGAGCATGTATGAGTTCTCTTTCCATCCCTTATTAGCTTGCCTACTTTACTTTGCCAATTTGTGAGACTCTAAGTGGATTTGGAAACTGCTTTATGCACCTAAGGGGGATTTGACTAGATTTAGTAAGCCTACTTTTTGACTATTTCAAATGGCATCCTTATGCATTAGAATATGTCATGTAATTATATATTGTAGTATCCTATGACTTCATAAGGTTGGCTATTGTACACTTATTCAATACATATTAGTGTTATGCTCCAATTTTAGTCTCCTTTGTTGATAAATTTCCATGTTTGATTAGCAATTTTTTGAGTGCAATTGTTCTATCACTTGGGTTCAATTTCCACATGGTATCGGAGCCTTTGTAGATTGATTTCTCTCCTTCCATATTGCTATTATAGGTTTGACATCTTGACTGGGAGAAAATTCTACTGGTTGAAGGGAACAATTCTGAGCTATGGATGAATCTCAGAATATCATCTTGACTCCATTTAATTTATTTGAATGGAAAGCAGAGATGGAGATATTGTTGAGAGTGAAAGGTCTTGTTGGCCTGATTTTATGAATCAGAGCTAATAAGGAGGTTTTGTCCACACAATCAGCTTAGAGCAGCGTCCTGTGTGTTTGGTTTAACAAAACCTCGCAGGTTATGGTCCTGCTACTAGCTAGTTTGTCTCTTAAGGAGAACTTAAAACCAGCAAAATCTAACCTGTTCTAATATCTATTCTACCTAAATACCTAAAATATCCTAAGTTTACTTTCTTAAGGAAAGACTTCGATTTTGGGGAAGTTTTCTAAATATGAAAACTTACTTATAGTATCCAGAATGAGTTAACAGTGCTAATTAAACAACAAAATAAAATTTAAAACTAATTAATATATCTATCCTATTTAACCCTATCTCAGCTGAGAGCAATTTGAAACTATATTAATTATTAATCAAATAACAGAAAACCGAAATACGATCTAAACAAACATATTTAAATCATAAATAAAGTTATTCTGCTATGTAATAATAGAAATGAAATTTACCCTATAAACACATAGTCAATTTCAACTTCCAAAACTGATTAATAATTAACTATCAAGACAGTCATTTGAATTTGAAATGATGCTTATTTAAAATTCACTGTTAACATACAAATGAAATTTTAAATAAACAGAAAAGTATATCATTAAAACTGATGTTTATAGTGAACATACTAATAAACAAAACCATAATGAAATATTTATTCAACAACTAACTTGAGATGATAAAGTGAGAAAAATTTTCAAACATCAATGTGTCACAGCACACAGAGTTCATTTATAAACAGAAGACAACAAACTGAAATATATGTATATATATATATATATAATCCAAAAATGAAATACCAGTCACAGTATCATTTGCAGATATCCAGTATCATTCATATGAAAGCTTCAGCTTCAAGTATGAGGTAGTACTAGCAACAAAATATATTTCATATAAGTTTCTTCACCACTCCATCCTCCCGAGTTCATCAAAACTCATAACTTATATACTACTAAGAGTTGGTTTTTTGCAATAAAAGCTACTTGCTACATTATAGGAACTACTAACCAAAAGGGGCATCTAATTACATCTATTACTAGAAATAGAAATCGACTGGCCTGAGTCGAGCTATCATAGAAAGTTCTTGACCATTGATAAAATTCCATCTGGTAACAAATCAGCCATATCCCCATGCCATCGTATAACCACATCCTGTATTTCTAGAAAAAGGCGATGATGATACTTCCTGCATTAAATTCAATCAACGCATCATATTAAAATGAGTTTAACACAGCTAACAGAAATATTTAAAAAATTATAAATGCATGCCTGTTAAATCTCTGATTTTACGGGCATGAAAAATCGAAGTAACCATTACCTGTTATGCTGTGACATAAGAGAAAAGAAAACTATTAAGCCTCATTATGAAGAGCGACTACTCTTCTAGCTTCGGCCAGTTTAGCCTTCAGCCTGATAATTTTAATATTTTGTTTTTCAATTCGCTCCAGTAGCAGCTGATTTGTGTTTAGTATTGATTTCTTGGATTTCTTGTGTTGATTCTTCTTCATGTTCACCTTCTTCCATCTATTGATCCATTCTAGCAATTCTTTCCTGAAAGTCTTGTTTTCTTCCTCCAATAAGGCCGTGCTGGACAGACACTGTTTAAGCTTCCCTTTAAATTCTGTGATTTTATCTTGATATACATTACCTAACACCTATTGCAGAGTTTCGTCCTCTTTAGTTACACGAGGAGAACGAGGACTGTCATAATGCTGATTGTGCAATGGTTCAAGATCAGCAGTGTTAACGTTTAATTCTGGTTGATTACCCTCAACCTCACCTGATTGCACATCACTTCCCTGCGCAGTAGCAGAATTCCCTACATCCATTGTGTTAGGGACAGGTATCGGAATATCATCCTCAATATTCACGACTGTCGGTTCAGTAGCTGTAGATTTGGAAGTCTGTTGATCGGACCTATATCCTGGAGTTGAATGAAGATTATGCATGCTTCTAGTAACTCTATGTGAAAACGATAAGTTTTCATAGTTCAACCCTTCCTTGTCACAACAAACCTGAGCCAAATGGTTCAGCTTATACATAGATTCTTTATCACATTCAGTAGGTTTATCAATTTCATCTTCGGCTAATCTTTCTTTTAATTTTACAAGGTTGTCATCATTTTTACCAGGTTCAGGTTTATCCAACATTTCCCTAGAATCGCAAGGAACTGAAACCCTATCAGCATTTTCATTAATTTCATTATCTATGGGTATATTTACGACCTCTGGCTCCTTACCCTCTGAGCTATTAACCTCAGGATTTATGGCCTTTCGTCTTCTACGAATTCGTGGAGATGGATTAGGCCAGTACTGTGTTGGCCCCAATTTACAGTCAACTAGAAATTTATCCCATGACACGCCTTTAGCAGATAATTGGAATTGTAGTAGAATTTTAATCAACCCATGATGACACAGACTACTGTTAGGGTTATTGAAATTCCTAACAGATTGTGACATTTTCTTAAGACTTTGCCAAAGATAGAAGGGCAAATTAAGTTTACAACCCTTAACTGCTAACAGCAACCGTAAATGATACAAGTGCAAATGGGAATAGCGTCCACAGCATGTCACGTACCTTACTAAAATTTCATAGTAGACCCTCCATTCAGGCTTTAGGAATTTTACAGGAACGCCTATCCTCAGCTTTGTTTTGTCTGGTAATGGCAATAACAGAGCCAGACACTTCTTCTTGTTGACCATCGTGCCCTTAAATCGACATTCCCCAACCTGTGGAAGTTTCGTGGCTTCAGCAATTTTATCTTCGTTGATGACAAATTCGAAACCCCCAATTCGCACCCTGTCATCTTCAAAACTCATAGCGAACATTTTAGTGATTTCCACATGGTGACCATCAAAGCTTCGAAATAAATGTGCCCATCCCATTTTCTCAAATCTCTTGGTAGCTTCCTGGTTAGCTTCAATCAATTCACACCCTGAAATCTCAAAGCAATTCAGAGGAGACATGGTTTCTCCAGCACTTTTTGGGCTTCGTCGCGAAATGAATGGGGAAGTGAAAACAGAGGGAATAGGTACCCATACGCATGACATGATGGATAACCTTCACATGCTTCAAATCTGATCG
>LPNX011204772.1:11996-112403 GCA_001517045.1 Pseudotsuga menziesii
ATGTAGTGGTATGAAGAGTAATAAATCGCACTCTCTAATGTTAACGATGTATTGATAAAATAGCAAGATTAATATACTATATATGTACAAGACTAAGTTTAAAACCTATTTACACATTGTATCGACACACATATATACCATCATATAGGATATTTATCTTAAGTAAAAATTTTCCTATACAAACATCATCTAACCATTAACTATGATATTTACAATGTTCATAATAGGGTATTATATATAATGTTAACTTTTGAAATTATCTTAGTCTTAGGACCGACAATACCCTAAATGTGTTTTATGAAATTTTACTTGGCACAAATCCTTAAGTCACATAAATTCACTATGATGATTTCAATAACATAATGAAAATGTACGAAACTTATCTGACTGTTAAAAGCCAAGTTTTATAATCGAATTTCTTTCAGCTCCAAGATCATTAAATCACCTTTCTTTGATTAAGAGTACCTTCAGAATCAAAGATTCTGAAGGTGCTCTTTCATAATTTTATTTGATACATCAGATAAAGAGCTGGTCTCTCTTCATTTTGTCAAGAAATGAAGAGGTTGTTGCTGGCTGCCAACAGGTCTCTACAAGGTGACTATGGAAACTGAGGAAGAGCCCAATGTAGCTGTAGAGAAAATTAAATGGCACAACAAGAGGGATGAGGCCTATGGTATTTTGTGTCTGAGCATATCAAGAGACCTCTTCTTCCATCTTGATGGATTGACATCACCTAATGAAGTATGGGAGAAGCTTGTAGATCTTTTTGGTAAGACATATGAGATGAAAGGATGTCAAATTGAGAATGAATTGATCTCTTTGAGTCCCAGTATCTTCGAATCCCTGCAGCTCTACTTTTCCAAGTTTAAAGCCCTTTTTTTTGCAGCTAAAACAGTGTGGAATTGAAAAGAAGGAAGAGGAACTAGTTTTGGCCAAACTCTTGAAGCTTGACCTTGACTATTCAGTGTTTGTTTCGACCTTCCATGCCACTAAGTTGACATATTGAGCCTCGAAGATGCCTAAGCTTGCAGAGTTCATGGAATCCCTCACACAAGAACAAGATAAATTGGTGATGATGGGAACCATCAAACCTTCCAAAGACCAAGCTTTTGTTGCTGGAGATTTGAGGGTGGATTCAAAATGCAAGAATAAATCTAATAAGACACCTAAGCAAAAGAGAGACAAGAACAAGTCTCAAGAGGAGCCCCAAGGCTCCAAGAAGAACTTCGAAAAGAAGAAGAACAAAGGAGAGATGACCAAGTGCACATACTGCAGTAAGGGCTATCATCCTGAAAGATCCTGTATGAAGAAGCAAATTGACATGTTGATCCAACTCCTGGAGAAGAATAACATCTCCCTTCCTAATTGTTCAAAGAAGAGGGAAGGAGGATCAAATTCAAAGGACAGAGAGAGAGTACATTCTTTGGTTGCTGGCACATCAAGCTCACCTAGCTTCATCATAGAATCTAGAGGTTCAAGACATATGGTTTCAACCAAGGAGGCATTCTCCTCTCTTCGCATGTCGAAAGCTCCACCAATAGTGTTGGGAAATGACTCTCTCACTGACATTTTGGGGAAAGGAAGGATTGATCTTGACCATGGTAAGTTTATTAATGTATTGTATGTTCTAGGTCTTTCCTTTAACCTCTTGTCATTGTATTAGATGACCCACACAAGGTCTCCAAAGAAGGTCATATTCTCTCCCGATGATGTTGAGATCACAAAGATCTCAAATAGTAAAGTCATTGCAAAAGGAGTTGTAGATCACACTTCGAAGGTATACATGTTTTCACATTTTCTACCCTAATCAAACCCCTCTGCTCTTCTTATTCATGCTAATGAGGAAAGCAAGCTTTGGCATGAAATATTTGGCCATCTTAACTATAAGTATCTTTTTTATCCAAGTGAAAAAGAAATGGTCATATGGTTACCAAAGATTAAGTTTTCCAAGGGAGTCTATTAAGGTTGTATCCTAGGAAAACACCCAAAGAATAAATTTGAGAGAGTTAGTCATGAGAGAACCTTTGCACCTCTTCAGTTGATCCACAGTGATGTTGCTGGTCCATTTCCTCATATGTCAATGAGTCAAGACAAATATGCATTGACCTTCATAGATGACTTTTCCAGGTATTGTTGGGTTTAATTCCTGAAGCATAACTTTGAAGTTTTTGACCTCTTCAAAGTCTTTAAGGCATTGGTTGAAAAACAATCTGGGAGGAGACTCAAGATCCTCAAATATGACAATGGTGGTGATTATGTCAAGTCTAATTTCATTCAATATTGTAAATATGCAGGTGTTTAGATGCATCATTCAATCCCTTACACACCATGGAAAAATGGTGTTGCTAAGAGAAAGAACAGATCACTGAAGGAGATGGCAACCTGTATGATGGAGGCTAAGAATTTGCAACCAAAGTTTTGGTACAAGGCTATAAAATATGCATCCTATATCCATAATTGGGTTCCCCCTGAACAACTTGATGGTATGACTCCTTTTGAAGCTTGTAGTGGGCACAAGCCAGATGTGACCCATTTCAGGATTTTTGGATCAAAGGCTTGGGCTAGAATTCCAAGTGAAAAGAGAAAGGCTTTGCAGCCCCAAAGCCAAGAGTGCATATTTGTTGGGTATTCTCAAGATTCAAAATGGTACAAGCTGATCAACTTGAGCAAAAACAAAGCCTTTATTGAAAGGAGTGTTCAGTTCCAAGAAGAGCCTTTAGCAGCAGTCGAAGTTAGAGAGTCTTCTTCAGCACCAGAACCATTGAATGTAAGTGAAGAGACAAATGAGTTTGCTGATTCTAATATGTCTAATAATGATGATTCAATTGCATATATTGATAGTCCTACAAGACCAAAATGGGAATCAAATACTGTTCATGTAGCTGGGGAACTAGCTGGAAATCTTAGTGATCCTAGGAGGACTAGATCTCAATTTGAGAGTGCCATGTGTATGAAAGATCCTTTGTTTGTAGAGAAGTGCTATCTGATGGTTGAATAAGACCCACAAACATATCAAGATGAATCACATGATACAATATGGAAAACAGCCATGAAAGAAGAATTCAGCTCACTCTAGAAGAACAACACTTGTGAACTGGTTGATCTTCCCCTAGAGAGGAAGCTAGTTCAATGTAAGTGGGTTTTCAAAACTAAGTTTGCTGCTGATGGTTCACCTTTGAAATGCAAGGCAAGGTTGGTAGCCAAGGGATACTCATAGGTAAATGGTATTGAGTACAATGAAACCTTTGCACCAGTGGCAAAGATGGACTCCATCAT
The DNA here is from genome assembly GCA_001517045.1 of Pseudotsuga menziesii. Classification (NCBI taxonomy): domain Eukaryota; kingdom Viridiplantae; phylum Streptophyta; class Pinopsida; order Pinales; family Pinaceae; genus Pseudotsuga; species Pseudotsuga menziesii. The sequence continues at coordinate 15,273 of LPNX011204772.1, forward strand.
GCTAGCCTTAGCCATTGCAGCTTCGAAGCACCGGGAGGTACAACACATGGATGTGAAGTGTGCTTTCCTGAATGGAGATCTCGTTGAAGATATTTACATGCATCAACCTCAAGGTTTTTTTACTAATCCATATTTTTTGTGCAGGTTAAATAAATCATTATATAGGCTTAAGTAAGCCCCCAAGGCTTTGTATGCCAAGATTGATGGCTTTCTGTTGTCATTGAGTTTTGTTTGATGCAAGTATGATCCTAATGTTTATTTGAATCTAATTCATGGTTCTTTGATGATTATTTTCTTGTAAGTGGATGACCTTCTAATTACAGGAAGTTCAAAGAAAGATATTGCCTCCTTGAAGGATGCAATGAACCATGCATTTTCTATGACTAATTTGGGGTTGTTGAGCCAATTCTTGGGTCTCAAAATTGCTCAATCCCAACATGGAATAAAATTACATCATTCCAAGTATGATTTAGATTTGCTGAAAAATTTCAACATGAAAGATTGCAAGCCAAGCAAGACTCCCTTCCTTTCAGGAGTTAATCTTGAGGAAGCAGGTTCTTCTCCTATGGTAAATAATACACTGCATAGGAAGTCGATTGGGTGTTTGTTTTACCTTACACACACTCAACCTGATATTTCTTATGCAGTAAGTGTGGCTTCAAGATACATGGATCAGCCTCATGAGATCCATTCGAGAGCAGCCAAAAGGATCCTTAACATTGTTCAGGGAATAAGAACTCATGGGATCTTCTACAAAGCTAAATCTGATCTTGATTTGATTGGGTTTACTGGCACTGATTGGGAAGGTGACAACACAGATTGAAATTCAACATCAGGATATGCGTTCATGCTTGCTGAAGGACCAATCAGCTGGTCAAGCAAGAAAGAGAGTGCCATAGCACTCTCATCTACAAAAGCAGAGTACAAAGGAGTTGTAAATGTAGCATCTCAATGTTTATGGTTGCAGGAAATACTTGGTTAGTGTGGCTTCGAATCAAAGTTTTAAACTATTATATATTGAAAAAATCATAGTACCATTAAAATTTGCAATGATCCAGTTCAGAGACAGAGAACCAAACACATTGAGATCCATATGCACTATATCAGACAGCTTGTGCATGATGGAACCATTCACCTACTCTTCTGTGCATCTTCAGAACAAGTAGCAGACGTCTTCACCAAAGTTTTTTGTGAGAAGAAATTCATCGATCTCAAATCACTTCTGAGGATTTTTTATCATGTTGTAAATCATGATTGATGACAATATTTTTAAATTTTGTTTTACTATCCATGTTTAAGGGAGGATTTTCCCACTGGGTTTTTGCCTCTTTCCTTGGTTAAATGGACATGCAGTATGTAAAGGGTGACTAAGCCTTGTTCCTATGCCCTACATTTTTTTGATATTTACTCATAAATTTAGGCATAATGGGTGGTGTTAGAATAATCAACCCATATTTAGCTACCTTAGACATTAATTAATCCATTTTTGTCTTATTTGCCTAGTTTCTAATATTCCACTCTATGCAAGTTGTCTTAGACATGTCCTAGAAGTCAAAATTGGTAAAAATGAGTCATGCAGTGCTTGGGAAACCTCATAGAAACCATATTTATCATGTCTTCTTTATTCAAGATCCTCCCTAGCGCATATCTTCTTTTTTCTGCTAAGTTGCTTGCTTTATTGAGATTTATGGCAAAAGTGAAAGTAAGACTAGGTGTAGTTTTCTAGTTTTTTTCCCTCATAGTCCTCCATCCTTTTCTCATAATAAGAGAATGTACAAGTTTTATTTCCATCCCTTATTATCTTTCCTACTTTAATTTGCCAATTCGTGAGCCTCTAAGTGTATTTGGAAACTGCTTTATGCATCTACGGGGGATTTGACTAGATTTACTAAGCCTGTTTTTTTACTATTTCGAATGGCATCCTTATGCATTTGAATATCTGATGTAATTATATATTACAGAATCCTATGAATTCATAAGGTTGGCTATTGTACACTTATTCAATACATATTAGTGTTATGCTCCAATTTCAGTCTCCTTTGTTGGTAAATTTGCATGTTTGATTAGCAATTTTGTGAGTGTAATTGTTCTATCACTTGGGTTCAATTTCCACAAAGAATGTGAAGATCTAGAATGTGGAGACCATACAGTCATACTTCACAAGGGTCTCCCAGATCAAAGAACAACATGAAGAAGTAGATGAAGAAGTGGAGAATGCATAGATTGTGACGACCACCTTGAATGGTCTTGCTAGGACACAGGACTCTTTCATTCAAGGGATCCATGCCAAAAATAAGTTAGTCAAGTTCAGCAGACTAGGGGAAGAATGATCTCAAGAATAAGCTTGGATAGCAGCTCAAGAAGAAAAGATGGTAAGTAAATATCAAGCTCTCACAGTACAATCCAAGAAAGGAAGATCTATCCACCACAGAGGTAAGCACTCTCACCAAAGGAGTAACTTTAGAAAGACTAGAGATATGTCTAAGTACATTTGCTATACATGTGATGAAAGAGGAAACTTTGCTATATATTGTCCTAGAAACAAAAATAGATCTCACAAGAAGAACGGAAACAAGAGAAGACATCATGCTCATGCTGCAGAGGATGATGAACCTTCCACAAAGAGAACTAGACAAGACAGTGATGATTCTTCAAGTGATGAAGAATATGTTCTGATTTCCACTCTCACAGGAACTATCACACATGGCAGCAATGATTGGCTTATAGGCAGTGGTGCTTCCAAACCTATGACAAGATTCAAGGAATCCTTTCTGAAACTATCTGAACATGAATCACCTCACAAGGTGAAACTCGGAGATGACGACTAGTATCCAATAAAAGGTAGTGGTGAATCCTCATACAAGCTAGACTTCGGAAAGTATATGAAGATGAAATATGTATTGTACCTGGACTAAATAAGAACGTCCTCTCCATATCTGCATTGGATGCAAAAGTAATGAGGTTTGCATTTGTAGATGCCCAAGTCCTCATGTGGCCCAAGGGAAAGTATTTCGATGATGTAGTTGTGATTGGGGAACAAGAAGGAGGACTATCCAAATTAAAGGGCCAACCAAAACAAGCTTTGGTTCATGACTCGGTACAACCATGATGAGCTTTGGCACAGAAATCTTGCACATATGCATTACAGAGCACTACCACTTGCAAGCAAATCTATTGAAGGTCTCACAGAAATGCAGACAAAACATGAAGGTGTATGAAAAGGATGTGCTAAAGGGAAGAACACAAAGAAGACATTTCCAAGTAGCAAGAGCAAGGAAAAAGGAATCGAGGAAATCATCCACTACGATGTATGTGGTCCAATGTCATCCATTTCACTAAGAAAGTATGTATACTGTGTTTCTTTTATTGATGATTTTTCCAAAAAGATATGGATCTTTAGAAGAAACACATAGAGGAAAAAAGAGAACTAGGTCCTGCTCCAGTTATGTAGCATTGCTATGTGACATTATTGATAAAGAACCTTCCAACTATGAATAAGCGACAGAAAGGAAAGAATGGAAGGATGCTATGATCGAAGAGTATCAATTGATCATGAAGAATGATGTTTGGGATGTTGTCCCAAGACCACAAGGGAAGTCCATCATAACTTCCAAATGGATCTACAAGATCAACCATGCTGCAGATGGCAGCATAGAAAAATATAAGGAAAGATTCGTGGCTCATGGCTTCTCCCAGAAAGAAGGAATAGATTATGAAGAAACTTTTGCATCTATATCTAGATACACTTCCATCAAATCAGTACTTGCTCTGGCTGCAATGATGAAATGGAAGATACACCAGATGGATGTCAAGACTGCTTTCTTGAATGGTGTAGTAGAAGAGGAAGTGTATGTGGAGGAACCACTCAGTTTTGAGACACATGAGTCTCATGTGTGTAGATTGAAAAAAGCCATGTACGGTTTGAAATAGGCACCCAAGACATGGTATGACAAAATTGATGGCTTTCTATCAAGTTTGGGCTTTACCAAGAGTAAAGCAGATTCCAACCTTTACTACAAGGTTGAATATGGTAACCCAGTGATACTCCTACTATATGTAGATGATCTGTTTGTAACAAGTATGGATGGGTTGATTGCTGATACAAAGAGGAAGCTTGCTGCTGAGTTTGAAATGAAATACTCGGGTATGATGCAGTATTTCCTAGGCATGGAGGTGTGGCAGAATGCGAATGGAATCTTCCTTGGACAAGGGAAGTATGCAGTAGATATTTTGAAGAGATTCAGAATGATGGACTGCAAGGCCATAAACACACCTATGGAATTGAACCTGAAGCTATTGAGTGATGCTTCATTAGAAGCGGTTGATGGTACGATGTATCATTAGATGATTGGGTCCTTGATGTACCTAATGAACACGAGACCAGATATTTGCTTTGCTGCAAACACCTTGAGCCAGTTCCTGATAGATCCGAGACATGTTCACTTGATTGTTGCAAAGCATATTCTGAGGTACTTGAAGGGTATAGTTGATTATGGGCTCAAGTACAAGGAAAATCAAAAGATTAACCTAGATAGTTATGTTGATTTAGATTGGGCAGGCAGTTCCATCGATAGGAAGAGAAATTCAGGATGCTGCTTCAAAATGGGATCACGTATGATCTCTTCGTTTAGTAGAAAGCAGTCTTGTGTGGCACTGAGCATAGCTAAAATAGAGTATGTTGCAGCTTTTTAGCTAGTTACGAGGCAGTGTGGCTGAGAAATCTACTGTCTAATTTATTTGATCTTTAGTTGGATGCTACTAGTATATATTGCGACATGCAGAGTTGTGTGAAGTTGTCTGAGAACCCGGTGTTCCATGATAAGTCGAACCATATCGAGATCAAGTATCACTATATTAGGGATATGGTGTAAAGAGGAGCAGTGAAGGTCCAGTATGTTGCAATGGAAGAACAGATAGCTGATGTGTTGATGAAGAGATTGGATAAAGTGAAGTTTGAGTACTTCAGGGAGAAGCTTGGTGTTCTCCAGATCAAGGTTCCCTGCAAGGGAAAATGACAAGACCTAGAGCCATTATGAGATGGTGAGAGGATTAGGTTCCTTACATGGTCAGATGTAAGGGCTGAGCCATTCTGTCATGGTAAGAGGATTTGGTTCCTTCCATGTCAGATGTGAGTGCTGAGCCATTCTGATGTGACTGTAGGATTGGTTCTTACATGATCAGATATAAGTGTTGAATGCCATTATTGGAATGGAGGCACCTAGTCAGTTACTAGGAATACTTAGCTTGATACCAAGTTGCCATTCTTTGGGAGAATGGAGGCACCTGGTTAGTTACTAGGAATCCCCATTTTGGGACTGAGATCCCTTCCGATGCGTTGTTTTTGAACATGGTCAGATGTAAGTGCAGAGCCCTTCTAATGCGGTGTTTTCAAACATGGTCGGATGTAAGTGCAGAGCCCTTTCAATGCGGTGTTTTCGAACATGGTCGAATGTAAGTGCATAGCCCTTCCGATGTGGTGTGTTCACACATGGTTGGATATAAGTGTTGATCCATTCTGGTGCGATGTGTTTACACATGGTCAGATGTGAGTGTTGGGCCTTTTTTACAAGATGAGGTCAAATTTCAGTGCTGGGTGTGCCTTTCTAACAAGATGAGGTCAGATGTAAGAGTTGGGCGGTCCATTCTGACTTAGGGTCAGATATAAGCACTGAAGACCAGTGATGATGATTCAATAGTGATGATGATCCAGACTTGATGATGATCTAGGTCAAGTGATGATCCATATCTAGTGATGACCCAGACCCAGTGATGAAGAAGACTTGAAGAGGAAGAAGAATTGAATATGAAGATGACTTGAAGATGAAGAATACTTGAAGACAAATATGACTTGAAGATGAAGAAGACTTGAAGACAAATATGACTTGAAGACGAAGAAGACTTGAAGATGAAGACAACTTGAAGATGAAGATGATGAGATGATCCAATTGATACAGAGAAGAATACCAGTGCTGAAAATTGTGTCGAAAGAATACCTTCCTAGTTAAGAGGGAGTGTTGATGTATTTGTAACTTCAAAATGTATTCACTTGTATATCTCATGTATTCTACCCCGATGTTCATTCCGGGAAGTATCTGTACTGTAATTGAGTCATGTCATGCCCCGATGTTCCTATCGGGAGGTTCTATAATGTAAACAAGTCATGTCAAGTCATTGTGGGTAACCCTCCTATTGTTCAAGGGTTAAAGTCCCCACAATTCCAGGGCCCTATGGTTATTAGACTATCCTAGAGAAGTAGACCCTAGTGAGTCATTGTCAAATTGGTAATTAGTATAAATAGAGAGTGAGCCTCTCTATTTATCATACACTCACTCACACTCAGTTATAGAGCATAGTTGAGGAAGAAGAAGTTGTTGGATCTAGAGAGAAAGAGGCTACTGCTGTCAAGATATCATCTTACTATTTTTTTGGGGCTTTGCTATTGATGTTGATTCTATCTCTGAGGAAGTTGTGGGGTTTTCTCATTTATGGTTTCCTCGAGGAAAATATTTGTGTTCATTGTCTTATGTGTTTGATTGTTGTGCTTGTTATTCTCTCAGTTAATATCCTAAGTTAATGCTAGCTTAAATGATAAAAATCTAACAGCCCCGCGACCTAGACTTGCCGCCTACAGATGTCGAAATGGAAATGAGAAAGGTGAATTCCCTCACACTAGAAACAGAAATGGGACCTCGAGTTTCTTAGGCCCCCACACACCAGTGTAGGTTAAGCTATTAAAAAACTCAAAATCCCTCTCGAGTTCCCTAATGCACCAACAAGTAAAGAAAAATCCCACTTGAATTAAATATGACAAATTTAAGGTGGGAACATGGATCAATTTAGACCACAGGATGATAGGAAACTTGTGCACATTTCTAAATTTTGAGAAAATTACTCTTTTGTATGTGTTTTTGATGGATTTTGATACATAGAGAAAATGACCCTAGACTCATTTCCACATTTTAGAAACTTATGGGGTCAAGGAAACAAGTTTCTGAGTTCCATAAATGCATACCCATGTAACACTACCCTTAACTTGTAATCAAAGATACAACCAATTAGAAATTAGGACTTTAATAGTTCTATTTATATGGAGTTAATCATATATTAAAGATCAATTTTAATATCAACTACAAGCTTGGTTATGATCAATGTTCTCATAAAACAAAGTAAACAGAGTTCTGTATTCAAGTCATTTAAGTCCGTATGAGGTTAATTCATAACCATATACCATAACCTAATCTAAGTAATGCATGATCTATGTTTTAGTCTCTTTTACACTTTAAACTAGAAAACATTAATATTCTCAAGTACTAATATAGTTATCAGTAATTACCAAATAAATGGAATTCATATGTATTAAACAAGGCCATAAGATAAGATTAAGTTCAAACAAACTCAACATTAATTTCTCATGTTTGGTGAAAGTTTGCATCACGGGGGATTCACCTTGTTGAGGAAGAGTCTTATCATGTTCATTCATAAAGGGGGGTGTTTAATTGTGAAAAATAAGGTCAATATATTGTAAGTATTGGGGGGCAAGGAATAAGGTATAGAGAGTTTATAGGTATTGTGGGGTATAAAAAGAGGCTTATAGTAAAAATAAGGAATATATTTTAAAAAGAGAGGTTTTTTAATTTGAAATATGTATTGGGAGGGGGACTCAACAAAAGGAGTTTTGTAAGTAATTATCAATATCTAGTGAAATTAAGGATATTCTTTAATATCCCATGAACGAAGGTGCTATTACATGGTTTCACTAAGTGCAGACCACGTGGTTTGCATAGTACAACATTAATATTGGACCCACTAGTCATCACAATATTAAACAATATATTACCCTCCATGCATGAGATTGCATAGGATTGAGTTGGTGAATGCTTAAGATTTGGAATTAGTTGCATATTATTTTGTACATTGTAGTGATTAGAGAAAAATGCATAAAATGAACACTAAGCAACTATTGGTAGACCAATAGATATACATCGATGAAGATATTTTGAATATTTTCCATCATTTGTTCCCCTATTATTTTTTTTTTATCTTCTTAGTCAACTATTTGAAACTTCAAGGCCAACAATTTCATGTAAAATCCCCTCTATCGACCACTCTGGTTTTTCTGAGTTTGTCAGTTTATTTCTCCATGACTATATAATGTAATATCAATTGTTGAGAGATGGAAACAGTATTTATAGCATATTTATATGTCCACAAATCATGCAATTAAATAACAACAGATAAAGAGCATTTAAATTACTGGATCTTACCTTTTGTTCAAAATGAAAAAGTATTGTATTTTGAAAACCTCTAATTTATATTTGCATATCTACATCATTTGTAATGTTTTTAAAAAATTGCACCGCTCTGCATAAATAAGAACTCATTATGTACAGGTGCTAGTAGCTATATATTTGTGTAAGTTGTTTGGAAAAAAAAAATATCTTTGATCGTTGTGATATTTGATTTTCATGTGACTTCCTTTATGTGGAATGTTGGATGATTTAATAAGGTAATGAAATTCCCCATGGCATTTTATCTTATCAAAATCTGAGTTGATGGCTAGTAGGAGGAAGAATATCGAGTTTGGAGGACTCACAAATTTACCATGACTCCAACATGGACTGAGTGACACGAGGTGAGCTCGTTTTTTTCCATTGCAAGGTAATAGGCACAAAGTTTCATACTCACTCGCTTGTGACATACTATCAATCTCAATAATCTAAATGATTATTTGTCATACTATACTCCCTCTATTTCATTGCAACAATTTGAATGTCTTGAAGAGTATACCCTTACCAATCCAAGTGGTTTTCAGTATGAAACACTTGGTTCACATTAGTATTCCATGAAGTTGTTTGTTTTCTACTTTTAGCACCTAGAAGGGATGATTGCAGATAGTTATATGTATACTCAAGTGATTTGATAACAAAAAAGTGCTAATAATTTAGTGTTTGGGTTAAAGGTCAACTTTCCCCTTTTTTGGATGCAATTCTTAGACAACCTATAGGACTGTATCATGGATTGTTGAATACAACCTCCAAATTCGACCAATAGAGAGATAATAGATTTTGATTACTTCTTGTGATGACTTTGAACATAAATTCGAATTCCTTTTGCCACTACGAGTTTGTGGATTGAGGTATTTTATATCGTTTTTAGGTTGAAACTAAGAGTTGAGCACACAAGGGACATGGTCTGATGCGCATAAATTTATGTTTAATGAATAAAAATGCTTTAAATTTGATCTTCACATGGGATAACAAACTAATATGGCCCAGATTTGAAAAAATGGTACCCAGGTAATAGATGGCCTGCAATTTGCGAAGATGTTGAAAATTTGCTTAAGATGTTGAAGAATTCAGCAGAGTTGGTGTTTGCCAAATATGGGTTGAAAGAGGACTATTGGATTCTTCGAGATGCGGGATTGGACACCAAAGATGCCATTATTATCTCCAAATATGAAAAAATGTATAGAGAGACATCGTAGAGATTGATACAAGAGAAAGAGCAGAGTTCCAATGCTTATAGTGATTGCTACAGGAGAAGGAGTTTTATCATAAATGATATATTATCGCTGTAATAAAAAATAAAGAGGTTTACCAGTCTTGTTAATACGAGATTTGCTAAAAGAATGGGATTAAACAATTGAAGAATTAGACCACCCATAAATATACTTAAAATTTTTGGATTGTTGATCGAATTTAAAGGGTGCAGAGATTCAGAACTTGAAAGTTTTTTCTGAATTTTATAAACACGAAAGAACATGTATGGTACCACTAATAAATTTATTGCATGAGGTTTCCACAATGCTACATAGATAGGTGAATAATATATATTTTTCCCTTTTGGTGGCTCTAGATGTTGGTTTCCCCATATCTACACTTGGTGGTGGAAATATCGTTGATCGACAATTTCCAAACTCTATAATGAAAAAGGATTGGGTTCTTCGTTGTCATTTTCTTGATTCAATGCATTATTCTTCATTGGCTTGGTACATTGTGTTGAGGCCTGAAAATTTGCAGGAAACAACAGTAAGGGATTCTCCCCATTCAACGTTCCCAACTAGCCCGTGATTGTTTGGTGTAGGGAATCCATCCAGTTTGTGGTCCTGCTACCGTAGGTCAAATAACAAAAATAAAAGGTTTTACCTGTTGCGGCCCGATCCACCATATATATTTTTGTAATTTTTGACTTTAAGTATGATATGCAAGTGCCTCTCTAAGATGCAGATTGATTAAGGATGCAAGGAGTGGTCACAATGTGATGCACAGGTTCGTACCTATCGTCTTAGACTCTCTCGCATCTAAATCACACACAACTAGAAAATACATACTAACTAAGTTGTCCCTAGAGAGAAAAATATTAATTCATGAGTAATGTAATACTGTTCATATGTTAAGGTAAATCACAGATAGCTGTTCTTAGAACCAAACACATAAATATGAATAAAGATATACATGACAAGATAGCTCATCAATAGTTAAAACCTGCATTACTCATAGTGGAAATTATCACAGAATATACCAGAGAACATTCAAACAAGAACATAGGTTCAAAAAGTTAGAATGCTCACATAGTTAATGAAACACAGTTGAAAACGAAATAGTTCCCCTTCAACATTGTTCATTTTATCACATTTGAACATTCCACACAACACCTTCTCCAGCAGGAAAAATTTGCCATTTCTTATTGTAAAATGAATTAGTTACTCTTACAAACAATAGCTCACATGTTTTTCCAGTGAAAAAGCCCCCATTCCCTCTAACTTTCCTATCTTTATACAAAAACCACAAAACCTTTGGGTTGCCCCACCCCTTGACCTTCCGGCTTCCCCAACCATTTTAATCTCACAGTTTTGTCAGTTTGTGAGTACTCATGATTTAGGAAATACATTACATTTTGGATTTTAATCTTATGAGTACTTCATATAGCGAGACCAGCTCAGTAACTGCTGAACCTTTTCCAAAACCAGGCCTCTGTTGCTAATGATTCTGCTTTGTCTTTTATTTGTCCCCTTTTAGATCCCATTGATCTCAGAATGTATCTGCCTATCACTTTTTAGCAAACTTTCCTCAGCTCTATCCTTCAGCTAGGTCTTCCTGCAACAACAATTTGAAGAATCTTCTCAGTCCGTCTGTAGTCAAAACAAAAAATTCATCATTAATTCGGACTACATCTTTTCAATACTTAAACCACACTAACAATAAAATTTATCATCAAGATGAGGCCCTGTGATGCGCTCTTGTTGCGACAACCTAAACAGGAATAAAAAACCATTGCCGCCCACACAAGGGTTAGAAACTCACAATACGGCAGGAAAAACCTTATCGACGGCTTGAAACAATAAAACATCGACCGAATAGCCTTACTCACAACCACAACAACGGGTTTCAGACCAACAATGAGTTCCGCAGGACCATTAAGTCTATCGGAGTCGGAAGAACTAAATGCCAAAGCATTGAGCGGTAAAGTTCCCTGTTGGCAAACGGAATGACATCAACGTCGGGAGGTTAGTGCATTATGCAGCCGTAATAGTGGAAGATGAAAACACTACTGGCCTTGCGGTCAAAAGACAAAACAGCGAAACCCAGACAAAGCATCGACAAGCATGACAGTTATATGGTGGACACTTAGTTCGCTCAGGAGCCGCAATGGTAGAAAGAAAACAGACTAAAGCCTTTGATCAAAACCATAAACCTTCTCATAAGGTGTAGAAACATTGTGAAAATGTTAAGTGTTTGGAAAACCTAGAATCGTGCAGTGGTCCAAAAAGCTTGTCTCACTTCCAAATAGCAGCTTCATAAAGATCAAACAACACCGACTCAAACTTCGACCATCCTTCGATAATGCAAAAACAAGTCATAACAACACAACATCGGAGAAGTCAAAACTATCCGGCAGAGCACTCATCATTCAGCTTCTGCAACGGAGGCTCCATAAGGAAATAAGGCTCTGATGCGTAGTTTAAATGGCCTCCAAACAACCAAACTAGAATGTTACTTTCAGCTGGGCAGTGATGAAGGTTTGTTTCACCTTCAAAAAAACAACGACAATGAGAGATAGGCTTCCGAGAAGAATAGAAAGAAATCATAGATCAAAGGGAAATATTTAAAATCAAACTCCAAATTCCACAAGCAAAGCAGTTTCAGAGATAAGCAATTTTCCGAAAAGCATGAAGAGAGTTAACTTCAAAAACAGTCCAAACTTGTAGTAGAGGAAGAAAAAAACAAGGTTCATGGATCCAAATGATTCTAGGAAAGATAAGAATTAGAAGGAGGGTCCAAAATTTAGAAAATTTGGGAAAACAGTTGCAGCTGCAATACATTGCAGTTAATATTTACTCATAAAATTATTCAAAATTCAGAGAATAGATTTTTTCCATGGGGATTATATAAGGTGAATCTCCATATTTCTGTGTCACTTTCCTCTAAGGTAAGCCCCTTTTTCTTCAAATTTATATTCTTAGTTACATAATGTCTTTCATATGAATGAATAATCTAATAGTAAGGTTGTCCAAAAAACTATTGTAAGGGAGAACTCAAAACATTAGTTACTAGAATGTGCTCAAGCCATAAATAGTATTATAGAGGGAAACTACCTGTGCATTTAGATTTGATTTTTAATTCTTCTATATATGACTCTGTATCCATTATTTTCATTCTTCTTGACACCATGCTTTTCGAAGGATCTTTTTCGACACCATGTTTTTTAGCAGAGCTTCACTGGTAATTAAGTTATGTTTCTTGTTTAGCATGATGCACCCATTTTTGTGTTCTGCACTTGTGCCTTGAGGATCCAAGCATACTAATTCATGATTTCATCCATGATATTCCCCATGTCTCTTCTTTCACAACAATGAAATATTTTCAAATGCTGTGGTTCTTTTTAAAAGAGAAAAGGAGAGTGCTAAATGGAGAGTGTTCATGGGAGAGCGCATATGATTGCTTTAGGTAAAACATTTTAAGATTATGGAATATGCTTTGACTCAGTAGAGGGAGTAGGAAGTAGGCAATTTGGAAATGAAATGGGTGGTAGGAGGCGATGGTATTGACATTGATAGAGGCGATGGATGAACAAGAGGCTCTGTGGATGAAAAAAACTCATTGAAATCATTTGGATGTGTGGTATTAAATAAATTTGCAATCCCAACATTTATTCCCTAGTTTCCTAGCCAATATGACTCAACTCACTAGGATCCGTTTAGGTATTAAATATCTATTCAATGGAAAGAATACCTCCATCGTCGCTCAGACAATAAGACCCTGAAGTCATCATCTGATGGTATGAAAAAAAAATGAATTAAAATAATTCAGAAAATAACCCCCTAATGTAAGAGTTAGTATTTTTTTTCATAAATTTTTAATCAAAGCACCAACTAATGATGATTGACTATATCAGTTACAATATACACTGCCTCATGACATGTATAATAATAATAAAATTTAAATATGTAAGTATGTATCTTGGATATGTTATTTCATCCAAACCGTGTTTTCCATTACAATAATCCACTTTGGCACAAGTGTACCAAATTTTATACCTTTATTTTATGTAGCATTATCGCAAGTCCACCCCACTTTAATTCATACCCCATCTGTTCACATGCCTATTAGTTTTTCTATCTTAATTTCATTAGGATATTATATGAATGAATAAAAAGCATAACAAGATATTCAATATGCATAAGATATATAAGATACAAAGATTTTCATCGGGGAAACCATAAACAAGAAAATTCTGCAAACTTTCTTAGAATAGTTTTATCACTAAGACAATATCACAAGATGGAAAAGCCCAAGAATAAGATGTCTCCAAAAACTCTCGTTCTTCCTCCTCATCCTTTATCCTAAAGCGCACATTAAAGAGTGTGTTTTGTTTATAAAATAAGGAGGGTGCCTTTTTGAGGCCGAACTACCTAGGAATATGCATAAGTACTTTTTTATTTTTGTTCTAGGGACTATTACCTTGACTTAAAATGGATGGTTTACCCACAGGGACTTCACTTAGTGAACCTCTTACATAGCACGTGCGATCGTGGGATATTAAAGAATACCCTTAATTTTGAGAGATATTGACCCAAAATCTTTTTGTTGAAACCCCCTCCCAATACTTAGAACCTCCTCCCCACCCCTTTTTATACCTCAATCCTTATAAACCACCCTACCCACCCCCACCTTAAACCCCTCATCCCCCCAATACCTGCAATATATTGGTTCAATTTTTTATAATTTTAAAACCCACAATATGAACTAACGTGATAGGATATTGGTCAACAAGTGAAGCCCCCATGGGTTTACCTCAATGACCATACATAATAATGACCCCCCGATGTCACGTCTTGACCCCTCATACCAACGATGGAGAGGTTGTGACTATGGAACTGATGCTGTCAAATGGGCAAGATAGCCCCATGAACATAAAAACATAAACATTCATTGAATTAATAACATATACAGGAGTATAACACATGCAATATACAGTGGAAGCAATAACATCCATTCAAGCATTCAAGCATTCAACATGCTCATATTGATTCATAAAACAAATAGTTTGCAGAAATTAAGAAAAAGAATAGAAGTAAATACTTATCTTGTAATTGTGTTTTCCCGTAACTAGCTACATCGCTACAACGTTCCACCCAACCATAGGCCAATGTGCTCATCAATTTATCAACACCACTGCCACCCCTGAGCTGGGCATGATTCCACAAGGAACTAAGGAACAACATGCTCATACACATAGTCGAATACATATCAAACCCAGCCAAGCCAAAAATACGTTTGGGTTTATCAGGATACTAGGGAAACAAGCCAATGAATAAGGGTTCCTTGGACTTACTCAGCCAAGGAAACAATCACACCCAAAACACTGGCATACCCTCTAACAAATAGGTCTCTTGGACTTATTCAGCCAAGCAAACACTTTGCATCAAATACACAGTCAAGCAATTAATCAAAATACAGCCACACAGAATTGTTGGATATGGGAAAAAAGTTTATGGGAAACCAAAACGAAATGGGTGAAGGGAACAACACCCTGGGACATCAAATACACTTTTAGGAAACGTTCTTATGTAGATTCAGCCACCATAAACCCCCAAATCGAAATCTGATATCATAAAATGTCTCGAAGCATTGCCAGAGAAAAAAAGTAATTTATGGGCATGGAACAGTGAGGGAAACATCAATAAATCATGGGGAAAAAACCCAACAAGCTCAGTTTCTCGAGGAATACCAAAAATGACCACTTGAAACCCCCAAAATGTGAATCAATGCTGCACATTCACTGAACAAAACAAAAACAATATTTCCCAGCTACGACAATGAGGAAAACCACAACAAAAATACCCAGGGAGGATCCCAGTCACTGTGTATTTCCCATATCGAATTCCTAGCCATGGGAAGAATGAAGAAAACCATAAAAACATGAGGGAGAGTGCCCCAACTATCTCCATCTACATGAGGAAGCAAACACATGGGTGAATAATGGCTTTGGGAAGCAATTTCCTAACATTTACTTGCCCAAGAAGTCAAAAAAAACCTTTTCACCAAAAATGGGTATCTCCCCAAATTGGAATTTGACCCCATACCTTTCCCATCCCAAGAAAATAACTTCCTTCGCCAATTTTAGATGACTGGGCATAAAAGACAAAAAGGGTGGTTGACAACTTGATGGGTTTTCCCTTTGACATTTGGCCTTTTTACCATAGGATCAAAGGTTTGAATACTTCCCCCTCCCTATTCCTTGTGAAATAATGCCCCCATCTCTTTAACATTGTGACGCGTAGCTAGTCATGGTATTTTATTAATGTAGCATTTTACATGCTGTCTCAAACACATTGTGCCTAGCTAGCACATAAACCATCAACATCGGTTTTAATGGCCAATACATAAGACACTAGATTCATGGTGGGGCCTTTTCCTTGACCTCCACACCATGATTTAATACAATATTTACATCATATGCAATTTAATACCATGGGGCCAAAACCAGGGTGTTACACCGGAAAGGAGGGAAGCACATATCTAATAGGGATACAACAATATACAATAATAATAGACATAAGATATATTCTGATAATTAAAACAACACCCTGCTTAATCAGGAAGGTATTCACTTGTCAATGTCATCATCACTGAGTCATCATCATAGCTATTTCCATAGTCCTCATCTTGTCAATCATTGAATTTCACATGTATCCATCGTAGGAATTTTCTATAGAGCTAGCCCTGTTTTATGCTAGGTGTAGAACTAGTCCTTGTTTAGGTCTTCATCATATCCATGATCAAGCCACCGCATAGGTACAACCCAGTTCCATTCATTACATTTCCACTGCAATCAGTTGCATATCCTACCGTCATCTAGTCGCATCCATATCTTCTCATCATCTTGCACATAGCACATAGAGCACAACCCAGATACATAACATAGACTACATACGTTCTACGAGCATAGAAGCATATGAGGATCATTCACATCACCAATATAACTTGCATATTCCACTATCTCATAATCTCCTAGGAGAAAACCAAGTGCATTACGTCTCTCTATGGTCAACCAACGTTCTACCAACATAGGGGAATTCTAAGTTCTTTCACGTCGCTAAGACAACCTGCATCTTCCACTAGGTGAGAATTTCCAAGGTGCATACCGAGTTCCTTATGACCTCATCATCTCCAACATGGGAACACATAGACAAGGAAGGATTATGACCGAACCACCTATGTACCATGCTAGGATTGTTTCCATTCTAGGTCAACCTCAAGGACTTATTACATCCTAAAAACCTGTGTACCATGCTAGGATATTTCCTATTCCAGGTCAATCTCAAGGACTTATTACAACCAAACAACCTACGTACCATACACAAATCATTTACACTTTGTATGACCTTCGAGTATTTATTACATCCAAGCGATTTGCATACCACGCTAGGATCTTTTACATTCCAGGACAACCCATAGGACTAATTACATCTGAGCAACCTTCGTACCACACTAGGATATTTTATCCTCCAGGAAAACTTGTCCTAGGACTTATTACGTCCAAGAAACCTACGTACCATACCATAATTTCTTGCACTCCAGCACAACTCACAAGAATGATTATGTCTAAGAATCCTACGTACCACGACATGATATTTTCCAGTCAAGGAAAATATACCTACTTTCCCATGTGATATCTTGTGCATATTCTTCTTTTGGTTTCTCTCCATATCTAGCATGGGAGCATTCTAGGATTGATTATGTCACCAAGGAAACCTGCATCTATGACCATGCTAGTACTCGTTACTCCCTCTTTCTAGCGGCCTCGTTCTAGATGACATTCTGGAGCTTCATTGCTCCTCTTTGCATCATACAAAAAAATGCAAGTTAGATAAAACAAATCATATAGTATCTTTCTAAGCCATACTACCTCAGAACTAGATGAGTAAACTGTAACATATTCTGCCTCTATTGTACTCACCTCCACAGAGGATTGCTTCCTTCTAAACTGGGAGATCATATCGGATCTCAAATAGAAACAACAACCCTAAGTGTTATTATTATTAGTGGCTTTTGATTCCCAATACAAATAAACATAACCATGTAGGTTAATCTTTTGATTCATGTCATACTTGATCCCATACTAAACTATACCCTTCAGGTACCTCAATACATGCTTTGCAACAACTAGGTGAACATGTCTCTCATATTTCAGGAACTGACTTGGTATTTTCATAGAAAATCATATGTCAAGTCTCATATTTGTCAGGCACATCAATGAACTAATTATATCACGATACAACATGACATCAACTGAATTTAATGAAGCATTACATAATAGCTTAAGGTTCGATGCCATAGGTGTGGTTGTCACCATGCAGTACATCATACTTCATACTTTCCTTGACTAAGGGAAATCCCATCCACACTCTACCACATCTCCATTGCTAATAAGTGGTGCGTTATCCCTAGTTCTTTCATATTAGACTCAGTGCAATCTTCCCCTTTACATCAACATTAAGTTCATCCTCTCTTGTTAGGTCATCGACATATATAGGTTTTCTTCCTTCAACCTTAAAGTAAAGGCTAGAACCTGCTTTACTCTTAGTAAATCATAAGATCAGAAAGAATTTGTCCATCCTGCCATAGCATGGCTATATTCTTGAATGCAAATATATTTTGCAGCACTTGCTATGAAGTGGAGCATCATTCTCCCTTTATATTTTGTACTCTATGCATAAAAACATTATGTACTAGAGTGACATGTAGCTTCCTCTGCTACTGATATTCTATGTATCCATCTATATCATATATTAAGGTTACTGGATATAGCTATCCTATATATTGAACTTTGTTGAAAGTTCCTCCTACGCCCATCTATGGGCTTGTCATCCTCAACCTTGTAGAAAAGGTAAATATTTTCATCACTTTAGGTGATCTTCAAGATACTCATGTGCTATCCCATGGGCATATTTTGAGCTCGTATAATTCCTTTTGTACACATGTGGTTTTATTCTTGATATACACTTCTACTTCACTAGGGAAGTGTGTTTGGTCAATGGAGTAAGCAATGCCATAGTCTACTTCCTCTTTTGGAGAGAAACCATTAACCTTTCTTTATATCCCTTGATGATGCCATTTGTTGCATGTTTGATATTGTAGATCCATATGGGAGACACTACAGACTTCCCTTCTAGTCTCATAACCACGTGCTAGACATCATTCTGCATGATCAACTAGTATTCTTTGATCATAGGCTGCTTCCTTTTTTTCTCGGTTGCTTCTTCATAGCTTGGAAGGATTTGTATCCATGATGCCACTCAACAGTGTCGCATAGCTGGAGTGTATCGTAGTTATCTTAATTTCTATGGATGTATCGTCATATTTTTATTCATCTTTGATGATCTCTCATTCCCAAAATGGCCTTCATCACTCGAGGTGGATCTACTTCTCTCTTTAGCTCATATCATGATTCTTATTTTGTTTCTAAATTATTTCTTTCTCCACAGTTTCTCTGACCCTAGGAGCTTTAGGTTCCTCTTCATTTATGTTTATTGGAGTGAATCTTCTAGATTAACAATCGTCACTTGTTCTTGATAACAAGTATCATTATTGTTTTTCTAGGTGATTGTACATGATCTTTCCTACAATTAAAATTTAGTTGCATGATTAAAAACATTTCATAATTTCCAAAACATATTAATAGTGATAAATTCTAAAATATATATGTCACACAGTCATGCAAATGTATTGGCCAATGCTACAACATTCACTCATGTCCCTTATACATATGATAACTTTCTAGATGCCTTCCATCTCTACCATAACATTTATTAAGAGTGTGCACTACTCCCAATATGTCAACAAAGACGTTTTATTTTAGAAAAGTAGCAATGGAATGTTTTACACTAAACCATTTCCTACTTCATCTCATATGCAAGTCAGTAGTATATTATTCATAAATATAGACACACAATCATGCATATTACATCAACAGAATCTACACAACTAAACAATATCATTGAAGTAAGTAGATATACATGAAATGACAATTTATCTTTGTTTGTTTGGTGGGTGGACTCCTTCTTGATATTTGTCTTTTTGTAGGATTAACTAGAGTCCTTACTCCATCATCTGATTCTAGGAACATGTGTCTGTAATACTCTAAGTGTTACTTCTTTATTCACAACTACATTCCTTCTTATCCAAATATTGAGAAGGATAAGAGTATGATCTTCGTCTACATCAGTAGAATTATTATATAGTAAAGTATAAATTCCTCATCACTTGAGGAATGTTACTTTTATTCTATGAATCACTTAGTAGTTGGTTCATCATCTTTAGCAGTGTAAGCATGATATATTTTCTTCTTTGAACTATTGTTGAAGGAGACTATGTTTCTGGGACAATATCTAGAGTAGTGTCCCTTCTCATAACAAGTGTAGCATCTAATATTGGAAGGATATCCACTCAATTTATTTTATCTTGTATGATGATGGTCCTTCCTTATATTGTGATAATGGTCCTCCTCATTTCTATTATTTCTTGTGGTGCAAACTATTATAGCTTGATATTCTGTCGCTCCAATATCTTCTTCTCTTGTTATGAGCCAAGCTTCTTCTTGTGTGCACTCTTCCTAAAGTATGCTAAAGGAAATAAGATTTCTTCTTACACATATTCCTTGAATGAATGAATCCAATTATATTGGGAGGTCATTCGAGGTGGTCATAACCATCTCTCCTTCTTCCACAATTTCTTCGCTTGCTTCAAGTTGTTCCTTTATTTAAGCAACCCATGTTAATTAGGACTACAAGGTATTTTTGTTTTGTATCTTCACTTTCTTAACCTAGATCCTAAATGTCATATTACAATTGATTTTCTTTCCTTCGAACAATTTTTTCAAAGCATCGAACACTTCCTCAGGTGTCTTCATGGATGACACATGAGGGATGATATGATCCTTAATATAATTTGAAATGATTCTCTTGGACTTTACCAAGTTATTCTTATGGATAGCCTTAGCCTCATATTCCTATTGCTCTGTAAATTCCTTACTATATACTAATCCAAGTCATTTTCTTTAAGGATCATGGAGATGCTATACTTCCATGCTCAGAAGTTGTCATCTTTCGCAAGCTTATCATCAAGCTAGGTGTAATGGGTCATTTGAAATGAGAACCTCAGATGGAAATAACAGAGATATAGATCTTACCGATTTGAAGTGTCCAACCTGGTTCCATAGTTGGAGGATATAGGGTTTGTCATATAAACCATAACTTTTCAAACTTGTAATTTTAAACTTTTGATTGGACAAGAATATGTGCCTCTTCAAGGTGAGTTGTCCAACATTCTCCTTTTTGGAAAACTGTAGTGGAAAGCCTATGAAACTCGATTAACTTGTTTCTTCCCATACTGTCCTATAGTCAAAAGTTGAAACTTCTCCAAATTTGATTCTTATTCCATTTAAATATGTACCCTTCTATGGTGATTTATCCTATCCCTCTTTTCTTCATGATATGTGGAGAGAAGACCTTGAACTAGGAATCCCTAGTTTCTCCAATTTCTTCTGCAGAATTGTCTTGTATTGATATATTGTATCTCCATTATTTATGTTTCTCAGGGTCTCAAACTTGATATTGAGATAGGTTTTTATGTCTTCTTTCCAACCTAGAGGTTAGAGAAGAATTAGATTCACCAAGTGGAACTTATTCTAAGTTTCCTAAGGCTACTTGTTAGAGGGTTGGTTCAACATATAGAACTGGTATGAACTACCACATGTCAATGTTTCACCTTCGCGGTTTGAAGCTCAAACCATGGAGAGTATAATATGTTCCCTATCTTCAAAATATTGTAAAATTTGATTTAGACCCTCCTAGCTCGAGATATAGCAATTATACCTATGTCACTTGTTTTAGACTCAATTATAGAAAAGGTTGTAGCCCTTATGTGGATGAATCATTTATGCTAAATTATATTGAATCCAAAGCTGAAACTCACACACAAGGTACAAAAAGGTTTCATCTTTGTTGTGTCCAATTTTCATCTCCTAATCCTTCTCCAATTTTGAGTTATAGTGAAACTATGAAGATGAGTATATTTTTTCTGCTAAGGTTTTCAAGCATGAAACCCTAATTTATGGTAGCTTCCATTGTAGTAGTATTTCTATTGCAAATATCTTTATTTCAAAGTGTCTTTGATACAACGATATTTTTTCTATCATAATTTCATTAGGATCTTTATCTGAAAGAATAACACGCACAACAATATATCCAAGGTGCATAAGATACACAAGATACAAAGTTTTTCATCGTGGAAACCATAAAGAAGAAAACCCCACCAACTTCCTTAGAATAGTTCCATCACTAAGAAAATATCACAAGACGGAAAAACCCAAGAACAATATGCCTCAGGTAACTCTCTCTCTTCCTCCTCATCCTCTCTCTCCTAAAGAACACATGAGAGAGTGTTAGCGTGTGTATCAAATGAGAAGGGAGCCTCCATATTTATATATTTCCATTGAGTGACTTACTAAACTAACTGAGTTTGTGTGGTAACCTCTTTGGGCCCAACTTACCTAGGAATACTCATATGTATATTTTCATTTATTTATTCTATGGACTATTTCCATGACTTACAATAGAGGGTTTACCTCAATAAATATACATAATAATGAAATCTCAAAAGGAGGGAAACACATATCCTATGGTGGTACAACAATATACAATAATAACATACATCATAATATATTCCGAAGTTAAATTTACAACAAAAATGTCCTCACGCTTAAACGCATTCAAATTCCATTTCGATGCAAGCATGGTTAGTATTAGTGAATACCTCAATACAACACAAGTTTCTCATGGATTTTGGGGAATCATTTTTTAGGTAGAAAAGTGATAAAAAAAACCACCAATGGAAATCCCAACCAAGTTAAAAACATAATACATTGAAGGATATCAAATATCCAAATATAGGTGTAATTCAAGGGAATTTACTTTTTATCTCATTGGAAAAGTACCTTCAAGTTTTTGGTTGTTATATATAGTATATATCATTATTTTGGAATTATTTGTGTAGTGTAATTCATTAATATTTGACCCATATCCCTTGAGTATAGTCACCAGTAATCAATTTTACAATGGTCTCGAATAGTCCACTTAGCACTCATCACATTGAGTGATGTAAAAAGGGGTGAAAAAGTGATATTGAGACTAGTGAAATGAATCACATCACATCAATAATCACTTTCTATGCTTGCACCATATAAACAAGGACTTCACAAGACTCTTATGACTTGAGAGAATTTACCTTTGGTGTTTTCCTTACAATTAATCCCTCTTAGCTTGCTACTCCATTTTTCAAAACTTTGAAAAGTATTGTGAATTATGAACAATTTAGTTAGATATAAGTGGAATTTATTGTGGGGAAAAACTCAATGGTTGAGTGCGCATTATCCCTATGTGTGACCTCTAAATAAGTCCTAGTTATTGAGTGCAAGCCACATAAACGATGATTTATGATATGAGGTTCATTTCCCTAGTATCAATCTGGTGCAAGTCAGATCAACCACAACCAACCCAACCAACACCTCCAAGATCTGGTGGCTCCTACACTTAACATGATTACCAAATTTAACCCTTGGCCAAATTCTGCTCTAACATTACCTCCTCACAATTCTGCTTCGACAACATGCTTTCCACAATAGGATTTCAGCATGCAGGTTGTAGGATGAGGGATGCAGGATATCAACTTTCCAAAGTTACTCCCCTCCAACTTCCTTTCTGCAACTTTTCTTCCATGATTTTTTTTTTCAATTGTCAGATCTTTGTGGCCTTCTCCATGACCGTCGATCTACTGTTTGATGTGGATATCATAGATATTTGTAGATCGATTATCACCCCCACAAATTCCATTTTTGGATCTCTCTTGGACCATTATATCTTCATCTGTAGACTCAATCCCCAATGTTCATTCTCCGTGAAACTTGCTAATGGCATAAAATATGTGTCTTGCGCTGATTGATCAAAGGATCGATCAATCCAACCTTTGAAATTTACAATTTCTTGTTCTAACACTTCAATGCATGCATCTACAACCTATATCAACTACTCAGTCAACGATTTAATGTGTGAATCAACAATTTCACATAAATACATAGATGCTCAAAAAATCACCAAAGCCGGCTCTGCAAATATACACAATTTAAACACTAAATGTATATAGGATAAAGACACTACAAACACACAACTAATATTTCTATTACGCAATAGAACAAACACACAGCTCCTCTCGCCTTCTTCAATCTTCACAAAATATTTACAAGTGGAAGCAGACGCAAATCTGGCCTTCTCTCTACAAATTGGAATTCTTACCCTGAAGAGAAGAACCCCCTCTACTTCTATAATATTACTATTTAAGCTAAACTGTTACTCCCACCCCAAGTTGTCCTGTAACCAAAAGCAAACAACTACAAAGCATGATGAAAATGTCCCTATCACAACAAACAAACTTTTGACTTGATCTCCACATAGGGATTCATTATCCTCCATCATTCCTATCAGTGCTAATAAACTATGACTCATCAAAAAACAAAAAATGTGCCACACCATGTGACCAACTCATCACATTGATGGCATTCCATGATGGTCCTAAATCAGACTCGCAAGGGTGAAAAATTATGAACCCCTGCTCATTAGACCAGCTACAGTGAAACCCTTGGCTTCCAACTCTACAGCGCTCATCCACGTAGAATCCTCTGCTGGTTGCTTCTTCCATTTGACCAAATACTCCAGATAGTCCTTCTTCCTTGTACTTTTTACAACTTTAGTGTCCAGAATTGACTCAACTTCCAATGGTTGTGCCACAGGCATCTGTCCCACGCATTGTAGGTCTTCAGTAGGATATTCACCTTCTACAAAGGTTCCAGTATCACCTGCTACATAAGGATATATATCCGCAACATTAAATATTGGTGAAATACCCACTACTATAGGCATCTCTAAATCATAAGCATTTGTTGAGACTTTTCTGAGTATCCTGCAGGATCCAATCTTCTTCATCTTCAACTTGTTATACTCTCCTTTTGGAAATATGTCCCTCTTTAGATATGCTAAGACAAAATCTCCTACTTCATAGTTCTTATCTCTCCTTTTGGAATCTACTCCGCTCTTCTGACTAGTGTTACTCTTTTGTAACCTTGCTTTCACTTTCTCCTATAGTTCACTCATCCTCATTGCAAACTCTTCTGCATAAGCACTCCTTTTCTCCAATTGACCTAAGTCACAA
The DNA here is from genome assembly GCA_001517045.1 of Pseudotsuga menziesii. NCBI lineage: Eukaryota > Viridiplantae > Streptophyta > Pinopsida > Pinales > Pinaceae > Pseudotsuga > Pseudotsuga menziesii. Next base: position 40,040 of record LPNX011204772.1, read on the forward strand.
AGTTCACACACTCCTCTTAGATTCATTCCATACAGAATTTGAAATGGACTCATTCCTATAATTCTATTTGGTGAATCATTATAGGAAAACTCGGCTTGGGATAATACTCTGTCCCACTCCTTAGGACTCTCTCCAAACAGACTTCTCAACAATGTCCCTAGACTCCTATAAACTACCTCTGTCTATCCATCATACAGTGGGTGATATGTTGAACTAATGTTTAGTCTAGTACCCAACGTTTTCAACAAGGTCCACCAGAAATGATTTGTGAACTTCACATCTCTGTCTGATACAAGGCTTCTAGGTAAACCATGTAGCTTCAGAACTTCATTGAAAAACAAGTTAGCAATGTGTGTAGCATCACTAGTCTTGTATCATGGACTGAAATGTGCCATTTTAGTCAATCTATCAACAACTACGAAGATATAATCATGTCCCTTCTGAGTTCTTGGTAAACCCAGAATGAAGTCCATACTCACAGAATCCAAAGGCCTAGTTGAAATAGGAAATGGTGTATAAAACCATCTGTTATGGGTTCTTCCTTTAGATGCTGGAATACTTTGCATATGCTTACAAACTTATCAACTTTAGAACTCATCCTTGGCCAAAAATAGAAATGACCTAACTGTCCAAAGGTTTTATCACTTCCAAAGTGACCTGCCATACCTCCATTGTGTTTTTCCTATATCAAGTTCTCTCTCATGGAACACTTTGGTATACATAGTTTACTGTTTCTAAAGAGTAAACCATATTGTAGCATATACTCCATCCATGGTTCTCTATCCACCTCCACTAGATTCTTACATTCCGTATAAGTATCCTAGGAATCAATGTCAGTCTCATACAAATCCCCTAACTGCTCAAATCCCAAGACTTGGATCTGATTCTCTTACACAATCAACAATATCCTACTTAAGGCATCATCTACACTGTTTGAATGTCCACTTATGTGCTTCAACACAAAGCTAAATATCTTTAAGAATGGAACCCACTTGACATGTTTCTGGTTCAACTTAGGTTGCTGCATAATGTACTTGTTGATCAGAATATTTCACCTCCTGCGGACAGCAAGGTGTTCCGCTGGTCTGAATTGTTTAGATCCAGAACAAATAGATCATAGAGGTTGATAACTCTCCCTAGACATTGTAGATATCTGGAATACAAGGCTTTGATAGTTCACCTATGTACTTGGACAAGAGTTCAACATGAAACAGATCAAAGCAACCAGAATATGATCTACTAATCTATGCTAGTGACTAAGGAATCTAGCAATATATATCTGAAATCAAACATCAACAATATATATGGGACAGAAAATCAACTTGCATTAGAAATATGAAGAAGTTTACAACCAAGCCTTATTGTTGAAATCCATCTCCATGAAACCAGCTCTTCATCCCCAAAAGCTCCGACTCTAGCTCTCTATGCTCTCTCCAAATGATCTTGGGCCAAGAATCAGTCCAACAGCATAATAATACCTTCAATATTCTCTCCTCAACCATGGATATGAGCTCATATTTATAGGTCTTTAATGGATAGAGATGATTGATAAATTAATGGGTGAGGTGGCCTCTAAGATCTTGGGATGAGGGATCTCGAGCTCAACCAACCCATAACAGTAGGGATAAGGGATATCTTGAGGCTTATCATCTAGAAGCCTCGAGAAGCTCCTATTTTTCCCCTTTTACCTAGGGTACCACGCTTCTCCTTCTATGACAGAGCCGTTCTGGTAATAACTTCCTATGGACCAAGGGAAATGGGCGGTGGCACCACTTGTGGACAACCGATGAAAGGCAGTGCGAGCAGGGGTATCGCTCCTGGACAAAGGGGCATGCGTGGTGCTGGGAATCTATATGATAGATTGATAAGAAACCATGTAGTCTTCATTGTAGAAGCTGGGATTCAAGGCAAGTAGGTATGTCAAAGGTCTTATCACATGATGGTGATAGGATTTTGGTATAACAGGATGCCCCCCAAAGCATGAGTCTTAGAGTGATACGATAAATGAGAGCTTTGAGAACAAGTTGTTTCCAATAGATGAAAATGTTGGCTCGATTGGAGCATTTCATCAGGTAGGCATCTTTAGTACATCAGTATGTTGACTCATAGACACAAGTAACCAAACTCATAGCTACAGACCAATACAAGGCAGACCAATGAGTGGAATAAACAAGCATGGCTCCTAGAATACATCATAGATCCATGTGATAGAGGACTCAACCTTGGACATAGCTACCAGACATATGATGTAGATCTATGTCATACAGATGCAAATTTGAGCATAGCCATGACCATACAAATGTGGATATATGCTAGATATACAAAACTCCATCGCAACCTAGGGAAAAAGCAATGAGTGCTTTTAAACAAATACCCAGGGTCTTCGTCTCGTCTTCCACAAAGTATGATTCTATCCATGTGATTACAATGATCTGAAGTCGAACATGGTAGAAAACACTAGACTACTGGCCAATGATGTGAACCGTTAACAAGTGCAAGGGAGATCACCATTAATGTCAATGATTCCCAAGGTACTCTAGTACAATATATTGAGTGGGAATAGATGTCCTAATGTCAAACACCCAGTCGATTCTATCAATCAAAGGTCAATGATGTGAACCTATGTCAAGATTTAGAGAATCTGTCATTAAGGCATACAGATCTCAAGGTACTAAATATTGTTTCTAAGACTATTTCCCAGATGATGAGCTGATGTCGACAGGAATAGTCTTGTCGAAGGAAGGACATGTTGAGTCCCACATCGATGACATGAAACTCAGAACATAGTTCTGGAATGATGTGAATGTAGTAACCATATGAATGACTCAAAGATATCGACACAAAGACTATGTATAATATAGAGGTAAGACTTCTTTAGATCCCCTTTGAACATTGGGCGACACGACAAAATGACTTGGCAGCATGACTAGACAAGACGATTATAGAATGTGACAGTGGACAATGTGTTCTTTTGAAAGACTCAAAGGATTGGCATGAATCATCAAAGTGGATCGTCACAGAGATCAGCTGAATACCCAATCGACTGACATGATTGTGCAGACAAGCGCCATGTTCAAAGGTAACGACAAACAACTACCATTATTTGCAAAATGATTACCTTTCCCATTTCCCCTATCATGATCAATGCATACCTCTTTTTGGTTTTACGAGTTCAAAGAGGGTAACAAACACTCGATATAGATTGTTAGAAGACAAGTCCAATCCCATATGTTTTATGAACCTAAGAGAGGAGGGGTTCATTCCCAAAACGGGTCTCTCAATATTTAATTTGATGAGTCCACTGAAAGAAAACTCGGTATCGTTCATGTTTAGAGAGTCTGAACGAATATAGAAGAAGACTCCATGGGGGTCCTTTTTCATATGATTTAGTCTATAAGGCCTGGAAAAGTATAAAATCATACCTTAGGGAACTCTTCCAGTCATGATTGGCTGGAGTGTTCCTTTCTCGTAAATAGTTCTATCCGAACCGAGAAAAAGATAACCTACCGTCGGACACACAACTCTTCAAATACTCTAACGAGCGTGAAGAAGACAAGATTGCTCAACGATCTTTTCGTATTTAGGGAGCCTAAAAAGAGCTTAAAGAGAACTCCATTAACCTTTTTCATGTTTGAATCCACAGCACAAAATAGTAATAAACTAAGCTCAAACCACTTTTCATGTTTTAACCAGAGCAAGAAAAATGAAAAGTAAGCTCAACACCATCTTGGTGTTTTTAACAAGCTCAAAGATTAGCTGAAATAATGCTCAGTGATTGGTTTCATTTTTAAGCAAGATTGAAACCAATGGATAAACTATGCTTGAAAATCCCATTAACGTGATATGCAGAGGTTGGAATCCTACCCCCAGCATGATTGCTAGCGAATCCTACCCCTAGCATGGTTGCTAGTGGCTCGACATGCCCCCAAGCTTTGTTTCATTTAATGATTCTTCTTCCATACCCAACCTAAAAAACCTGGGTACTAATGTGAAAAAGTTCACCAGGGGGTAGGAAGAACAAGAATCGAGCAGGGGGAAAGAAGATTCAAGTTCTAGCACTAAAACGAAGACTCAACTCAAGGGAAGGGGATCTGTTTCATTTTTATGCAAGCTTGAAACAGAACGTAACTATGCTTGGAACATGGTTTCATTTTTATGCAAGATTGAAACCAAAAGGTAAACTATGCTAAAGGAAACCTACTTCATTTTTTAAAGAGCTTGAAATAGAAAATGAACTATGCTCAGGAATGATTTCATTTTTATGCAAGCTTGAAACCAAAAGATAAACAATGCTTGGGGAGATCTATTTCATTTTTTACACGAGATTGACATAGAATGGGAACTTTGCTCAAGAAAAACTGACATGATGGTCAGGTTGTATTTCATTTTTTAAACGAGCTTGACATAGAATGGAAACTTTTCTCAGAACTGTTGAAATATTGTAACTTCAAAGAATATTCCATATGTATCTTTTTGTGGTCCCCGATGGTCCTACTGGGAGAACCACTTGTATTACATTGTACCCTGATGCTCCTAATCGAAAGAACTAATAAGAGTCATGATGTAGTCCCCTCTAATTGTAAAGGTGGGTCATCAGCACCCCAGTGTGGTTACTTGAGCCTACATGTGTAACTCGAGCCTACATGATTTAAATCGAGCCTACATGTCAAATGAGTTAACTTAAGTGAACGGATGAATATAAATAGAGGTGTAGTGCTCCTCATTTGCGACACACACACTCTCACTTTTTTAGCGCATTAGTGGAGAAGAGAAGTAGCTGGAGAAGGAGGAGGATCATGCTTTGATCTCCTTGCTGGTTTTATCTTTTATCTTTTTGGGGCATCTATATTGAGGAAGATTTTGCTGGGTTTTTCCCTTTAGGGTTTTCCCAGGATAAATCTTTGTGTTCCTTTTTTATGGTTGTGCTTGTCTATCTTTCAGTGATCTTGTTTATATGCTTTTGTCATGAAAATGAAATGAAATACTGATGTCTTAAGCTAAGCATATGAAAATTTAACATGGTATCAGAGCTAACCTGAGAACAAGACATTATGCAGCTACAAAATCTAGGGATTATTACTTTTTGGTTCTCTCTTCACAATCCATCAGCAAAATTATGCTAGGATGACTCTCCAGTGGAGGGAACATCTTTATGTCGAAGCGAAATTCGATTCCGAGCATTTTCAGTTTTCGATGTGGAAATTAGGGCTTTCTGCAGAAGAGGAATTTTTGAGTGATACCAGCATAGGATTGTTCTCCTCATCAAAACCAAAGTTTAGAGACCTGGATCAAGAAATTTGGTTGGGTGAAACTCCAGGAAAGTCAAACCCTAGTTTGACCCCGAGCTAGAAAAACCCTAAATACTAAAACTGCCATATTTTGGTACATTCGCTATATTCCAAGATTGGAGAAGGATCAGGTGCTTAAAGTTGCAAGGACCGAATATAAAATCCTGATGAACACTGTGTCCAAAATTCATCCTCATATTCGATGTATTCCAGGAGATATGTTCTCTTGAAATTAGGGTTCCAGCCTCTTCCAGAATTCATCCGTAAACAGGACACCTGAGGAGAATTGCAATATCTAGGGCTACAAAGGTCCAAATGGAATTCTTGAAGATGTTAAAACAAGGGCATGGAATTTAATTTTGGTGGTATGAATATTAGACTCAGAAGATGAACCTGTGTTGGAGCAGGGTCCCGCAGCTACAGAAGAAGATGCTAGTTTTGGCGGAAAGATATAGTTTTGGTGGAAAGAAGACAAGGCAGAGCTACGACACCGTAGCACATTTCCAGCTGGAGAGCAGAGCTGGAAACCATGACTTTTGGGATAGAAAAGTCAAGAAGGAAACGGTACCTGAGCGGCCGAGAGAAGAAAGCTCAACCACTGCATTGAAGGCAGCGGCGGAAGACGGGAGGGCTCAGCGACCCTCATAAAGAAGAAGGAGCAAGGAGGCCCAAGCATTGAAGACAAAGGACAGAAAGAAGAGAAGAGGTGCATAGTACCCATGGTCAGTTCCGGGAATCATGGAAGACTGCAGAGAGCTGTGGTGTGACGGGAAGCGGCTATGTCAAGGACAGAGAGGACCGACTGTCACTAATTAGGGTATGGGTTTACTGTTGGGACAGGCCCATAGTGTTGTAATGGTGAGACCTTCGGGCCGCCTATAAAAGCTTGCATTTTGTATTGTAAAGGGTTAGCTAATCAGTCAGTTAGCCATTTGGTTGGCTCGTAGGATGTGTCGTTAGTTGGTCAGTAGAGTATTTTTGAGTAGACTCAAGAGTCAGTCAGACAGACTGTGTTGTAACGATCCAGACACCCAGCTTGTCTGTGAGTCATTTGAGTCTGTATGTAACCATCCACAGAGAGGACAGAGAGGGAAGGATCTATTGAAAGAAAGGCAATATAGAGATAGAAATAGACCAGAGATCTAGAAGAGATCTCGCGCTGCATATGCAGTGCAACAGACTGTGCTAACTTCCCTCAAGATATATAATAGAAGCACAGTTTGGTGGACGTAACTCCCATCCTGGGGGCGAACCACGTTAAATCTGCGTGTTATGTGTTGTATGAATGTGATTGTATTTGCTTATTGTTACTGGTTATTATGCATATAATGTTAGTTGCAGTAAGTGAATGTATGTATTGTTCAGATCACGGTAATGCGAGAAGATCGTGATAAATTAAAGTATTCTAGTAAGATGTTTAAAGACTCCTTTACGTCTGTTTCTGATGACCATTTAATCACAATATAACTTCTGGGAAGTAGAGTTTCGCACAGTGACACAGTCAACGCTAAGAGTGCAAAGTCGTAGCAGTAAGATATCGCAGAGAGGTGATATCGCACCGGTAGAGGAGCTGCAGTGCACGATACTGCGAGCTGAGGGCTTAGCGTTCAGGAGAGGCTGGGTGTCTCGCGGTGCGCAGAGATGCGATAAGGTTGGGAATATTGTGAGTAAGTGGAAGTCATGCGACACGGGGAGAAACCACGCGACTGGCACGTAGAGAAGAGTCGCAAGGCTAAAAGTGCCGTGAGTAGAAGGGGATGTGAGATGCACAGATATAGCTGACCTTGTGACTCACAGGGGTAAGAGAAGAAAAGTAGGATGTGCAGAACCTGGTCCAAGACACTTGAGTCTTGGCCAACCCATTAGATTCACTTCGGGTGAGACTTCAGATAGCTTCGCGGTCTGTCGCCAAAAGGGCCAGTGAGTTAGGGGTGTTGTTGATTGAGTATAGTAAGCCCAGGTCTACCCATGCAATCAACAAATGGTTCCATTGCCGGGTTAAACGACTAGGAGTCAATGTTTTGTTGGCATCCTACCAAAGAAGAGTTTCACCAGTGCCTGGATTCGGACTTAAGGGAGTTCTCCAAGAAAGAGAATAGGAGTCCGAGACTAAGCACAGAGGCCTGGTTAGAAAAGCATATCACTTCAGACATACACGCTATATTTTTTGCAACCTACGGAAATGAGCTTTTCGACTGGTTATCCAAGTTGACAGATAGGAACACGTTCAAGAAGAAAAGAAACATTGTCTGGACACCGAAGCTGATTCAGACCGTTCAAAACCTCGACAATCCAATTACGCGAGCAGTAGACTTCTGGCTGACAAGTGTGCTAGAAGGCTTTGTTACAGAATTTGCAGTTGACCAGAGAAAGAGCTTCAGTGCAGCTGAACGATACTTCTTCAGAGGATACCGTAGTAAGTACCTAAGATCTCTAAACTTGTCCCTTAAGATGTTGTTATATGAAAAAGGAACAATGGATCTAGTCTCAGATGAATAAGTAAAGATAGTAATGTCACAAGAGTTTGAAAGTGATTTTGATGACATTGGACGAACACGTAGTGGAAAGAAGTATAAAGTAGAATTTAGTTCTCCTGTATTTGAAGACAGATCAGACAGTATTAGACAACAGATCCCTAGCACCACAGAAGAACCAGAGGGGGGTATCCCTTACCACCCCTACACTCCACAGAAATAGACAGGGACTCAGAATAACCCCGTAGGTACTCTGTCTAGTAGCTCACATCCAGTACCTACTCCCGCTATAGCACCTTCACCTACACCGCTGAGTAGTAGTACCCCAGTCAGTCAGAACCCACCACATAGAAATAGAATGGGAGACGACATGAAGCTACCTATTTTTAAAGGTACAGGAGCAGAGGACCCGGAACAACATTGGTTCCTATGCGAAGCTATGTGGACCATTAAAACAATCAACGATGATAACCTTAAACTTGTACAGTTGGTCACCACACTCAGAGACAGAGCCTTGACATGGTACATAAAGTATACTACATTACCCAATATGCTTGCCCAGGTCAAGAACGCCATGATTAAAGAATTTAAGAAACCTAAGTCTGAGTCTCAATGCATTACAGAGCTTAAGGATATTAAGTAGCTACCATCAGAGTCAGTATGGGACTTTGACCAGAAATTCAAAGCTCTTATAGACCAAGTAAGTTTTGAGTTTGTGCCACAGTAGCATAAGGAATGGTTTATTGCAGCACTGCTCCCTTATATCAGAATGCCACTAATGCAGCAGAAACTTACTACTCAAGATGAAGCGCTGGAGATGGAAATGAAACTAGAGGCTTCACCTTTAGCAGAAACCAGTACAGGCATGACAACTCTACAGACCCAGTTGGCCAACCTCATGTTACAGATACATGAACTTAAAAAAGGGAAAGAGGTTATGCAGGACATATGGTGCATAAAGTGTAGAGCACAGGGCCATAGTAAAGATAACTATCCAGTCTTTGCAGAACACTTAGCGTCAGGGGCTCCTAACCCCTTACCACGAACACAAGGGCCATGGTGTGAAATATGTAAAACACAAGGACATCCACCTCAGTAATGCCCTTTTCTTCAGAAGTATATACATACACCTAAAAACCTATATTGTATCTTTTGTAAGTCCGTCAGGAACGATCAACAAGAATGCCGAGCTTATGATCTCATGTCAGAAAGAACACAGGATGTGTACAAAGTCCAAGCAGACACACAGGGTCGAGCAACAGGACCACATCCGGATCAGACTTATGGAGTCTGTGGAGGAGGATTCAGAGGACGAGGCCGTGGAGGAGGCTTCGCACGAGGATAAGGCTTTGGCCAAGGAGGAGGTTTTGGCCAAGGTCGCGGACCAGTCACTTGTTATAATTGTGGAATGACAGGACACTATGCTAGGGACTGTCAGAATGCCACTACTACTTGTAACTACTGCACATCTTATGATCATACCATAGAAGAGTGTCCTATCTTGATAGCTAAGATCAGAGACCCTAAGCCCGCAGCACACCAGAACATCCAGCTTATTGCTGCTAAACCTAAGGAACCAGAACCAGCAGTTAACATTGTGACTCGGAGCGGTGCTTCCACCAGTGGCACATCGCAGGAGACCGGAAAGAACACAAGTCAGGGGTGGGTGCGCAGAGCTCCTACTAAAGTAACAGCACTCGACCTATAGAAGAATAAAGAGACCTTTCATGAATCCAAGGCTTCCTTTGGCGAACCTACACCATCAGGACTGCAGGTACCGCCATCTAGGAGTGTACCGTAGCAGGTACCTTGTAGCGATAGCCTTGAGAAGGCACAGCAGGCTACCACATCTGGAAGATGCGACGAGGATGAATCGATAGGAAGTGTACAAGCCTTCCTGCACAGCTGCTTGAAACTCCTGAGAAATGATAAAGCTGTCGGTGAGCTACAGCGCATGATAGATCAGTATCAGCAACCCTCTCTCTCGGGCAGTGCACACCACCCTGTCCATAATATTACAAGACATGCAAGGACAGGAAGAGAGATGAAATTCACAGCGCAGATTGGTGAAGTTGAAATGGATGAAGTTGTCTTAGATCTAGGATCAGAGGTGAATGTTCTAACTAAGCAAACATGGGAACAGATGGGTAGCCCTTAGTTATCCCTATCACCTATCCACCTGAGATTAGCTAATCAGCAGTGAGTATCACCATTGGGTCGACTACCCCAGGTGCTAGTTGATATTGACAGAGTTCGTACTTTTGTGGAATTCGAGGTTATAGAAATCATTGGCGACAGTCGACCATATCCATCACTATTAAGTATTGATTGGGCAATTGGCAGCAAAGCTGTCATTGACCTAAAGAAACGACAAATGACCTTTGAGGATGCGCAGATCCGGGTCATCGCACCGTTGGACCCTTACCAAGGTCCTAGATATATTGAACCCATCCGAGCAGAGGAAGAGGCACATAACATCGATAGTCTCTACCAGATGACTACAAACCAGAATGACTACATCAATCCAACCCCAGAAGGGCATATTAGTTGGCGATGCGACAGCTCATGCGCATCGGATTCGGATGTTGGTCTCGAAAACTGGCAGAACAGACTTTACGAAGTCTCATCGCGCAGATGTGCATTTATAAGTAAGTCACTGCGATGGATTGGTGCCGAGATCGCTGAGACTCCATCATATCATGGTCTGACGAATATTCAGGATTTTTTTTAACAGTTTGAGCAACAAATTCCTCATGAGCAGAGGATCGTAGCTATGGACCTTGCAATTCGAGCTACACCTACAAGATGGTGGTATGCGCATAAAGAGAGTATCGCATCGTGGGATAATATAAAAAGACTAATGGCAATCAGATTTTCTGACAACAGAGAGTATGTTCAGCAGAAATACACAGGAGAAACTGACCCCAGGATACACATTCAGACATGTGAATAGAACTGGTCGGATATTCCAGAGGATGAATGGGTTCACAGATTCATTCACACATTGGACACAATTCCAAGGAATTGGTATACAGAGACCGAGCTGCACAAAGGAACAACCACATGGTCACTTATGACAGACAGCTTCCTACTCACCTTTGTGTTTGATTCAGAACATCCAAGCGTTGCGCAGGCCCTAGACATAATCAAGACAAAGATTTTTAAGGATCGCGCCATCTCAGTACCAGTCCAACCTAAGTGGACTATCCAGCTAGAAGAGGCGTTGGAATGTTATAATTTTACATCAGAATCAGAGGAGGCGGATGAGGATCCTCGCAATACCAACATTCCCGAATTAGAAGGCACTCGCGATGTGGAGGGACCACAGTTAGAGATTCCAGTGATCACCGAGCCCATCAAGATTAAAAATATCAATATCGGCACAGACGCAGAACCTAAGTTTGCCTCTATTGGAGACTACTGGAATGATGAAACAGTCGGCCACATTGCAGATCTGTTACGTGACTATCAGGACCTATTTCCCACCAAGTTCACAGAGATGAAGGGAATAGTTGGAGACCTGGGAGTCATGAGGATACCATTAAAGGAAGATGCTAGACCAGTTAAGCAGCGCCCATACAGATTGAATCCGCGCTACAAAGAAAAAGTAAAGGACGAAATTGATAAAATGCTAGTAGCAGGCATCATTGAACCGGTAGAGGAAAGCGAATGGGTTAGACCTATGGTAGTGCAAGAGAAGAAAACAAAAGGGGACATCAGGATCTGTGTTGATCTGCGAAAACTCAACGATGCATCACTTCATGATCCATTTCCAACACCGTTCACTGATGAATTATTAGACAATGTGGGAGGACAGGAGGTTTACTCCTTCACCGATGGGTTTTCAGGCTACCATCAGATCAGAATACATCCAGAAGATCAATCCAAGACCACCTTTGCAACAGAATGGGGCTCGTTCCAGTATACAGTAATGCCCTTTGGTCTTAATAATGCACCAGCTATATTTTCTAGAGTAGTAGTTGCTGTATTTAAAGAATACATCCATAAGTTCTTAGAAGTATATTTTGATGATTGGACTGTATTTGGGCTAATTGATAAGAACATAGGCGATCTTAGATTGATGTTAGAGAAATGTAGGCAGTACCAGATTTCCCTAAACTTGAAAAAATGTATATTCTGTGCACCATTTGGTATCTTGTTGGGTCACATTGTTTGCAGACAAGGCTTGATGGTAGACCCCACCAAGATCGCTATCATTGTAAACCTTCCAGCACCCAACTCAGTCAAGCAACTGAGGATAGTACTTGGTCATACCGGGTATTACAGAAAGTTCATCAAGGGCTACGCAAAGATTACAACGCCGATGGAGAAATTTCTCAAGAAGGATGTAAAATTCCTATGGAACGAGGAATGCCAGCAGATTCTAGACATACTTAAGGAGAAGATGGTTACAGCACCCATCCTAGTATTCCCAGACTGGACTAATCCTTTCCATGTACATGTGGATGCATCCAGCATCGCATTAGGAGTCATCTTGACCTAGCCAGGAGAAATGGATCTTGACCATCCTATCGCATATTCCAGCAGAAAGCTATCCACAGCAGAAAAAAAATTACACCACAACAGAAAGGGAGGGCTTAGCTATGGTATATGCACTGCAGAAGTTCAGGCACTATCTATTGGGCGCCTCGTTTAAAATGTTTACTGATCATTCTGCATTGAAGTACCTAGTCAATAAACCAGTGTTAGGGGGGAGAATCTACAGATGGTTACTCCTCTTCCAGGAGTATGATTTTGAAATCATTGTGAAACCAGGGAGAATGAATGTAGGACCGGATCATCTGTCATAGTTAGACTCAGGAGAAGAGCCCAGTAACCTAGAAGACAATCTTCCAGATGCACCGTTGTTTTCCATACAGATTGCAGATGAGTACTATGCCGACATTATTCAATTCCTCACCACAGGAGTAGCACCTGATGAGTTTACTAAGCAGCAAAAGAAACAGTTGGTTGTGAAGGCAGCAAACTTCACCCTCATTGCAGGATGCCTATACAAGTTAGGCCCAGATGAAGTTCTACACAGATGTGTAATGCCGCATGAAAAAGACGTTATTATCAAAGAGGCTCATTCAGGAACCGCAGGAGGTCACTTCGCTGGAAAACTGACTGTGCAGAAAATCTTAGAAGCAGGCTTGTGGTGGCCTACATTGTATAAAGACACTAAGGAATTTTGCAGATGCTGTGATATCTGCCAAAGGGTAGGAAAACCCTCGCGACGCGATGAAATGCCACTGCGACCGCAGGTCATGTTGCGCGCATTCGACAAATGGGCTATAGATTTTGTGGGTCCTATCAACCCACCAGGGAAGCGTACTGGTGCGAGATATATTATCACTGGAACGGAGTACCTCACCAGATGGGCAGAGGCCACACCAGTAAGAAATTGTGATGCTGCTATAGCTGCACAGTTCCTCTTTGAGAACATCATCAACAGATTTGGATGCCCAGTAATTTTGATGAGCGACCAAGGTACACATTTCTTGAACAGTACTATTGAGGTATTAACAGAAGAATTCCAGATCCAGCACCATAAGAGCACTCCCTACCACCCGTAGGCTAATGGTACAGTAGAGGCCTTTAATAAAATTTTAGAAAATGCTCTTACTAAGATCTGTAATAGCCAGAGGAATGATTGGGACCTCCGAGTTAACGCTGTCTTATGGGCATATAGAACCAAATGCAAGAAACTTACGGGACACACACCTTTCAGCTTGGTATATGGACAAGAGGCTGTTATTCCTATGGAGTATATTCTTCCCAGCTTAAGAATCGCTCAGATTACCGAGATGATTAATACAGACACAGTTGAAGCAAGGCTAGCACAGCTGCTGGCCCTAGAAGAAGACAAGTTCATTGCTGGATTCCATCAGAAAGTACAGAAGACCCAAGAAAACGATTGGCATGACAGACACATTAAGAATAAGACTTTCCAGACCGAAGACCTGGTGCTCCTCTATGACAGCAAATTCATCAAGTTCCCAGGGAAGTTCAAGACGCATTGGCTGGGGCCATATCAGATACAGCAAGTCATAGAAGGAGGTGCCGTTCAGCTCAGCCAGCTGAATGGGGAGCTCTTACCCACATGGATTAACGGAAGTAGGCTTAAGCTCTATAGTGACATCCTCCCCACCCCTCAGCCCTAGCATGAACAGTTCAGGATGGTGCAGATGTCCAGTGTAGTTGAAAGGAGGCATCGCGAAGGGAATGAGTCTACACCTTGTAAAAAAAAAAAAAATGTTATTTTTAACACTGTTTGTTTGCGCAGGTGATGCAGAGTTGCATCACAGCAGTAAGATGTTTCCCCCTACCACGTATTCAGTTTGCAACCGACAGTGGGCTAGTCAAGTCACTATCTAACAGGTAGTTAATGAAGAAATGACCGGTATCCCCTACCGTAGATTTGGCAGCAGTGTATTAAATTTTTCCAGATTTGCTAAATCTCTGATGAGACTGGCACCCGTACACACGCTTGGAGGAAAATTTGATCAGATTTTAGCATTTATTGAGGATTGAAGGACGGGTGTGGTCTTATCCATGCAATTAATATGACCGGCGCACCCAGTCTAGACGACCGTTATGTCCGGGATTGTCGTATTCGGCACAAAAGCAGAAAGTATTCAATTGGGACAGTTACGCCTGCAGAAAAAACCGAGAGCTGGAGAGTAAGTGTTAGGCATTCCCTGTGTCGAGCTAAGTTGTTACAGAGTGCTGTGGTTCTCAGAAGTCGCAACCATTGCACGTCCGCCATTTTATGCTAATTGGGTCCTATCTAAGGACGAGCCGCTGGAAAACATTGTGAGAAGATTTCAGCGTCACGGCCTTGCAGGAGCTATGGCGTCGCCATCTGTAGCTAACCTGCCGAGCTCATCCCGAACCAGAGAACAGCCGAAGACAAGGAGCCAATCCCAGCTGGCGGAGGATTCCGGCTCTGAACGGGAGGATGAAGTCCTTAGTTCAGTAGACTACCTCATCCCACGAGTTGAAGGCGCCCCAGACATCAAAATCTCCAAGAGAGGTAAGCTTACTGTTCTCATCCCGCCCATAGATTCTCAGGTTAAAGAAAATGGTGATCTCATAGGATATGCTAGCGTAGTTAAATTCATAGATTACAATCTGGGAGATGGTAAGACGTACCCCCACTTCAAACCAGATCACTATCTAGCGCATGAGGAAAACCCAAGGACAGGTCGAGAGGAACTTGTCCCCATGCCACATGTTGAGGTTTTTGAACCCTCGGGTCTGCTCAATTTGTTGAGACTACCCGATTTTGGACGGAGTGCAGAGGTCACTGCTGTAGTGCATATACTACTTTCATGTGTACATGGAGGATATCTCTGGTTACGTAGCCGAGTTGACCTCAACGTCGACTTGATACACTGCATCACTGGCTTGTCTAAGACTGGTAAATACCCCTACATACAGGTATCAGGAAAGACCAAGGATTCCAAGCTGCCACCAGCGCTCGTTAAAAAGTATCAGTTACAGCGAGGAGGCAGGGCTTATGATGTTACGAGTTTACAAAATGGGACACTCAAATTTACAGCCATCCTGCTTGCAGGAAGACTGTTAACTAAAGTCCGACCAAAGGAAGTCACAGGATCCGTGATCAGTCTGGCCATAAAGGTTATGGAGGGAGAACAGTTTAACTGGTCGTTATTCTTATTAAATATGCTTCAGGAAGATTGCTTGGCAGCCCAGGATCACGCAAACCACCCTTTCCATTTCTCATGGTTGTTGGTACTTTGCGCCTTTGTCGGCTGGAAGGAGCCGCCTAATTCCTAGTTTCCACAACTTCCAGGAGGAGCTCCACGCGGTGTGCGCTATGCCAGTTTATGGGACAGCCCTAGCCCAGCCAGAAAAAGGTTAATGCGATGGTATTCTTTGAATACTATTTGCTGTTGAAGGCCACTATCCAAGCATCACTACGCATCAGTAAAGAGACCATGGATATATTTGAGAACTGGCTTAACTTCCTGGCAGATAGCCACTTAATTTGTCTAAGGCCTAAAAGGACTAAAGGGGACGACTGGGCCCCTGGCTCCTTCAGAATGACAGTGCAGGATGTCGAAAATGTCATCTGCGGCTTTGATGACCAATGGTGATAGGAATACGAATATACCACGCCAATACCAGCAGAGACCGTGCAGACAGGTCCACCAGAAAAAGGCAAAGACAAGCTAGACACCGAGGCACACCAAACAATAGAAGTACCACTACACAGCCAGAAGAAAAGAGATGTACCGGAAGAATCAGCAACAACGCCCTCTACAAAGGATGGAAGCCAGGAAACCACAACGACGCAGGGGAGGAAGAAGCAGAAAACTTCAAAACTGACTCTGAAGACGGCACTAACAGAAGATGATTACGAACTCATCGCAACAAGGACATGTGATACACTCAAGGATTCATTTGATGAGGTGAATCAATCACAGGAAAAGATTCAAAGTGCCGTAGAAAAGTAGCTCATAGACATACGAACAATTACAGAGAAGGCTGCCACGATACATACTACACCAGTAAAGGTGCCCACTGGAGAAACTTCAGCACCGCCGCTACCCCGTGAGGAAAGCTTAGCAAAAGATCGCCTCAACATTGTGTTGATCCCACCGGGCAGTATCAGACTCTCGGCAACAGCGGCGGACCCACCAGTCTATTTTAAACAACCCCTTGAGGTTAACCTCACAGAGGTTCACATTGATCAGTTGCACAGAATCCAACAGCAGCTAAGCGCAGAGCTCAGGAGTAGAGAGCTTGCGACTTACTAGCAGAATGCGCAGCTAAAGAAAAGGAATGCAGCACTTGCCACCAGCTATCAGAAAAAGGTAGACGAGTTGAAAACATATCAGAACAAGGATCAGGAACTATCCCAGGTACTACAGAATATTGCAATAGAACTCCCTAATTGCAACATCGAGTTCGTACTGCCTACCCCGGAGAAGCTACAGAGAGTTGCAGCAAGAGCAAAGGTTCTCGAACAAACTGTAGCTAAGATGGATGAGAAAGTAGCCAGGATAAAGGCAGACCATGAGATGCAGATTGCAGAGCTTGAGGCACGTCTGCAAGACACCTCCCTAGCAGACCAAAAAGCGCGAGTGGAAGCTTTTCGACTCACCTCTCCGCAGATACAATCATGCATTGACGAAGCCCGGGTATTGCTAACAAATGCGATGAACACATGGGCTGAGCTAGATGAGCCGCCACAGAAGGTCGAGATCCAGCAGAGTATACAGCAAGTAGAGAACAGTGCAGCGGCCATGAAAGAAGAAATCAAGAGCCTAGCAGCTCTTCAGAAGATGAGAAAGATGAAGGAGATGAACCAATTACAGCAAGAGGTGCAGCAGTTAAGAACAAAGGAGCTACACATCACTGACCTGCTTCAACCTTTTCAGGAGCAAATCACAGAATTAGTTGACGTGGTTGATCAGAAGTTGAAGGAATTCACGGCGACCAGCGAGAAAATTCATGGAACAGAGGACTCCAAGATTGATCAAGCATTTCTTGATTCGGAGAAGCAGTGCGTTGAGGAGATGAAGAATGAAGTCACAGGACTTCAAGGTAGGTTACAGCGCACTTCGCAGGAGGTGAAGGATAAGTTGCATCAGGAGAAGCCTGTTCCAGGTGGCTCGAGGACGAGCCACAAGTAAGTGTTAGGGGAATATTGGAGCAGGGTCCCGCAGCTACAGAAGAAGCTGCTAGTTTTGGCGAAAAGATATAGTTTTGGCGAAAAGAAGACAAGGCAGAGCTACGATGTCGTAGCACGTTTCCAGCTGGAGAGCAGAGCCGGAAACCATGACTTTTGGGATAGAAAAGTCAAGAAGGCAACGGTACCTGAGTGGGTGAGAGAAGAAAGATCAACCACTGCATTGAAGGTAGCGGCGGAAGACGGGAGGGCTCAACGACCCTCATAAAGAAGAAGGAGCAAGGAGGCTCAAGCATTGAAGACGAAGGACAGAAAGCAGAGAAGTGGTGCATAGTACCCGTGGTCAGTGCCGGGAAGCATGGAAGACTGCAGAGAGCTGTGGTGTGACGGGAAGTGGCTACCTCAAGGACAGAGACAACCGATTGTCACTAATTAGGGTATGGGTTTACTGTTGGGACAGGCCCACAGTGTTGTAATGGCGAGACCTTCGGGCCGCCTATAAAAGCTTGCATTTTGTATTGTAAAGGGTTAGCTAATCAGTCAGTTAGCCAGTTGGTTGGCTCGTAGGATGAGTCGTTAGTTGGTCAGTAGAGTATTTTTGAGTAGACTCAGGAGTCAGTCAGACAGACTGTGTTGTAACGATCCAGACACCTAGCTTGTCTGTGAGTCATTTGAGTCTGTATGTAACCATCCATAGAGAGGACAGAGAGGGAATGATCTATTGAAAGAAAGGCAATATAGAGATAGAAATAGACCAGAGATCTAGAAGAGATCTCACGCTGCATATGCAGTGCAACAGACTATGCTAACTTCCCTCAAGATATATAATAGAAGCACAGTTTGCTGGACGTAACTCCCATCCTGGGGGCGAACCACGTTAAATCTACGTGTTATGTGTTGTATGAATGTGATTGTATTTTCTTATTGTTACTGGTTATTATGCATATAATGTTAGTTGCAGTAAGTGAATGTATGTATTGTTTAGATCACGGTAATGCGGGAAGATCGAGATAAGTTAAAGTATTCTAGTAAGCTGTTTAAAGACTCCTTTACGTCTGTTTCTGATGACCATTTAATCACAATATAACTTCTGGGAAGTAGAGTTTCGCACAGTGAGACAGTCAATGCTAAGAGTGCAAAGTCATAGCGGTAAGATATCGCATAGAGGTGATATCGTACCGGCAGAGGAGCTGTGGTGCGCGATAATGCGAGCTGAGGGCTTAGCGTTGAGGAGAGGCTGGGTGTCTCGCGGTGCGCAGAGATGCGATAAGGTTGGGAATATTGTGAGTAAGTGGAAGTTGTGCGACATGGGGAGAAACCGCGCGACTGGCGCGTATAGAAGAGTCACAAGGCTAAAAGTGCTGCGAGTAGAAGGGGATGTGCGATGCGCGGATATAGCTGACCTTGTGACTCACAGGGGTAAGAGAAGAAAAGTAGGATGCGCAGAACCTGGTCCAAGACACTTGAATCTTAGCCAACCCATTAGATTCACTTCGGGTGAGACTTCAGATCGCTTCGTGGTCTGTCGCCGAAAGGGCCAGTGAGTTAGGGGTGTTGTTGATTGAGTATAGTAAACTCGGGTCTGCCCATGCAATCAACAACCTGCGATACGTGGTATGTCGTACAACTTCATTGTTCTGAACAGTCCTGTATCGGGTCACCTTGGGAAAAGGATCATAAATCCCAAATGGTGAAACCAATTTTGATGAAACCTATGGTTCTAGATCAGGGACATGCGAGGTTACCTCAATAAAAAATTTCAGATACATAGGAGTATAAATTTCAGAGATATAATAGAAACAGTAACAAAAATTTCTGCAGAAGAAATTGGAAAATTAGGGCTTCCTGTTCCGGGAGCTTCCCTCCACTGTTTTCAGAAATGGAGTACATTGGACAGCTCCATTTGAAGATATCTATATGTCTATCTAATCAGATCTAAAATATTCCTAGTTTTGAAATTAGGGTTTCTGTGACAAACCCTAGATCAGCCAACTCCGGAACCAGGACGGACACCTCAAATCGGTAAGATCTAATACCTTGCTATGTTCATATGAGGTTCTCATTTCAAAGTGATCTATCACATCAGCTTGATGATAAGCTTGGTGAAGTTGACAACTTCCAAGCCTAGAAGTATATGATCTCTCTGAAGAAAATGGATTGGACACCTACATGAGCATAGATGTTCCAGTTTCAGAGGGAGATGAGGCTAGAAGTCTTTCACAAGAAGAACTTGGTCAAAGATCAGAATATCATTGATGATTCAATCACGAATCAACTTGTACTACAAGTGTATTCCCTAAAGACATCGATGAGGTTTGATTCCTTGACCAAGCTATTTGAAGGGAAGAACATAGATCGGAATATGACCTTAAGAAACCAGCTGAAGAATATGAAGATCCAGAATGCAGAGACCGGGCAGTCATAAGGATCTCTCAAATCAGAGAACAAATTCACGGAGGGAAATAAGAAGTGAATAATGTAGAAGTGGTGATGGCCACCTTGAACGGCCTCCCAGGATCGTGGAATTCATTCATTCAAGGAATGTGTTCCAGAAGGAAGTGATTACTTTCAGCAGAGTTTGGGAAGAAGAAGAAGCTCGTCTCTGAAGATCAACCTCTCATCTTCCAAAGAAGATCCCTCAATCAATGAGGAATATGAAGATCTCAACTCTTGAAGAACTTCTTATCCACCTCATCATTTGGATAAGAAACGATGCTATCATGAAGGAAGAACACGATGAAGTTGAAGACTCAAGAAGGAGTATACCCATGAAACAAATAAAGATAAGTATTCAATTGTCATTTCATGATATTGTTTTGTTATACATTTGATTATATTCAGTTGATGTGTTATGCATGATAGATTGTTTGCATTAATGACTGTATACTACTAATATGCATGTGATGGGTAAGTAGCTCATGGTGCTATACAACTCTCCATTGCTACTTATGAAACCTCTTTACTGACATATTGGATTAGTGCACAATCTCAATAATTTCATGGTGGAGATAGAAGGCATCTAGAAAGTTTATGTGAGATATGGACGAATGTTGTATTGACTAAACAGTTGCATGATGCATAATAATTTGTCGTTATGCAAATGTTTTATGAAATAATTCTAACCATGCAACTGGTGCATTTGAATTGTAGGAAAGGTCATGAACAACCTCCTACAAGAAAAGAAGGATGAGACTTGTTCCGAAGAACAAGTGATGACAATTCAAGATTCACTCCGATAAACATGAATCTGAAGCTCCCAGGGTCAAAGAGACCATGACGGAAGAAGGAGCTTCAGAGAGTTGTAGATCCACCTTGAAGGATGTAGACCATCATGGGTACAAGAGATAACTCAAGATGAAGAAAAGAATGCTATGAAAGAAGCTATGATCAAAGAATAACAGTTGATCATGGGGAACGATGTGTACGATATGATGGAACAAGTGTACAAAGCAAGGTTCATGATTCTCCCCAGAAAGAATAGACTATGACATGACATACTCTATTGACCAGTATATATCAAGCATAGAACCACCTGTACAGAATGAAGAGGTAAGATGATACTCCACTTCAGGGGGAGTAACTATAGAAAATTATATCTGAGTTCGACATGGTACGACATGATGGATAGCTTTGTGATGGATTGAGACTTTACCAAGAGTAAAGTGGGTTCCAACCTTCAAGGTTGAATGTAGAAGACTAGGATATGTCGATGACCTGAGAAAGCAAACTCATAGAAGATGTTATGATACTAGAATGATGTTTGGGATACAGTAATCAAACCAGAAAGCAAGAATGTGGTATCTTCCAAATGGATTTGCAAGATAAGATATGTTGCTGATAGAAGTAAGGTAAGAGTTGTGGCTAGAGATTTCTATCAGAAAGAGGGAATTAATTCTGAAGAGACACTTACTCCAGGAAGCAAGGTACACTTCCTTCAAAACTATCATGGTAGTTTCTTCCATGATGAAGTAAAGACAAGCCTTCCTTAATGGTATGATTGAGGAAGATTTTTACATCGAATAGTCATGAGGATTTGAAGTTGAAGAAAAAAGGAATCAACTATGCAAGTTGAAGAAGGCCCTCTATGGCCTGAAGCAAGCTCCCAGAGCTTGGTATGGAAGAATAGATAGTTTCCTGATGAGCATGGGATTTGCCAAGAGTAAAGTCAATCCTAACCTTCTATACAAGGTTGTAGAAGATGTACCTGTAATTCTATTACTATATGTGGATGACTTATTCTTGACAGGGAATGAGAAACAGATCATGGAAAGCAAGAAGAAACTAGCAGAAGAATTTGAGAAGAAAGACCTTGGGTTAATGCATTATCTCCTAGGTCTGGAAGTATGGCAAAGTTCAGAAGGAATATTTCTCAACAAGGGAAATTATGTGGTAGAGATATTGAAGAGATTCAATATGTTGAAATGCAAAGTCATGGCCACACCCATGGACTCCAACCTGAAGCTGTTAGCTGATGACTCATTAGAGTTAGTGGATGTGACTCACTACAGACAGATCATTGGGTCATTGATGTATTTAACAAATACCAAACCAGACATTTGTTTTGTTGTGAACACCCTAAGTCAATATCTTGTTCAACCAAGACGGGTTCACCTAGTAGCTGCAAAACATGTGATGATATATCTGAAAGGGACTATAGACTTTGGTCTATACTATGATGGTAGCCATGAGTATAGATTGTATGGCTACACAGATGCAAATTGGGCTGGAAGTATCTCAGACAGGGAAAGCACATCAGGTATATGCTTTGAGGTCTACTATGAGTTCATGGTTTAGCAGGAAACAGTCCAGTGTTTCTCTTAGCACGGCTGAAGCAGAATACATAGCAGATTGCTCTACTAAGTTGTGAAGCCATATGGCTTCAGAAGCTGATATCAGGTCTCTTTGACCTGAAGATGGAAACAACAATGATTCTATGTGACAACCATAGTTGTTATGACAAAGAACCCTGTGTTCCGACGTAACACGTAGAAATATGGCATTTCTACATACAAGATAAGATGAAGATGATGATACTGTAGATGCAGATGATGGTGATTTAGTATTTCTATACTGAATATAGAGATGATGATGATTTCAGTATTCGCATACTGAAGATATAGATGATATTTCAGTATTTACATACTGTAGATATAGATGATGGTGATTCCGTATTTCTATACTAAATATAGAGATGATGATGCTTTCAGTATTTCTATACTGAAGATATAGATGATGGTGCTTTTAGTATTCACATACTGGAGATACAGATGGTGATAGATCAGTATTCAGATACTGAAGATGTAGATGATGATGGTTTGGATGATGATGTACTGACGAAGCCTCTTCCTCAAGTAGAGTTTGAAAACTTTCAAGACAAGCTTGGTGTTGTTCGGAAAGGCCTTCCTCGAAAGGGGGAGTAGTGATGTTGCAGTGGGATTGTATCATCCCTGGGGATTTTCCCTAAAGTGATCTAGAGACCTTGGTCCTCAAGAATTAAGAGGGATTGTATCATCCTGGGACATCTATCCATAATAGATACGGTGACCTCGGTCCTCGAGAATGTGGTGGGATTGTATCATCCCTGGGCACTTTCCCTAAAGTGATCCGGAGACCTCGGTCTTCGAGAATGAAGAGGGATTGTATCATCCTGGGACATCTGCCATAATAGATCTGATGGCCTCGGTCCTAGAGAATGTGGTAGGATTGCATCATCCTTGGACATTGTCCTAAAGTGATAGGGAATAATTCTCCTATAATCAATCCGGTGGCTTCGGTCCTCGAGAATGTGGTAGGATTGCATCATCCTTCGACATAGTCCTAAAGTGATAGGGACTGATTCTCCCATAATCAATCCGGTGGCTTCGGTCCTTGAGAATGTGGTAGGATTGCATCATCCTTGGAAATAGTCCTAAAGTGATAGGGAATGATTCTCCTGTAATTAATCCGGTGGCTTCGGTCCTCGATAATGTGGAAGGATTGCATCGTCCTTGGACTTAGTCCTAAAGTGATAGGGACTGATTCTCCCATAATCAATCTGGTAACTTCGGTTGTCAAGAATGTGGTCGAATTGTATCAGCCCTGGACTTTAAGTCCAAAAATGATCCAAATACTTTCTATCTTTGAGTTGTGGATTGCAGGTTGTTGCTGCTGATGATGATGATGTACTGATCGAAAGATCAGAGTATGATGATGATGACGTACTAATCTAAAGATCAGAGTATGATGATGACGCACTATGATTACAATGTTTGTGATCGAAATATTAGAGTATGATGATGATGTTCCTGATCAAAAGATCAGAGTATGTTGATGATGTTTCTGATCGAAAGATCAGAGTATGATGATGATGTTTCTATGTTGATAATGTTTCTGATCGAAAGATCAGAGTATGATGATGATGTTTCTGATCAAAAGATTAGAATGTGATGATGATTATGATCGACAGATCAAAATATGATGATGATGATGTTGCTTCTGATCTAAATTGCAAAGTGTTGATGATGATATTGCTGATCGAGAGATCAAAGTATTGAAGATGTTGCTGTTGATCGAAAGGTCAAGGTGCTGAAGATGTTGTTGCTGATCGAAAAGTAAAAATGCTGAAGATGTTGCTGATTGAAAGGACAAAATGCTGAAGATGTTGTTGCTGATCTAAAATTCAAAGTGCTGAAGATGTTACTGATCGAAAGGTCAAAATGCTGAAGATGTTGTTGCTGATCGAACAGTCAAAGTGCTGAAGATGTTGCTGATCGAAAGGTCCAAGTGCTGAAGATGTCGTTGCTGAAGATGTTGCTGATCAAAGACTGAAGATGTTGCTGATGATGAAGACTAAAGATTGAAGATGAAGAATACATGATGTTGATGATATCCCCTATCTCTACTCTTGTTGTTGTTGATGTTGCTGTAGAATACCCTTCTCGTTAAGTGGGAGTGTTGAAATATCGTAACTTCGAAGAATATTCTATATTTACCTTTTTGTGGTCCCCGATGGTCCTACCGAGAGAACCCCTTGTATTACATTGTACCCCGATGCTCCTAATCGAAAGAACTATTAAGAGTCATGAGGTAGTCCCCTCTAATTGTAAAGGTGGGTCATCAGCACCCCAATGTGGTTACTTGAGCCTACACGATTTAACTCGAGCCTACATGTCAAATGAGTTAACTTAAGTGAACAGATGAATATAAATAGAGGTGTAGTGCTCCTCATTTGAGACACACACACTCTCACTTGTGTGGAGCATTAGTGGAGAAGAGAAGTAGCTAGAGAAGGAGGAGGATCAGGCTTTGATCTCCTTGTTGGTTTTATCTTTTATCTTTTTGGGGCATCTATATTGAGGAAGCTTTTGATAGTTTTTTCCCTTTAGGGTTTTCCCAGGATAAATCTTTGTGTTCCTTTTTTATGGTTGGGATTGTCTATCTTTGAGTGATCCTGTTTATATGCTTTTGTCATGAAAATGAAATGAAATACTAATGTCTTAAGCTAAGCATATGAAAATTTAACAAGAACATGGTTTCATTTTTATGCAATCTTGAAACCAAAAAGGTAAACTATGCTTAAGGAAACCTACTTCATTTTTTAATGAGCTTTAAATAGAAAATGAACTATGCTCAGGAATGATTTCATTTTTATGCAAGATTGAAACCAAAAGGTAAATTATGCTTGAGGAGATCTATTTCATTTTTTAAGGAGCTTGACATAGAATTGGAACTATGCTCAAAGGCATCTGTTTCATTTTTTAATGAGCTTGACACAGAATGGGAACTTTTCTCAAGGAAAACTGACATGATGGCTAGATGCTACTTCATTTTTTAACGAGCTTGGCACAGAATGGGAACTTTGCTCAAGGGAATGGTTTCATTTTTATGCAAGCTTGAAACCAAAAGGGTAAACTATGCTTGAGGAGTGGTTTTATATTTTAACGAGTTTGAAACCAAAATTAAACTATGCTCTAGACATGGTTTCATTTTTATGAAAGCTTGAAACAAAAAGCATAAACTATGATTAAGGATTGGTTTTATTTTTTACTGAGCTTGAAACCAAAATTAAACTATGCTCGCAAACCTGCTCCTACCGAACATGATATCTAGAGGTTGGTAGGTTTCCCCCATTTCATAAAAGCTAGTGGATTAGCTCCATTATGATGTCCATAGACTAGAGCCATGCCCCCCATTTTACCTATGATGGAAAGAAGCTAACTAGAAGGGGAAAGAGCCACAAGAACATGCGGCACATTCAGGGAAGTCTGATTACTAGGAGTAATGCAATGGTTAGGTGTAACAAAGGAAAGCTGATCAATGGTCACAATCTTCCCATCATGGGGAAAATGCATAACTCTAAAGAGTGTGGACACAACAGCCTTCATGGCATAAACATAATCATGTCCAAGGAGTAGATTGAAATCTAAAGGACCTTGGATCACCATAACATCAATGTAGACAATTTTCCCTCCTAATGTAATAGGAAAACAAGGAAGGGTCCATAAAGGTACAGTGGACCTTTGATTAAAAGCTAGTATCTGATCAGTTACTGGCACAAGCTGAAAAGAACCTAAGGCTTGCTAAGAAGTAAAGGATAGAATACTAACAGAAGCCCCTTTGTAAACAATAGTGCGAAGTATTCTCCTAGCAGTAACATTCACAACTATCTGGAAAGGAACACTCGAATGTAGACAAGACTCTATTAGGTTACACCACTCAAAGGAAATAACCTGACTACTCGGAGAGGGTTTTGTTGAGACAGACAAAATTTCCTCTTTTCGAGAACAATCAGAACGAAGCATAAAAACTTTGGCAGGTTTTGGTCCATTCTCTACTACAAGAGAAGAACAAGACGAATATTTGGTCAAAGAGACTACTTCAGTATTAACACTCTCTAATGAAAGAGTGGGATTGGGTGGAAATGACACAGACTCGACCACTTTAACTTCACTCTCTGAGGGAAGAGTGGGATCAACCACAGATAAATATGAATCGACCACTTGGTCAACCAGTAGGGGATCGAGGGATAACTTACTATCAGTTGTTGGAATCACCTGTTGATGATCAGTAATATTTTCCAACCAATGTGAAGCTTCATCCATGCTTGGATAAAGAAAAGTACAATGCATATCCTTGCATATCAAACAAGGATACAAGACTTTACCCTTACGACCTTTTACCAATGGGTGACTGGTTGAGGGAGTATCATCAACATGATGATCATAGGTTTATGACAAAGATGGTTTGGACATTTTATACCACTCTTCTTGTACACGGGAGAGACCGGAACACTCCTTAAGAAGGTGGCCCCCCTTGCAAAGCTTACAAGTAAACTTGGGTTTTTCGAGCATTCTCTTAGAACGAGCACCATCAAGAGTAGATGGTTGCTGATTTTTCTCTTTCTTGTCCTTCTTCTTCTTACTCTTCCCTTTCTTTTTCTTCTTACCCACATGACTACTAACCACAGAGCTTTGGTCAAGCAAAGAAGAAGAAAGGGGTGAAGCCACAACCGACGAAGAAGGAGCAGGATTATGTTGAGGTCGATCCTCTCTTGGAGGAGAGGTGACATTTGAGACATTAGGTGTAACAAGAATTACCGGATTAAAAGGCCAGACCAGTAATCCTATAGTTAATCCAGGAAGATTTAGAGTGGCAATAAAAGGAGGACCAATACCTTCACTTCGAGGGAATACAAAAGGTACACCTTGGAAGGGGACCTCTTGAGTGGTAGTCCCAGATGAGGTTGCCATCTCTAAACTCTCGAATAACCCGCAAACTACCATGCACAAGCAAGTACTACTCAGACTAAAAGCAACAAGCAAATATGTGAAAGGAGTGGATAAGAGTCAGGAACCTCATAGGATTATCAAGACTTTACAAGCTTCGCCCGTAAAGACAAGACGACCAAAAGGATAACTCAAATGGTTTCAGGATTCCTAAAAGGGTATTCCGATATACACAAGGTATGTGGGAGCTCGAATCGCTAGTAGTGCTGTCTAATGCATAATTGTACACAAGGGGCCTTTCGATATACAATCTAGTACGAGAAGTACCCTTCTATATACCTCAAGGGTACGTGAAAGGTTGTTCAATATACTGATGGTACGTGGAAGAACTGCGTGAGTCCATAATGTAATGCTGACAAAGAACGACAGCTCCTACATTTTACGATGCTCAAACACATCTCTAACCTATCACTCAAGTTACTACGTAAATTTTAACCTACAACTATCGTTGATTTTAACTTGTGCATTTAGGTGGAACCATGGAGTGAAAACTTGAAATTAAAGAAGATGCACACTGATCTATATGATAATTCAAGTTTTCCTCTTCAATGAAATTCTACCTAAGAGAGGGAGAGAGATTTACTTTTCTTCCCAAAAATGCACACCCAAATGCAAATGCAATTCTATCTTTTCAAACAAAAAGTGAAATATCAATGCACCTCAAACAATCTTCAAAGCAAATAAAAAAGAGAGATCTAGCGAACATTTAACATAAATAAACCATAAATTTTTCCTATCTTTTCATGCTTGAAAAAGACGCATGAAAACTCAATGGAAATATGATTTCACTAATGTTTCCAAACAAATCTAACTCTAATGTACGCAAAGCTGAAAACAGATATTTCTTCTCAATGAAAGTAAGATCTAGAATTTCAAACAATCATGCACTAAACAAGAAGAAAATCATTCAACAAGCTTGTGAATAAAGAAAAAGAGAGAGAAAACTAAAACTTCTCTGATACAGACAAGGAAAAGAAGAACCAATCTTTCCTGCCAAGTACTGAAAAAATCAGTATGCAAAAGGAAACAAGAATCACCCCAAGCAAATAAAGACTCAAAATAACATGGATCACACATGCATTCCAAGTCCAAAACAAACCAAAGCCTACGCATGAAGGTGAAATGTATATTTCCAATTCTAATGAATAATATCTATAAAAAAGAGCAAGAGGTTTCAACCAAGGAAAATAATGTAAAATCCAATGCAAGAAACAAAAACTCTCTTTGAATGGAGAGGTAATACAACAATCAAAGCGACTGCAGAATACCCAATTCATTTTTTTTCAAAAGTACACTTCATTTTCGGATAAAAAAGTAAGCTAAAAACACACAAAAAATCAAAATAGAAGGTCTGGAATAGGGCCTACCTGGCACTGCATAGATGAAGTTGCTGACAGGCAGTTTTCAGGAAGAACCACTCCTTGCTCACTGGATTCAGGCGGTGGCACCGCGTATTGCTAACTGGAGTCAGGTGGTGGCACCGCTCCTTGCCAACAGAACATATGCGACTCCCTCTAAAAATCCAAAACACAAAGAGAATGAAGGATCAAGTTAGAAAATACTATACCAAGGCAAATACTGTTGAATTGAATATGGTAACAGATCATAAAAAACCGAAATGGCTCAGATCTGAAAAGATCTAGAAATTTCAAAACCAAATAATACAAATCAGAAAGTAGATCTGACTAAAAAGAGTTGAACAAAATGGAGCCTGGATTCGGACAAGAGTTGTAGACTGAGGATGATCAGAACAACTGAATATAACTAATCTCCAGCAGAGTCGCCAAATTTGTTGATCAGAATATTTCACCTTCTGAAGACAGCAAGGTGTTTCGCTGGTCTGAATGGTTCAGATCCAGAACAAATAGATCACAAAGGTTGATAAATCTCCCTAGACGCTATAGATATCTAGAATACAAGGCCTTGATAGTTCTCCTGTGTACCTGCAAAATAGTTCAACACGAAACAGATCAAAGCAACCAGAATATGATATACTAATTTTTGCTAGTGACAAAGGAATCTATCAATATATATCTGAAATCAAACACCAACAATATATATGGGACAGAAAATCAACTTGCATTAGAAATATGAAGAAGTTTACAACCAAGCCTTAGTGTTGACATGCATCTCCATCAAACCAACTCTTCATCGCCAAAAGCTCTGACTCTAGCTCTCTATGCTCTCTCCAAATGATCTTGGGTGAAGAATCAATACAATAGCATAACAATACCTTCAATGTTCTCTCCTCAACCATGGCTATGAGCTCATATTTATAGGGATTTAATGGATAGAGATGGTTTAGAAATTAGTGGGTGAGGTGGCCTCTAAGATCCTAGGATGAGGGATCTTGAGCTCAACCAACCTACAGCAATAGGGATAAGGGATATCTCGAGGCTTATCATCTAGAAGCCTCGAGAAGATTCTCTTTTTCCCCTTTTACCAAGGGTACCGCACTTCTCCTTCCAAGACAGAGTGATTTTTGTAATAACCTCCCATGGACCAAGTGTAATGGGCGGTGGCACCGCTTGTGGACAACCGATGAAAGGCAGTGTGAGCAAGGGTACTGCTCCTAGACAAAGGGGCATGCGTGGTGCTAGGAATCTGTATGACAAACTGATAAGAAACCATTTAGTCTTCACTCCAGAAGCTAGGATTTAGGGCAAGTAGGATAGTCAAAGGTCTTGTCACATGATGGTGACAGGATTTTGGTATAACAGTACTACAATGAATGGTTGTCAGAATATAACATGAATTCTCTAGGAATCAAATAATGTCTCCAATGATTCATTGATTGAACAATAGCATAAAACTCCATGTCATAAGATAAATACTTCTGATTTGCATCATTCAGCTTGTCACTAAAATACACTATAGGCCTGTCCTCCTGGCTCAGTACAACTCCGATTGCTACTCCATTGACATCACACTTTACTTGGAAAGGGTGTTTGAATTTTGGAAACTTCCATACTAGTTGTTCAATGATGTTCTTCTTTAAGAAATGAAAACTCCTTTCAGCCTCTGTTTTCCATTGAAATGGTTGTCTATCCTTCTTAATTGTCTCAACAATAGATGCACAAATACCACTGAAATTATTTATAAATTTCCTATAAAAAAATTCCAACCCATGAAAACTTCTTACCTCAGATATGTTCCTAGGTGAAGGCCAATCAATTATTGCTTGCACATTTTCTAGATTAATCTTCAACCTATATCTTGAGATAACAAAACCTAAATATACTAGCTCTAGATTCATAAATGTACACTTCTTCACATTTACTAGCAACTTTTCCTGTTGCATCCTCTCTAAAACATATCTCAGATGCTTCAGATGCTCGTCTTCTATTTGGCTGAAAACCAAAATGTCATCAAGGTAGACTATCACAAAATTTCCTATGAAATCTGTCAATACTTTATTCATCAATATCATAAATTGCTTGGTGCGTTCTACAATCCAACTAGCATGACCAACCACTCATACAACCCATCATTTGTCTTGAAGGCTATCTTCCACTCATCTCCTTCTCTGATTCTGATCTAATGATTTCCAATCTTGAAATCTAGTTTTGAAAAGCATGTTTTCCCACTTAGGAAATCCATCATGTCATCAATCCTTGGTAATGGAAACCTGTCACTGATAGTAATCTTGTTAATTGTTCTGGATTCAGTACACATCCTCGACTCACCATCCTTATTTGGTGTCAGTACTGCTGGTACTACACATGGAATCACACTCTTCTGGACCAATCCTTTATCCAACAATACTTGGACATGTCTCCTCACTTCCTCATTCTCTTGAGGTATCAACCTATACATTGCCTTGTTTAGTAAATTGGCTCCTGGAATAAAATCAATTTGATTGCTTATATCCCTCCTTGGTGGTAACTAATTTGGTAAACCATCCACCAAGATGTCATTAAACTCACTCAACATATCTTGAATCTCCTCAAGTAAATCTGTCATGTTAGTCTTCATTGTCACCACTCTCGGTTTGCATACCACATCATAGTTCAACTCTTCCTTCTCAATCAGTTGCAAATATTCTTTTCCTGACAACATCAAGACTTTGCGTGCTCACTGTCCTATTGTACCACCTTCTTGTAAAGGGTGAAGTACATGTCTCACCCCATTCTTCTCAAAACGATGACAGTTACTCCTACCATCACGAATCACTTTCTTATCAAATTGACACGGTCTTCCTAACAGTATATGACAAACATCCATGGGCATAAGATCACGTAGAATCTTTTCCTTATATGGACCTATTTGGAAATCAACTTTGCACTGCTCACTTACCAGCATTTGATGTCCTTTATGTAAATAAGATACTTTGTATGGAATGAGATTCTTGGTCCTCTTTAAACTCAACTTCTCCACCATCTTTGTGGAAACAATATTGTCAATGCTCCCACTGTCAATCACCATCTTATAGCACTTCCCTTGGAATTTACACGTGGTCCTGAATAAATATTTTCTTTGAGTTGGTTTTTATTTTTCCCTCTCAGGTTTCAACAAGACCTCATTCATCATAAAATCCTCTCCTATCTCTGGAAATACTTCTGCCACTGCCTACTATTCTTGTTGTTGCTCGTTTTGAGCTACATAGGATCCTCTCTGTCCTACATCTTCCTTCTGTGGACATTCAAATGATTTATGCCCCAACTGGTTGCATTTGTAGCACCTATAGACAGTTCCTCTACCTCTTTCTCTACCTCTACCTCCTTGGTAAGGTCCTCTTATTCTAGAGACACCACCTCTATCATGATTCTCTTGCTGGTTAGACTTACTGGACTCTCCCCTCGGTGCTCCAAATATTCCTCTTCCAACTGCTTTCCCCCTTCCTCTGGTTGAAGCTCGACCTCTGTTGAAGCTCTGCTTCCTCGCTATCTTCTCGTATTCCCTCAAGGCACATTGATATTCCTCCTCCATTGTTATAGGTTATATCATGTTGATCTCTTCTTGCATATCCATCCATAGAACATTGACATACCTAGTATCCTTTTTTGCTGAATCTTCCACATATCCTGCCCTTAGGTTTACTTTGTAGAACTCTTCAGTGTAATCTTTAACTATTAAAAATATTTTGCTAAGGTTCTGTACTTGTTTATACATAATTAATTGGTAATGTTTGGCCAAGAACTTAGCTCTCATATTTGCTACCATCCTAGCCCAGCTCAGTATCAATGACTTATTCTTCCTCCTTCTTTCTGCTTGTACACTATACCACCACAATGATGCATGCCCTTTCAATCTTGTGATAGTCAATCTAAATCTCTTGTCTTCTTCAATCTCATCGTACTGAAAGTACTTATCCATCTCAATGATCTAGTCAATGAGATGCTCAATGATGAGACTTCCATCATAGGTAGACAACTTAGGTTTTGGTCTTGAAGTTTCTCTTAGAATCGATTTGCAATACCTTAGCTTAGGTGTCAACTACATAGGTGTAGATTCTTCTCTTTTCTCTTCATCCTCAGGTTCACTTACATCCCCTACTTCTGGGTCTCTTCATCGGCATATCTGCAAAGCTTCCAGACATGCTTGTAGCTCCCTTATTTCCTCGATGACTTCTGCATTCACCATTGGTTGACCTTTTTCAAAACCTCTTGGTCTACCTATGCATGTAACCATCCTCTTGTACTCTGCCTCTGCAACAATTCTCTTTCACACTGCTACAACTTGCATAACCAAGCCCCTTCTTTGTACTTGGTCTTTTGGTAACATTGGTCCTCTATCTAGAACCTCATGAGCACTCTTCTTTGATATTTTAGGATTCTACTTCTAAGATTCTCTCTCACACGATATTCTCCTTTCTCTGATACAAAAATTGGTGTAGGTCAGATCAACCATAGCCAACCCAACCAACACCTCTAGGATCTGGTGGCTCCTACACTTAGCAGGATTACCAAGTTTATCCCTCGGCCAAATTCTACTCTAAAATTACCTCCTTACAATTATGCTTCCGCAACAGGTTTTTCGCAATAGGATTTCCACATGCGGGTTGCGGGATGCGGGATGCAGGATGTTAAATTTCCAAAGTTACTCCCCTACAACTTTCCTTCCGCAACTTTTCTTTCACGATTTTTTTCAGCCGTCAGATCTTTACAGCCTTCTCCACGGTCATCGATCTACTCTTTGATGTGGATCTCATAGATATTTGTAGATCCATTATCACCCTCACAACTTCCATTGCATATCTCTCCTAAATCATCAAATCTTTGTCTGCGGACTCAATCCCCATTGTTCATTCTCTGCAAAACTTGTTAATGGTATAAAATCTATGCTATGCGCTGATCGATCAAAGGATTGATCAATCTAGCCTTCGAAATTCATGATTTACTAGCCTAACACTTATATGCATGCATATGCAATCTATCTCAACTATTCAAGCACGAATTTAATGCCTGAATCAACAATTTCATAGAAATACATAGATGTTCAGAAAACCACCGAATTCGGTTCTAAAAAGATACGCATTTCAAACAATAAATGTATATAGGCTACAACACTACAAACACACAACTAATCTTTCTATTAAGAAATATAACAAACACAAATATTGGCTCGCCTTCTTCAGCCTTCACAAAATATTTACATGTGGAACCAGACCCATGTCTGGCCTTCTCTTTTCAAATTGGAGTTCTTACCCTGAAGAGAAGAACCCCCTCTACTTCTCTAATCTGCCAATTTAAGCTAAACTATTACTCCCACCTTGAGTGGTCCTACAATCGAAAACAAACAAGTACAAAGCATGACGAAAACATCCCTATCACAACAAACAAACTTGCAGCTTGATCTCCATGCAGGGAGTCATGATCTGCCATCATTCCTATCGGTGCTATTAAACTTTGACTCCTCAAACAACAAAAAATGTACCACAACATGTGACCAACTCATCACATTGTTGGTAGGCCATGATGCTCCTACATCACAATCCCACTTGGTCACCCATGTGAGTGCCACTCGATGTAATGAATACAAAGTGGACTATTCGAAACCATGATAAATTGGTCAGTTGTGTCTATACACATGGGATATGGGCCATAGATTAATGATTTACACTAGGAAAATAATATGAAAATAAAAAGATATAATGTTGAACTCGAAAAACCCCTAAACATAAGTAAAAGGAGTTTAGTGATCTCTAACTTAATAGTTTATACGACACAAAACCTGCTAAGGACTCCACACTTAAGCACAAACATCATTCGATCATGAAATAAGTGCTAAGTATACTATTAGAAACCATGAGATATTGGTCACCTACGACTATAGTTTGGAGAACCTCTTCCAATAAAAAATGAGAATGGACGATATAATAGAAATTATGGATCACAGAGAAGATTTTATTAATCGCAGGCCACTTCGAGGGGGAAACCTCCTTTGAGCAAGCTCGGTACAAAATAACTCTTAGATGCTTTCATTAGCCTCAACGCATACGTATATACTAAGTCTAATCTAAACAACTATTACTCCCCATGAATGTGGGATAATTCAACATATTAACTAGATGACTTAGCAACTATTACTTACTCCCCATGAATGTGGGGATAATACAACATACTAATGGGACGACTTACAAAGCATATGTGTCCGACAAAATGTAATAACAAAATAAAGAGGGGGGGGTTGACATGGGTTCTTAACATCCCATCCCTCTTAGAAAAATATTTGTCCTCAAATATTTAGATGTGGAAACTGTTGCTAAATCTGAAGGAGCGGTTCCCATGTAGCATCCTCTGGTTGCATGCCGTGCCAATGAATTAAGACCTCTGTTATGGACCGAGAGAGAATTTGATGAGTGCACTTATTGAGGATGGCCTCCAGTTCTAAAATGATGGATCCTTCTATATATGGCTCTAGTAAAACAATTTGTGCTCTGTTGTTGGTTTCCATCACTTTCTTGAGATAAGATACATGAAAGACTGGGTGAATGTGAGAAGGAGGAAGTTCCGATTTATAAGAAATTAACCTAATATTTTGAAGAACTTTATATGGCCCATAGAAATTTGGAGCCATCTTCTGATGCCCTTTGAGTTTCAGGGAGGATTGCTTCTAAGGCTACAAACAAAGAAAACCATATCACCGAATTGAAAGGTGCGCTCAGAATGGTGTTGATCGACTTCCTGCTTCATGTGATTTCTTGCCATGTGAATATTCTCTTGCAGAATGTGGAGAATCTGATCGCGGTTTCGAAGAACCATGTCGACTTCCTAAACTGGTGAACTATGCAGGGTGTATGGAAAGAGCACTGGGGGTGGCTACCCATGAACAAATTTATATGGAGTCATTTTAGATCCAGTATGGTAGGAAGTATTGTACCACCATTAAGTGAGAGGGAGACACTTTTCCCATTGATGTTACTATTTAGAGGTGAAGCAACGAAGATAAGTTTCCAAGCATTTTTTGGTGACTTCAGTTTGACCATATGTTTGTGCATGATATCCTAAACTCATTTTTAGTTTGGTTCCAGTGAAGCAAAAGATTTCGGTCCAAAAATGACTTGCGAAAGTTGCGTTGCAGTCTGAGACAATGGAAGAATGGATGCCATGAAGATGGAATATTTGGTCCATGAAACTTTGTGTTACTGAGGAGGCAGTATATGGATGGATGAGAGCACAAAAATTACTATATTTGGAGGTTCGATCAACCACAACCAATATTACAGTATTCCCTCCATATTTAGGGATCCCTTTGATGAAATCCATCAAAATATCTATCCAAATCCTTGTAGGAATGTGAAATGGTTCGAGCAAGCAGGGGAGGAGTGTAGTTTCACCCTTCTGGTGCTGGAAGGTATCACATTTGGAAACCATCTGTTAAATTTCCCATTTCATTGCCTTCCAAAATAAGTTACGTCGTTCCCACTCATATGTTTTGAGGAAGCCAAAGCGTCCTACCACTGGGGAAGCATGGATTTCATAGAAGATAGCCTGGTGAAGATCTCTACTCTAGGGAAGCACTAGGCAACCCTTGTATCTCAAAGCAGAACCATCTAAAGAATAATGTGGTACAAGAGAAGGATTGCTGACCAACTGTTGGATGATTTGAGATAAGGAAGAGTCATTGACATAGCCTTCCTGAACATATTGTAACCAATTTGGAATAGACATAGAAAGAGCTGAAAGAGAAGCATGGTCATCAAATGTTCAAGAGAGAGCATCCGCCACAAGATTTTCCTTACCTTTCTTGTAAGTGATCTCATAATCATAACCCATGAGTTTGCTAACCCATTTTTGTTGTGTTGGGGATGAGAATCGTTTTTCCCAGAAATATTTTAGAATCTGGTGATCACTCTTGATGCAAAAATGATTCCCTAAGAGGTATGGATGCCACTTCTATATGGCATGCAAAATAGCCATCATTTCCTTCTCATATGTAGAGGCAACTAAATTCTTACCAGGCAGGGATTTGCTGTTGAATGCAATGGGATGTTCATCTTGGAGGAGGATAGCACCAAGTCCATTGTCGCAAGCATCACTCTCAATAGTGAAGGGCTTGGAAAAATCAGGCATAGCTAGAACTGGTGTGGTACACATAGCTTGTTTCAGTTTCTCAAATGCACACTCAATAGTAGGTATCCATGCAAAAGCATCATTTTTCAGTAGTGTTGTTAAGGGAGCTGTAATCTTCCCATAATCCTTGACAAACTTGCAGTAGTAGCCAGTAAGTCCCAAAAATGCATGAAGGCTCTTAAAGGTGTAAGGATGTGGCCAATTTTTCATGGCATCTATTTTGGCAAGATCGGCACGAACCCCTTGTGCTGAAAAAATATGCCCGAGATACTCTACTTCCTTCTGCCTAAAAACACATTTAGATTATTTGTCATAGATATGATGATCACAAAAAAGCTGCAGTACAAGATCCAGATGTTGGAGATGCTCAGCCCAGGATTTACTATAAATGAGGATATCATCAAAGAAGACCAGAATGAACTTTCGTAAGTAGGGCCGAAATATTTTATTTATCCATGCCTGGAACGTGGAAGGGGAATTTGTGAGGCCAAATAGCATTACCAAATATTCATAATGGCCATCATGTGTGTAGAAAGCTGTATTAGGGATATAATCCGCATGGACCCAGATTTGGTGATACCCAGAATGAAGATCCAACTTGGAGAAAAAAATGAGCGCCATGGAGCTCATCTAGAAGCTCATCAACAACTGGAATTGGAAACTTTTCCTAGATTGTGATGTGAGTAAGTGCTTGAAATTCGATGCAAATGTGCCATGACCCATCTTTTTTCTGGACTAGAAGGACCGGAGAAGAGAAGGAACTAGTGCTAGGGAGAATAACACCTTACTTCTGTAATTCGCTAACACGCATCTAAATTTCTATCTTGTGGTGAAACAGGTAGCGATAGAGCCTGATGTTTGGAGGGACGCTTCCAGGAAGGATCGGAATAAAATGGTCCTCAGGTTGAGAAGGTGGCACTGAATTAAGACCTCTGTTATGGACCGAGAGTGAAGCTGATGAGTGCGCTTATTGAGGATGGCCCTCGAACCCAAAATGATGGATCCTTCTGTATCTAGCTCTGGTAAAACAATTTGTGCTCTGATGTTGGTGCCAATCACTTTCTTGAGATAAGAGATATGAAATAATAGGTGAATGTGAGAAGAAGGAGGAAGTTCGAATTTATAAGCAACATACCCAATCTTCTGAAGAACTTTATATGGCCGATAGAAATTTGGAGCTAGCTTCTGATGTCCTTTTAGTTTCAGGGAGAATTGATTGTAAGGCTGAAGATGAAGAAAAACCATATCACTGACTTGGAAGGTGCGCTCAGAATGTTGTTGATCAGCTTGCTGCTTCATGCGATTTCTTGCCATGTGAAGATTCTCTAGCAGAATTTGGAGAATCTGATTACGGTTTCAAAAGAAGCATGTCAACTGCTTGAACTGGTGAACTATGGGTGGTGTATGGAAGGAGCACTGGGGGAGGCTGCCCATAAACAACTTCATATGGAGTGATTTTAGATGCAGTATGGTAGGAATTATTGTACCACCATTTAGCGAGAGGGAGGCACTTTTCTTATTAATGTTGTTGTTACAAGGTGAAGCAACGAAGACAAGTTTCCAAGCATTTGTTGGTGACTTCCATTTGACCATCTGTTTATGGGTGATATCATGAACTCATTTTAAATTTGATTCCATTGAAGCAAAATAATTCGGTGCAAAAATGACTTGTGAAATTTTCATCGTGGTTTGAGACAATGGAAGAAGGGATGCCATCAAGACTTAATATCTGGTCCATGAAAATTTGTGCGATTGAGGAGGTAGTATATGGATGGATAAGAGCACAAAAATGACTATATTTGGAGAGTCTATCAACCACAACCAAGATTACGGTCTTCCCTCCATATTTAGGGAGCCCTTCGATGAAATCCATCGAAATATCTGTCCAAATCCTTGTAGGGATGGGAAATGGTTCGAGCAAGCTGGGGACAAGTGTAGTTTCACCCTTGTGGCATTGGCAGGTATCACATTCAGCAACCATTTGTTGAATTTCCTGTTTCATTCCCTTCCAAAAGAAGTTACATTGTGCCTGCTCATATGTTTTGAGGAACCTAGAGTGTCATGNGGCAGGGATCACATTCAGCAACCATTTGTTGAATTTCCTGTTTCATTCCCTTCCAAAAGAAGTTACATTGTGCCTGCTCATATGTTTTGAGGAACCTAGAGTGTCATGTCATTGGAGAAGCATGGGTTTCATAGAAGACATCCTAGTGAAGATCTGTGCTCTAGGGAAGCACCAAGCAATCCTTGTATCTCAGAGAAGAACCCTTCCAAGAGTATTGCGGTACAATAGAAGGATTACTAGCCAACTGTTGGATAATTTGAGATAAGGAAGAGTCATTGACATGGCCTTACTGAACATATTGTAACCAATTTTGAATAGGCATAGAAATATCTGAAAAAGAATAATGGTCATCAAATGTGCAGGAAAGAGCATTTGCCACAAGATTGTCTTTACCCTTCTTGTAAGTGATCTCATAGTCATAAATCATGTGTTTGCTAACCCATTTTTGTTGTATTGGGGATGAGACTTGTTGTTCCAAGAAATATTTTAGACTCTGGTGATCAGTATTGATGCAGAAATGATTCCCTAAGAGGTATGGATGCCACTTATGTACATCATGCAAAATAGCCATCATTTCCTTCTCATATGTAGGGGTGGCTAAATTCTTACCAGATAGGGATTTTCTGGTGAATGCAATGGGTTGTTCATCTTGGAGGAGGATAGCACAAAGTCCATTGTCGCAAGCATCACTCTCAATAGTGAAGGGATTGGAAAAATCAGGCATAGCTAGAATAGGCATGGTACACATAGCTTGTTCCAGTTTCTAAATTGCACACTCAACATCAAGTGTCCATGCAAAAGAATCCTTTTTCAGTAGAGCTATTAATGGAGCTGCAATATTCCCATAATCCTTGACAAAATTACGGTAGCAGCCATTAAGTCCCGAAAACCCACAAAGGATCTTCAAGATCTGAGGATGTGGCCAATTTTTCATGACATCTATTTTGGCAGAATCGACACGAACCCCTTGTGCTGAAACAATATTCCCAAGATACTCTAATTCCTTCTGCCCAAAAACACATTTAGATTGTTTGGTACAAAGATGATGATGCCATAAAAATTGCAGTACAAGATCCAGACGTTGGAGATGCTCAGCCCAGGTTTTACTCTAGATGAGGATATCATCAAAGAAGACCAAAATGAAGTTTCACAAGTAGGGACGAAATATTTTATTCATCAATGCCTGGAACATGGAAGGAGAATTTGTGAGACCAAATGGAAGGACCAAAAAATCATAATGGCCATCATGTGTGCAGAAAGTTGTTTTAGGGATATCAACTGCATGGACCTGGATTTGGTGATACCCAGAATGAAGATCCAAATTGGAGAAAAAAATGAGTACCATGGAGCTCATCCAGAAGCTCATCAACCATAGGAATTTGAAACTTATCCTTGATTGTGATGTGATTAAGTGCTTGAAATTCGATTCAAATGCGCCATGACCCATCTTTTTTTCGAACTAGAAGGACCGATGAAGAGAAGGAACTAGTGCTAGGGAAAATAACACCCTAATTCAGTAATTTGTGAACAAGCATCTCAATTTATGTCTTATGGTGAAACGAGTAGCAATAGGGCCTGATGTTGGGAGGGACGCTTCTAGGAAGGAGTGGAATACGATGGTACCCGGGTCGAGAAGGTGCCACTAAATTAAGACCTCTGTTATGGACCGAGAGCAAAGCTGACGAGTGCACTTATTGAGGATTTCCTCTGGTTCCAAAATGATGGATCCTTCCATATCTAGCTCTGGTAAAAAAGTTTGTGATCTGATGTTGATGCCAATCACTTTCTTGAGACAAGAGACATAAAAGACTAGGTGAATGTGAGAAGAAGGAGGAAGTTCCAATTTATAAGCAATGGACCCAATCTTCTGAAGAACTTTATATTGTCCATAGAAATTTGGAGCCAGCTTCTGATGCCCTTTGAGTTTCAGGGAGGTTTGCTGGTAAGCGTACATATGAAGACAAACCATATCACTGACTTGAAAGGTGCACTTATAACGGTGTTGATCAGCTTGCTGCTTCATGCGATTTCTTGCCATGTGAAGATTCTCTTGCAGAATGTGGAGAATTTGATCACGGTTTCTAAGAACCATGTCAACTTCCAGAACTGGTGAACTATGGGGGGTGCATGGAAGGAGCACTGGTGGTGGCTTCCCATAAAAAACTTCATATGGAGTAATTTTAGATGCAGTATGTTAGGAAGTATTGTACGACCATTTAGCAAGAGAGAGCCACTTTTCCTATTGATCTCGTTGTTCAGAGGTGAAGCAATAAAGATAAGTTTCCAAGCATTTGTTGGTGACTTCAGTTTGACCACCTGTTTATGGGTGATATCCTGAACTCATTTTCAGTTTGGTTACAGTGAGGCAAAAGAGTTCAGTTCAAAATTGACTTGTCAAAGTTGCGTTGCGGTCTGAGACAATGGAAGAAGGGATGCCATGAAGAAGGAATATCTAGTCTATGAAAATTTATGTGACTGAGGAGGCAGTATATGGATGGATGAGAGGACAAAAATGACTATATTTGGGGAGCTGATAAAAAAAAACCAAGATTATGGTCTTCCCTCCAGATTTAGGGAGCCCTTCGATGAAATCCATTGAAATATTTGTCCAAATCCTTGTAGGGATGGGAAATGGTTTAAGCAAGCCAAGGAAGAGTGTAGTTTCACCCTTGTGTTACTGGCATGTATCACATTCAATAACCATCTACTAAATTTCCTATTTCATTCCCTTCCAAAAGAAGTTACGCCATTCTCGCTCATACGTTTTGAGGAACCCAGAGTGTCCTGCTACTGGAGAAGCATGGAGTTCATAGAAGACAACCTTGTGAAGATCTGTGCTCTAGGGAAGCACCAAGACACCCTTGTATCTCAGAGAATAACCATCCCAAGAGTAATGAGGTACAAGAGAAGGATTACTGGACAACATTTGGATGACTTGAGATTAGGAAGATTCATTGACATAGCCTTGCTGAACATATTGTAACCAATTTGGAATAGGCATAGAAATAGATGAAAGAGAATCATGGCCATCAAATGTGCGGGAAAGAACATCCCCTAGAATATTTTCCTTACCCTTCTTGTAAGTGATCTGATAGTCATAACCCATGAGTTTGCTTAACCCATTTTCTGTTGTGCTGGGGATGAGACTCATTGTTCTAGGAAATATTTCAGACTCTGGTGATCAGTCTTGATGTAGAAATGATTCCCTAAGAGATATGGATGCCACTTTTGTACGGCATGCAAAATAGCCATCATTTCCTTCTCATATGTAGAGGAGGATAAATTCTTACCAAACAAGGATTTGCTGGTGAACACAATGGGATGTTCGTCTTGGAGGAGGATATCACCAAGTCCATTGTCGCAAGCATCACTCTCAATAGTGAAGGGCTTGGAAAAATCAGGCATAATTAGAACATGTGTGGTACACATAGCTTGTTTCAATTTCTCAAATGCACACTCAACAACAGGTGTCCATTGAAAAACATCCTTTTTTAGTAGAGCTCTTAATGGAGATAGAATCTTACTCTAATCCTTGACAAACTTACGGTAGTATCTAGTAAGTCCCAAAAACCCATGAAGGCTCTTCAAGGTCTGAGGATGTGGCCAATTTTTCATGGAAACTATATTGCTAGGATCGACATGAACACCTTGTGCTGAAATAATATGCTCAAGATTATTTTGCACAGAGATGATAATCGAAGACAAGTTGTAATACAAGATCTAGATGTTGGAGATGCTTGGCACAAGTTTTAGTATAGATGAGGATATAATCAAAGAAGACCAGAATGAAGTTTCTCAAGTAGGGCTGAAATATTTTATTCATCAATGCCTCAAACGTGGAAGGAGAATTTGTGAGGCCAAATGGCATGACCAAAAATTCATAATGGCCATCATGTGGGTGGAAAGCTATTTTAGGGATATCATCCTCATGGACCCGAATTTGGTGATACCTAGAATGAAGATCGAACTTGGAGAAAAAAATGAACACCATGGAGCTCATCCAGAAGCTCATCAACAATGGGAATTAGAAACTTATCCTTGCAGATTGTGATGTTATTAAGTGCTCTAAAGTTGATGCAAAGGCACCATGACCCATATTTTTTCTGGACTAGAAGGACCGGTGAAGAGAAGGAATTAGTGCTAGGGTGAATAACACCTTGCTTCAGTAAGTCGTGAACAAGCATCTCGATTTCTATCTTGTGGTGAAACAGGTAGTGAT
This sequence comes from Pseudotsuga menziesii, assembly GCA_001517045.1. NCBI lineage: Eukaryota > Viridiplantae > Streptophyta > Pinopsida > Pinales > Pinaceae > Pseudotsuga > Pseudotsuga menziesii. Next base: position 83,026 of record LPNX011204772.1, read on the forward strand.
AGGGCCTGACGTTGGGAGGGGTGCTTCCAGGAAGGAGCAGAATATGATGGTCCTTGGGTCGAGAAGGTGGCAATCCCACTGTCTCAACAAACACACATGCATATCGATCCAAAATTTGTTGGACATCTAATGGAGTAGTTGAGACTGTTGAAGGTTGCATCTGAATGAAATGGAGCTGAACGATGACACCATGTGAACTTTTATTAAGAATATTTTCCATTAGATGCGAACTAATGTGGCTAAGAGACCCTGGTTGTAAGCCCCACAATGTGGGTTTAGTACCATTGATTGAAAACTGCATCCAAATTTTAGCAAAATCCCATAAAATGGGTCCAAGTGTACGTAACCATTGAGTGGCCAAAACCACATCACATCTGCCTAAGGGAAAGGAAAACATCTTAGAGTGCAAGTTATAATCCCCCATAGATATGCACACATTACGACACTTCCCCTTCCAAGGTAAGGTTCCCCCATTGGCAATCATGACTTCAAAGCTTAAGCAAGGATGGACAAAACAATTAGCATGTTTGGCGATCCTCGAGTCAATGAAGTTGTGAGTGCTACCAGAATCGATGAGTATTGTAAGAGAGATTTTTTTGAGGAACCCTCTGACCCGCATGGTTTGCGGGGTGGTGACTTCGGCTAAGGCATGGAGAGATATCTCTGGTTTGTTGTCTGGAGTAGGAAGTTGTTGAATGTCACCATCATCATCTACTGGATCCTAAGCATCATAAAAAAATTTAGGTGCGGGTGGAGAATCCACATCTAAGAGATAGAGATTTTTCTCAACACATCTATGTCCCTGAGTGAATTTCATGTCACAATTATAATAAAGCCCTTTATCCCGATGTTCCCTCGTCTCTACTTCAGATAAATGCTTGATAGAAGTAGCTCTAGGAGCTGGAGGATTTTGTATTCTTTGGGGAACCATAGGTTTTAATGGAACAATAGTGGATTTGGAGCATTGTTGAGCCATAATCTTATCCTCTGTTAGCTTAGAAAGCCATAGGGATTCCATCATTGTGTTGGGGCAGAAAATTTTAATCTCAGATCATATTGCATACTTCAAACCATTGATAAAACAACTCAGGTAGAATGCATCAGGCAATCCCTTGGTGTGATTGGCTAGTTTCTCAAATTCTGTCTAATACTCCCGCACAATGCCAGTTTGGTGAAGTTTGGTGAGTGCTCTGTGAAGTCATCAAAAGCACTAGGGCTAAATCGCTGCAAAAGGAGTTGGGGAAAATATGTCCATTTTGGCTCTGTATGAGCCTTGATGTACCAACAGAACCATTGAAGTGCTTCATGTTCGAAATGAAAGGATGCAAGTGGGACTTTATTGACATCAAAGTGTTATGCATACTGAAATATTGTTCTGCCCTAAAATCCATCCAGTCAAATCATCACCATTGAAGCGAGGAAGATCCAGCTTTGGCCTGCAGAAGTTGCTAGACTACGAGAACCCAGTGTCTGCAGAAGACTCAGGATGGTGGCGATTGTTCATGGGTGAATGCTAAAGATGGAGGTTGAGAAATTTTGGATCTAGATCCTCGAGTTTGGACTTGTTGGCAGCAAGTTCTTCTTCCATTTGTTTATTTTCTCCGGCGTGGGTGACAACCATAAGCAGTTTTTTTTCTTTTTTTTTCAGGTAATGGGTAGAAAAACAAAAATGGAAAGGGTTATAGAAAAGGAGATTTTTTATTCGGGAAAAATTTGGGGGGGTAATTGGGGTTTTGGACACTTTCTTAGGGACAAGCAGCAGAAAATGTGAATTTCAAAGGTGGGATGAAGGAATTGGAAAATTTGTTAGAGAGGGACAATGAAGCAGTGTGGAAACATTTGAAGGTGATTGGGTGAGAATCAGAGAAGTTATGACAAACCCTAAAAATATACAAATGTGGAATTTTGGCCTTCCAAAAGTGAAATTGGGGATAGGGTCCTCAAAGAAGTACTATGGACAATTGTATTACGGGGGTTACAGTGAAGTTTCAATGGAGATAGAGCTAAACCAAGGAAGATATGGCTAAAAAAGATAAATTTATACTTTTGTTTTGTTTTGTTTCATTTTTTCTGAAGAAATGATATGTGGCGGTGCTAGAAAGATGTGCTTTATCAACTTGAAATAGAGTAAATGATCTATGGTAGTTCTGGAATTCTACGTGTTATCAAGTGTAAATAGATATGGACCCCAGGTATATTCGGTTCCCTAATGGTTCAAAGGTAGTAAATTGGCCACCAAGGCTATCTTAGGCTTAAGTATTGGTGCAGTACCCCTCACTTCATGACGTAGGTAAAACTGCTAACCATTTGGCAAAAAATGACAGCTCTTTGGTTTTCCTCATAGATGGGAATCTAGTAAATCTGGTGGGGGTTTCATTGCCCTTTTTTCTTGGAAGGTCCTCTCAATGGCCAACTACTTCGGGGTTCCTCTGGTACTCCTCACAATGAGTTTTAGGTCTATTTCCAAATACTTCCCACAGTTAAGTGGATAGGGTTTATTCTCTGATCTGAATGAATAATACCGTTGCAAAGAGAAGAACAACTGTAAGGCTCACAGCACCAGGAAGCACTGCAGACAAAAAAAAATTCCAAAAATTCCACCCAACGAGACCAATAAATTGTTGTGATACCAGATGTGGAGAACCTCCTACAATAAACAATGAGAATGCACGATATAACAGAAATTATGGATCATAGAAGAGATTTTATTAATCGCGGGCCACTTCGAGGGGGAAACCTCCTTTGAGCAAACTTAATACAAAATAACTCTTCGATGCTTTCATTAGCCTCAACACATACTTATATACTAAGTTTAATCTAAACAACTATTACTTAATCCCGTGAATGTGGGATAATACAACATACTAATGGGACAACTTACAAAGCATATGCGTCTGACAAAATATACTAACAAAATAAAAAGGAGGGTTGACACAGGTTCTTAACATATAGTCATGGAATATGGGTAAAAAATAATGACTTATGGTACATAGATAATCACAAAATAATGATATATCGTATATTAGATAACACTACACTACAATTATATATTTATATATATAACACTACACTACAGTATATGGCAATTATATATAATTGAGCATAATCAATAACTTCAAAAATAAAATAATATAAAAAATAACATGTAAAAGATGGAAAAACAAAACTTAAGAAAAGGTAATGCTATTCATTTATCCCTTTACAGATCCAAAATATTTAATCTTTCGAAACTCATTTTCAATTAAATTAGTACAACAATTTAGACTATTTACAAGTAACACTAAAAATTCATTCCCTTTGTTAACAAAGCCCATATGGAAAGCTCACAACTTGAACTTAAACCATCATTAATCTTCACTGCATATGCACAACCCATAAAACAAAGTCATCAATCTCTCCGGGCACATAGATTGAACTTTAAAAAATTATTAATCTCGATTCTCCAACTTTATGTCATGGGGCTCTTTTTGAAAAGGATTTGTGTGTCAAGGGTAGATCGCACTTGAGCATCAACTATTTTCAAAAAGTTTTGATTAATTATTGTTTTAACTTTGAGCTATTTTTTTGTGTTATGTGTTTATGTAAAGATGTTATAAGATAGTATATTTATAAGTAAAGATAGTATATTTATTGTTATAAGTTAGTGAATGTTAATAGACACAACCAATCACTTATATTGTAAAGATATTTAAGTGTTAAACAAAGTCGAAAATATATAATTTTATATTTAGTTTTAATATAATCACAAAACAATTACTATTTAATAAAAGAAAATAATCTATATAAAAAAAATAACAAATTATTACTGTTTCTTTTTAGCTACCCTTTAATTGATGCTTATTTAAATCTTAATCAAAATGCATTTAAGCATAAAACCATTAAATGAATCATTGTTATACATTTGTTATACTTGGGTTAATCTTATTGATCATCTCAAGAAAAAACAAGTATCATTTGAATTTTAAATCTTCCATTAAAATTTGAATTCAAAAATTTGGGTAAGCTTAGTTGGGGGATGTTTTATCATTTCATGTGCTCAATCATCATAATGCAGTTAATTATTGATATTATAATTTTTTTATTTTATTTTTTAAGTTATGTTAATTTATATTTATATGGATATGATTTACAGTTATTTTGGTCTAATAAATAACTATAAATTAGTCAATCAGTTCATGTTGGATAAAAAAAAGTTCCTCTTTGAAACTCTTGTCATCCGTGTTATCTTGTATGGGGGTTAGAGAATCTTGGAGGAATATTGAGAAAATATAGAAGGGATTTATAACTTCAAAATTATATGCCTTATCTTGTTCTACTTATAGCAGTGGGTCTTTCCCCATTGAGACCATTGCCATGACTAAGTACCTAGTGTGCAAGCACAAAATAAATAACATGGGAAACAAGAGACTTTCTAAAATTGTTTTAAAGTCAATTCAAAACCTACTACGCCTCAAGCGGTATTGGTGTAAAGATACCATGGACCTACTACGTCTCAACCGGTGTTGGTGTAAAGATACCATGGCTTGGTTAAACCATTGGGACATTCATGAAAACAACATTTTGCAGAACATTGACAATGTGAAATTTTTTATTGCTTTTAAGTTTAAAGAGAAATTTTGGTGTGAAGAAAATTTAGCGGTTAAGAGAAACTTAAGATACTATAAGGAGGTTTTTAATCCTAACTTGGAAGATCAAAAGTATCTCTAGGTAGTAAATAGCTCATGGAAGAAAATTAATATAACCATGATTAGAATAAACCCTCATGATCATACTCCATAGGGAAAGAGAGCGTTGGTTTATTCCTAAAACTCCATGGGCTAAAAGGGTTTGTCATATGTGTGAGTCTATGAGTGTTGATGATGAAAATCACTTTCTGTTCAAGTGCCTTTCTTACACCCACATTAAACATGAGTTCCATAGTATTTGTTACAATATGAATCTCTATAACTTCCTAACTTGCCAAAACAATAGTGAGCTTGGAAAGCTTCGCAAGCTTTTTGAGCACATGAAAAAGATTTTAAAGTAAACCAAGTATTATCATCATCATCCAACTCAACCATTATTATTGTGACTTAAAATAAATTAAAAAACAATGACAAACAAAATTGTCTCATATTTTCATTTCTTTTTTTAAATTGAATTCTCAATTTTATTACATATAAAATAATTTAAAATTATACTATTATTAAATTTAATAACTATTCATGTTATAAGCAGCACCATTTATTAAATATAAACTAAATTAAGTTTATACCATTATTAAATTTAATAACTATTTATATTACAAACAAAACGTTAGTTAGAAAATATACATTACTGAATTGTTACGAAGTAAAGAACAAATATAATCCAACCCATTAAATAACACGACACATCCTCTCTTTTATAGCACTAACGATCAGCGTGCTTTAACCACTAATTAATGTTTCCTCTTGTGAAAGGCTGCACCGCCCTTTAAATGGCCATTTTACATGACATCGGAGGGCGTTGGCGGTGACACGGGGAAACAAAATAGGGGTTGCTGATAAGTTATCCACCATTTAAGTTTTATATATGCCAAAGTTTAACTTGCAATAAGAAACACTTCAACAGTCCAAGTGTCCAATACTATAAATGGTTCAAGTTTACTTACATGCCCAAGTAAACCCTTAGATTGTACCATACATTCTACCATAAAAGCCTATTTAGAATTTTTTTATATGTTAAAGTTGCATACGATTTTATTTATAACTTCTACATCCATGCACTCATTTACATTTTAAAAAAAACACCTATAAAAAACTTTGTATATGCACTCATTTACATTTAAAAAAAACACCTATCCAATGAAAAAAACTATATAATAAATTTTATATATGTGCTTGTCAACCAAAAAAAATGATGGAAACGAAAAGTGAGAATGGAGTGTGTCACAACGCCATCACCCACGAATAGCTGTGATCATTAAAAATGTTGCTCCTTCATACATGTCACACTCTTAATGCACATACTAAGGATGCACCCAGTATTCTATTGACAAAGGAGGAATTTGACAATGTATTTCAATTAAGTTTATTATAATTTTTTTTTAAATGTGGTGATTATATTGATTTGTGTTTGTATTTGTAATTATATTTATTTGTGTTTGTATTTATTTTTATAGGTGTTTATATTTTAGAATATGGGGTTGATGAGTAAGTATACTTTTCCTAAGTTGTAGGAGGATAAGGCAAAGACATTGATATTATGGATGTCATTTCAAATTTGAAAGAAACAATTATAAGAAAAATAAAAAATAAAATAAATGGTTGTTTATGCATGGATAATTGGTAGGTGATGCATGGATAAAGCTCATGATAGATAATTTATTCACAAAAGAGGAATTTGACTAGGTATTTCAATTAGGTTTATTATAATTTGATTTATTTTTATTTATTAAATTTAATAATTACACTAATAGGTGTTTATATTTAAGAATTTGGAGTGTACTAGAAAGCATGTTTTTCTTATATTGTAGGAGGATGAGACAAACATATTGATTTTGTGGTTGTTATTTCAAATTCGAAATAAACAATTATGAGAAAAAATATAAAAAATAATTGGTTTTTGGTCAATGGATAACCAGTAGCTCATGCATGGATAACAACTAGTGGTAGACAACGCATCTAACTAATAGAAGACCAGAGTAGACAATGAGTGATTACAACTATGTGTTCTTCCTAGATTGAAAGAAGATGAGACAAGTGTACTGTAAATATTTATTTAATGCGTTTCAATCCAAATTTGAAATCAACAAAGGAATGGATACGGGGCACTTCATGTCACTTAACTTGTATCTAATTATTGTTCACTAACCATAATATATGTTTCTTTATTTTTATTAAAAAAAATGATCTCATCATCACCCATTGAAGATAGATAAATCCCAAACCCACAACTTGCATAACCATATACTAAAATTGATGTGGGGATTTAGTTATTGAAAAACCTAATAGAAGATAGATTTCACATGTTTCATTGGCTACATCATTGAAAAAAGTTATTACTTCCATTGTTATTTTTGAAGGTCTATTATCTAATTTTTTTATTACATGTCTAGGAATATGAAACATTTAAGAACCCCCAAAATTTATATCTAGAATCAATAGTTGAATCCCTGTAGTACATAGAAACCGGTCAAGGATATTTTATGAATAATATAATATGTACATATAAGTTGTGGGACAATCTTTCATAAAATTATAGAATTATGAAATCTTGTATAAGTCTCGATGAATATTTCTCTAATTTATAAAACCTTGTAAAGTATTAGAAAATTGGTTGACATTTGACTTAATAATTTTTCCTAGATGATTTTCTATTCACTTCAGATTTTCCATGTACTCTTTCACTAGAACACCTTCTAAACAAAATCAAAGCTAACATGCTAACATTACTTATCACAACTACTTATATGCTACTAGCTTCAAACCTACTTAGACATCATATATAGAGATAATTTCATAAATGTTTGCAATATACAATTGAGCACTTGATCAAGGTGTAAAATTGGTTTAGACTACTACACATGATGTACAATAAATTTCCATAAATTATGTGGGACCTAATGATCCCCCTCAATAAAAGAATATAATTTTTAAGGAACTAATCGTTGGAATCCCTACATGAAATAGAAGGCTTGGTAATCTCTACCTCAATGCTCTAAAAAAATTCAATGGATTGATTTGTAATAGAGGGACAATTAACCGTTATATCTCTTCGCTCTATTCAAAAATTGTTATAAGGTTTAAATGAAAAGTCAATTTTTTTATAGAAGTTTCTCAACATGTCAACTAGTTCATCATCCCTAAATTAGTTCAATTGAAAGAATCTTAATGATCTCATAGTGGGTGTTGATGTACAAAAACTTTGAATCCTCTCGAAGGAAGGTTAGCCATCATCTTACACAAATTTATTGAACGTTGTTGTAATCATACTCTATTTTATATATAATCCGCTATTTTCTTGATTTCATATGTGTTAGTCAATTTTGTGTCAGTGATTGGCTTTTTCATCTCGTGTCCCTCAAGGCAGGGCCCCCTTGGATTGTCAAGTGCTATTGTTATATTTAGGATATTCTTTGGGCATCTAGTTTTATATTTGAATTGTTATATGAATTTTTAAATTATAGTATTTATCATAGATAAGTGAGACTTCTTCATTTATGATGTGAATTAAGTAGTGAAATTGTTTTTAATCATTATAGAACGCAAAGGAATGTATGGTTTGTAAGTCTGGTATCTAAAAGGATAAATCTGTGGTGACACGTCATATTAGTATTTCTCGGGATTCTCTTGCTAGTTGGTAGAAACCAACCATGTTAAACTTATTTTAATTCATTCAATTAAATTGCTGTAGCTGTTAATTTCATAGAATTTACTTTATGCAAGGTTTTGGGTACTTAAATTAGATCATTTTAGTGTATTTTATTTCGTATCATAGAGGGATAAATTGTTATAATCAATAGACAATACTTGCATTCTGATTGATCAAAATACTTTTATGTAGAAGTGATTTTATCGGAAATACCATTCACCATTCAATTGAATTTTAATCTAGCTCTACCAATTCGTTGATGTCCTCTATATTAAATAACATCTAAGTTGTAGTGTTTGACATAAAAAAAATTGGGTGGCTCATAACCCTTTGAAACCCCGGGTTGACAATTCATGAACAACTTTCAATTAAATCTTAATTAAAGAGGTAAAGAAAATATCATCAGAAGTGTTAAAGGGACATCAATTATTTGCTAATTTTAGCAAGTGTGACTTTTTCGAGGACAAGATTTAGTATTTAGGACATGTGGTGTCTAAGGATAGGATATTAGTAGATCTAGATAAAATTAAATCTATCATTCAATGGCCTTTGGAAAAGAACGTGAATGATATAAGATCATTTATGGGGATTACTAGATACTACCGTAAATTCATTGAAATATTTTGTAAGACATAATACCCCAAAACTTCATTAAACAAGAAAACGATGAAATTCAATTGGAACAAAAAGTGTGAAGAGAGTTTTAATAAGTTAAAACAATTATTAACATCAGATCCTATTCTCAAACTTATTGATCAATTTAAAGATTTTGTTGTATGTAAAGACACATGCAAAGAAGGTCTAGGTGGAGTACCGATTCAAGAAAATGATGTCTTAGCCTATAAGTATAGGAAGCTAAAGGAACACGAGAAGAATTATGCTACTCATGACCTAGAGTTAGCTTATATCATTCATGCGCTTAAAATGTAGTGACATTATGTGATCGAAAATGAGATTTTTATTAATATCTCATAATATAAGTTTAAAATACTTATTTGATCAACATAATCTTAATGCGAGACAAGATATGTGGTTATCGTTTCTATGAAAATACGATTTTGAAAGATTTAACATATTAAAGGAAAAGAGAATAAAGTTGCAGACACCTTAAGTCGTCCTGCAAATTTGTTGTATGCAATAGTAAGCAAGAAATTTGAATGAGATTTAGAAGATAAAATTACAAATGTAGAAAATTTTGATAAGGAGTATCATGTTGGGCCAAAGAATTGTCCATTTTTTCATCACTTGTCAACATATATTTCATCCATTTTCTTCCCATTATCACCCATTTATCATTCCATTTCCCATCCATTTGTTGTAACTGTGAGTAAAACAACATACTACTTTCATTGATGTTTTAAGTGGTTAATAATGATTATTTTCCTTTATATTTCATGAACAAAAAACTATTATTCATAATTTTACTAATGATGGTTTGTGGAGTGATTTTTCACGTATAGGACACTCACAGCTAGCTGTTACAGCCATAACTGAAAATGCATGCCAGAAAAGAAAACCTTGATTTGCGTCTCAATTTGCGGACAGATGGAAAAGAATATCGACATTTTGAGACATGGGTTTCATGTGTAACATCCTCATTTACCTGATTCATGAGGAAATTTTCAAGCAAATCCATGGTTTGTGATATACTAGTGGTTCTTTGAGAGGGTATTTTCCATATTTATTGTTGCAGATGGTTCCAAAGTTGTTAGCAGTTACGACCATGTTTCAGTTGTTACAGATCACAAGTTGGGGATTCGGTTCCTCATTTAGATGAGATAATTTTATGTATAAATATGTAATCAATTTCAGTGAGGAAGTGGGGTAGAGAAAGAAATGTTATGATGTATAATTTGATCCACAGCTATTGTAATCATTCCATTCCGATAATACATGCTGGCGGTTTCTTCATTCTGGAGTTGTAGACTTTCATTGTGGAGATCCAGATCGTCTCAGTGGACAAAGGGCCCTCTTCCCCGAGCAGATGTTGGTAGTGTTGATTTTAGGAGTTTTATTTTGTAGATTTGTTTATTTGTTAGATCATGCTTTCATTCATTAGATTTATCATAGTTGTTTTTATCATTTAGTTCATGCTTTCATTAGATTTATTGTAGTTGTTTTCTTGTTAATTCATCTTGATAGATTGTTGGCCAACATAGCATTTCTTCCAGGTTTATGTAGTTAGATCTTGTTTTGTAAGAGTTGATTTTTATTTTCATGTTTGAAGTGTGATTAGGCTTACAGTGTGATTTTATGAATAGGATTAGGGTTTGATTTATTTTCAAGAAGGTGTGATCTAGTTTATAATGAGCTTTGATTTCATACCAATAGATAGCAGTGTCAGGTATAAATTGTGCTTGCATAGATCTTACACGATAGCTTTGAAATAAAAGACTTCCTCGGGTTGACAATTTATGTTTAGCACTTTTCATGTTAAGTTTTAATTAACTCGCATATAGTGGGGCCAACATTTTGGCGTCCTTTCTGGGGATGTTATCAATGGTGCAAAAGTACATCTGACATTCTTTTGTAGATGCATTGTTAAAGTAGGGCATGTACGTTGCATTATTACATTTCAGTTTATTGAATTTATTTTGAGTGTGAATTTTACGTCTTTACATTCAGTTTTATTTCATTTTCAATCTTTGGAACATAAATCTTATCATTCCCCAGAGTGGTGTTGTAAGCACCACCCATTCTACTAACAAGTTGAGAGGAACATTCGAAGGAGTAGCCTCAGAATAACACATGAAGAATATATGAAGATATGGCAGGTAAGAAAGATGGAGAATTTTTTACCTTCAAATTTCCCATCAGAGATTTAGGAGAAGTGGCGCTAATGAAAAGCATCGCCCCACATGTTCTACCAAATTTTCATGGTTTGGAAAGTGAAGACCCTGATGTATTTTTATTTCAACTCGAAATACTCTTTAGAGGATATGGTTATTGTTATAATGATCAAAATTTGAATGTGTTTCCCCTTACTCTAAAAGGAATAACCTTGCGATGGTTCATGAGCCTCGGCGGGAATTGTATACAAACATGGGAAGACATGAAACATGTATTCTTGAAAAGGTACCAAGATTAATGCAGGATCAATGACGACATATTCGAAATGACAGAAGGTGAAGAAGAGAGTCTGGAGGAATACATAAAACGATTTCAATATAAACTCCAAATCTCCAAACAAAGGAAACTGGGGAAGGAGACCCTAAAAACACTTATACTCAACGGAATCCAAGTTAAATATTTAGAAATATTAAATATCATGGGAACAGGTAATGTATTTTAGTTAGCATATGATGATATTTGTGAGTTATGTAGAAGGTATTCAGGAGGAAACTTCAAGACTGGTAAGAATTATAGTAATCATTCTTTTCAATCTTTGAAATATGCTACAAGAAGAAGAGTTATAGGAGATGAAATCAACAATTTATTTGAAATTCCTAAAGCTGATTCACAATTAGGTGTTTTACAAGATAAGGAAAAGAAGGAGGAAATAAGAGAAGCAAGGGATTTCCATTTGGATAGTCTTGAAAGTTGTGGTATATGCGACTTGAAGCATTCGATAGATTGCTGCCCCTCCATACCCCGGATGAAAGCAACATATCAAAGAGATATGGGAGTTGTAGCCAACTCATTGCAAAAATCACGACAACTGTGGCCTAGATGTATTGTTCTAAATTTTATCCCTCCGTTTCCTTACTCTCATACTCAATCATTGAATACTCTTCCACCATGGAAGCTGTTGCAGCCTCAATTTAACTCTTAGCTACCTTATCCAGAAGGTTGGAATGCCCTATCTTATGATCACATGGCCACTCTCCCTCATGCTACAACACAACTTGGTCCTTCAATATCAACCTCACAAATCAACCCTCTACATCAACCACATCTATTTTCTCATCAAAATCCTTGGTATACAACAAAATTTCCTGTCCAATCCACCCTCCACCCTAGCCGTAATAAAGCAGTACAGTATGCTTATAGTGTTGAACTACAAAATGTTCCTACATTTCCCTCTTGTTCTACCTCACCTACATCATTGCAAAAAGATTGTGCGTTGTTGCAGCAAATCCATACGAAGATCAAGCAGACAAGATCAACAAGACACATGTAATATTTGATGACAAACGAACATTGGAACCAAAAATTGAACCATCCTTTACATCATTAGATATGAATCTCTTATACATTGAGGAAGATCCATTTACTAAGGATCTTCATGGTGTAACATCCATGAAAAATCAAGGGAACAAAGACTATATTGAAGCTTGGTTTCAATCTGCCATCGGTCTGCAACATCATTTCATACTTCACCAATTCCTGGCACCATCATTTCAAGGGAAGTTGATCTCTCCTATCCTAGCATTCATAAAGTTATATTTTTATGTTGGGAGTATGAGCATACTTGAGTCACTTCTTTGAAAGTGGCTCCATTGGAAATATGCATACACTTGAATAATTTTATATTTCGATGTAGAATAGTGTAGGATAGAGAAACATAATAAAACCATGCTTTTGTTTTTAGTTTTTATTTTTCAAATAAGTATTCTCTCTTCCTGCTTTTTTGTTGCGATCTGGAAGATTAGAAAGTGGAAAGATAAGGAATGGGTATGATATGTTTTCGGGAATTCTTTGGAATTGTTGACTATTTGAACACAGTCCTTAAATCATTTTTGTCTTCAATTTTCCAATTTCAATTTGTCTCAATTTGTTACGAATAAAAAATAATATCATGTAAACAAAATTATAGTAATTAAGGAAGGTGAATGAAGGATCCACGGGAAAAGGAGCCAATGATTATGGAACCCTTCAAGCTTGAACTTGGGCATGAATTTGTCAGATGCAACACCCAGCTGTGACTGATTACGGTTAGCTACACATCTAGCTGTGACTGATTATTGTTAGATGCAACATCCAGTTGTGACTGATTACTGTCAGCTGTAATAGTGAGCTGCAACACCCAACTGTGACTGATTACTGTTAGTTGTAATAGTGAGCTGCGATACCCAGCTGTGACTCATTACTGTAAGTTGTAACAGTCAACTGCAACACTCAGTTGTGACTATCGTATAGGTGAGAATTTATGAATTTGAGATATGTGTGTGTTTCACATGATGATATGTATTTACTTTTCATTTATATATAACACATCCATAAAAATACACATGCTTTATTTCAACATTATATCATTTTAAATATTTGTAGCTACGACTGCAACATACTGTGTAAGTCAATATAGGTGTTCAATACTTGAAATTATTTTGTATGGGTGTGTGATATATTTAAATTTACATCATTAAAAACATTCAAACCCATCACGATCACTTTTGGGGGGTCAAATTTCAATTATTAAATTTTTTGTGGCATTTTGGATTGAAATTTTTACTGAAACATAGTCAGGACAGTCTGTTTTTGGGAGACCAAATGGACTTATTTTTAAAACCTGTTTACATCCCAAGTATCCCTTTGAATCTAGTTTCCAAAACAATTTGAATTTTTAATATTGGGTATCAAACAGAAGATTTATGGCCAGAATATTAACAGGGTGTCAAGCAGGTAGCTTAGGAACAGAGCTGGGACAGTCAATTTTTGGAAACCAGGGACAAGGTTGATTATTCCATGTTTGGTTGATATTTGAGCTATAATAGTCATTGCAAACTCTTAGTGAGTTTATCTGATAAATGGGCCAGTTGTTAAAGATGAAATTTTTTGTTAAAATTTGAGAATCATTGAATGCTACATATATTGGTTTATATCTTCCAAGGCATTAGGGAATGAAAACATGTTAAGTTCGGGGCAGATGGATACTTTTCAACTAAGATAAAAACTCCTTCTTTCCATGAGGACATGAAAAATTATTCAGTTTGGGGGAGGAGCTACTATGCTTGTTGGTTTTCCATTCACATTCATATTTCTCATGCATGTTGTTCCTCACATAAAATGTTGAATTTGAATTGAGGATATCTCACAAACGGTGCATTGGATCCTCATGATGTTTGGACAGGAAGTGCATAATACCAAGATGAATGATCCTGGTACATTTCATCCCAATCCAATGTACGATTATCGAGAAAATGACCATAATCACCTATAGCCAATTTGCATTTTTCTCAAAATCCATGATGTGGGTTTCTCTGAGTTTTCATGTGGAGATGCATTAGAATGGTAATTACTTTCATGAAATTTTTTAGCCCAATCCACTTTGTATTTTGTGAAATATTGGTTCACGAAGTTTAGCTACAACACATTTTTATTCATGTTCATCTAGAAAAGTGAAGAAATTGAAATGATCATATCTTACAATTGGTATGTTGGATTCTCATGAGGTTTGGACAGGAAGTGCATAATACCAAGATGAACAAGTCTGGTAAGTTTCACCCCAATAAAATGTACAGGTTTCAAGAAAATTACCATAATAACCTACAACCAATGTGCATTTTTCTCAAAATCCGTGATGTGTGTATCTCTGATTTTTGGTGTATAGGTGCATTGGACTAGTATAAACCTGTCTGAAAAATTTCAGCCAAACCCAGTTTGTCGTTTGGGATAAAATGACTTCAAAAGGCTGCAACACCATAAAAATCTTGTATTTTTCCCGTTTCACGCAGCTTCAACACCGTAAATCTTTCATTTTCCCCATTTCTTGCAGCTACAACACCGTAAATTCTTTCCTTTTTCCCTTTCATGCAGCTGCAAAACCATAAAAATATTTTCTTTTTCCTGTTTCATGTAGCTACAACACCGTAAATCTTCCATTTTATCCCATTTCACACAGTTACAACACCATAAAAACATTGCCTTTTTCCCGTTTCGTGCAGCTGCAACACCGTAAAATTTTTCCCTATTTTCCCATTATAGGTAGCTGTGAATTCACCAAATTATCCGCTAAATTCAATGCTCTTTGGGCTGTGACTCTGCTAAAATATTTGCCAAATTTTTCGGTAAATTTAGCGATCTTTGGGCTGCGATTCCACCAAATTCTCCGCTAAAAAAAGCTATGACTTCGCCAATTTTTCTGCTAAATCCTCCGCTAAGTAGCTTCGACTCCGAAAATTTTTATATTAAATCATCCACTAAGAAGCTGTGACTCTGCCAATTTCATTTAAACTCTCCATTTTTTCTGGCCGCAACTGTGCAAATGGTAAAATTAAGGAACAAGTGAATGAGTTCTTCCAGTTGGATGCTACACAAGTATTGGGTTGCATGAGGACATTCAACACATTCAATTTGGGGGTGATGTTGGGCTACATAATTGTCCATTTTTTCATCACTTATCGACATATAATTCATCCATTTGTTTCCATTATCGCCCATTTATCATTCCATTTCCCATCCATTTGTTGTAACTATGCGTAAAACAACATATTACTTCCATTGATGTTTTAAGTGGTTAATGATGATTATTTTCCTTTATCTTCGATGAATTGAAGACTATTATGCATAATTTTACTAATGATGGTTTGTGGAGTGATTTTTGACATACAGGACACTCATAGCTAGTTGTTATAGCCTTAACTGAAAATGCATGCAAGATAACAACACCTTGATTCGTGTCTCGATTTTCGGGCAGATGGAAAAGAATATCGAAAATCCGAGACATGGGTTTTGTGCGTAACAGCCTCTTTTACCTGACTTGAAAGGACATTGCTAAACAAAGCCATGGTTTGTGATATACATGTGGTTGTTTGAGAGGTTATTTTCTATATTTACTATTGCGGCCGGTTCCAAAGTTGTTAGCAATTACAATTGTGTTTCAACTGTTACAGATCACAAGTTGGGGATTCACTTCCTCATTTCCATGAGATAATTTTATGTATAAATATATAATCAATCTCACTAAGAAAGGGGGGGGAGAGAAAGCAATGTTATGATGTAGAATTTGATCTAGATCTATTGTATAAATTCCACTCTGATAATACATGCTCGTAGTTTCTTAATTATGGAGTTGTATACTTTCATTGTGAAGATCCATCTTGGCTCAGTTGAGGAAGGGCCCTCTTCCCTGAGCAGATGCTGGTAGTGTTGATTGTGGGTGTTTTATTTATGGGGACTTCACTTAGTGAACCTCTCACATAGCACGTGCGATCATGGGATATTAAAAAATACCTTTAATTTCGAGAGATATTGACCCAATATATTTTTGTTGAAACCCCCTCCCAATACTTAAAACCTCCTCCCCAACCTTTTTACACCTCAATCCTTATAAACCAACCTACCCACCCCCACCTTAAACCCCTGATCCCCCCAATACCTACAATATATTGGTTTGATTTTTTATAATTTGAAAACCCACAATATCAACCAACGTGATAAGATATTGGTTAACAAGTGAAGCCCCCATGGTTTTATTTTATAGATTTGTTTATTTGTTAGATCATGCTTTCATTGATTAGATTTATCATAGTTGTTTTTATCATTTAATTCTTTCTTTCATTATATTTATTGTAGTTCTTTTCTTGTTAATTCATCTTGATAGATTATTGGCTAATATAGCATTTCTTCTAGGTTTGTGTAGTTACATCTTGCTTTGTAAGAGTTGATTTTTATTTCCATGTTTGAAGTGTGATTAGGCTTACAGTGTGATTTTACGAATAGGACAAGGGTTTAATTTATTTTCAAGAAGGTGTGATCTAGTTTATAATGAGTTTTGATTTCATACCAATAGATAACAGTGTTAGGTAGAAATTGTGCTTGCATAGATATTGCACGATATATTTGAAATAAAAGACTTCCCTGGGTTGACAATTTATGTTTAGTACTCGACATGTTAATTTTTAATTAACTTGCATATAGTGGGCCCAACATATTAGAAATTAAAAGAAAATACCACAGAAAATGAAGTAAATCAAGTTATAACAAATTTTAGTCTAAATGGAAGGGGGTTATTATTACAAAAAAGAAGATTTTATAAACCTAATTCAGAGGATATTAAATTAATTATTATGGACGAATTACATAAAAGACTTTATCCATGACATCGTGGATATAAAAAAATAGTTACCATGACAAGGAAGGATTTCTTCTGGCCTAATATGAAAAAGGAAGTAACAAAATATTTATCACATTGCATTGAATGCCAATGGGTAAAGGCTGAACATGCGCATCCAACCAGGTAGTTACAAGTGTTACCTATTCTAGAATGGAAATATGAAATTATTAATATAGATTTCATAAGTAGGTTACGTAAAAATGTTAAGAAACACGATTCAATCATGATCGTGATAGATAACTGAGCAAGGAAGCTCACTTTATTCTAGTAATGTATACATATAAGACTATTAATAATGCTGATATATTTATGCAAGAATTTTTCAGGTTGCATGGTGTACCTAAGATAGTAATATAGGACAAAGATGAAAAATTTACCAAAACGTCTTGGAAGGATTTATTTAAAAACCTGACCAATCTATGTAAAGCTAGGTGGCACGACATGGGACCTACTTATTCTATCCATCGACTTTCATTAGAATTGGCAAGTTCCCTTTCAAGCACCTTATCTGGGGTTTAAGTGGATTGACTAATACAAGTAAGCTAGATGGATTTTTGGGGAATCATGCTCCTGTGTTGCTTGTAGCTTAGCGGTCCACTGGGTTTTTTTCCAGTTCCAAGTGTATTCTTGGATAGTTATAGCAGCCCATAGGTGCAATATGTACCTTGTGGGAACAGCCGAAAACGTGGACATAGTCTTTTAAGACAATGGTGATTTAGTCCATGGTCCATTGGATGTTCGATGCAAGGCCAAAAATTTGAACACATTGCCCAAAACGTTCTCGTCCTTCACTTTAGGGCATGTCCCTCAGTGTGGTCAGTACTTAATACTGTCGAGAAACAAAGCTTGCACTTGTTCACTTATTGCAATGGTTCACCAGGGCCTCTTTCCTCCTCCATTTTCTGCTCACTTATGAATCAGGGGCTACTAGACCACCTACAAATGGGGAGAGAGTCGACTAAGCATCTCATCCATTGGTGGGAATTTTTCCCTGGATAAATTGATAATCCTCATTCATATGCTTAACGATCGTCATTAGAGGAAATTTAAACTCAAAATAGGAATTTTAACCCAAATTCAAATTCCATATCATCATGTGTTAGCCAATGAAATTACTTTAAATTTGAAATACTTATAGGTCTTAAAAAAAATTTAATATAAATTTGGGGATAGGTATCATAAAAAACCTACTTTTTTGTTCATATTTTCAACATATCTCCCTGTGTTTTTACTCAAATTTCGATTGAGAGAGCTCATTGGATATGGAATTAAATTCCTCATCCAACGAGTACCCACTCGACATACTTTTTATGGACCTCGCTACTCAAAAAATAAGAAATATATGAAAAACGTGATGATAATATCATCATCCAATTTTTTCACGTATTTCTTGTTTTTGGGTTGCAAAAAGTATGCAGAGTGGGTACTCGTTAAATGGGGAATTTATTTTTGCATCCAACGAGCTCTCTCGATCGAAATTTGAGTAAAAACACAGAGAGATATGTCGAAAATATGAACAAAAAAGTTTTTTTTATTTTCTTCCCCTAAAATTAATAAATTTTATTTTATAATTTTTACTATTATTTTATTATTTTCCTTAGGAGGCCCATTTTGAGTTGAAATTTCCTCTAATGGTAGTGGAGATAAAAGGTGGAATAAGATCAATGATTGAAGAATATTCCACTGATAAAAGATCAAGAAGGATAAAAAGAGAGCCGATATGCAAAATTAGAAACTAATCGCTAAGAACGAGATCGGGATGAACGGACGAGGTTGATCATAGAAGCAGATCAATAAATGCCATTTATTTCGCAGGGAGAACTAGACTGAATTAATAAAGTCCCAATCTGCGCAAAGTTTGAATAAAATCCACTTTATGATATTTGGGGTCCACTGTCGATCTAGATCTAATGGTCCTCATGTATTTCATAGATTCAACTAGAAAGTGAGTTAACATTCTGAATGGGAGTGAAATTTTCATTGAGAAATAGTTTAGTAATAATGTGGATGGTCCAGATCAGTTAAGAGAAATTACGAAATCCAATCTTAAGAATATCGACAATGGTGGATGATTTCCAAACAAAGAAAATAGGAGATCCACAAATCCACATCTGATCGTAGATCAATGGTTAGGATTGAATCCACAAGGAGATATACGGCAGGGAATGATTTCTACACAAATAAAAGGGAATATCCACAAATCTGCATTAGATCATATATCGATGGACATAAGTGAACCATCGGTCCATAAGAAAAGCAGAAGGAAGAAAGCAGAAGATGAGAAATCAAGGTCTAGAGTAATATGGGTTTCCTCAACCTGAAGTCAGGAAGGCGAAAAGACAAAGGTGAAAAGTGAAAGGTGGAGAATTGTGAAAGAAACATTCGAGTTTTTGAGAACTCGTATTCTACATCCCGCGATCCAGAAGATCGATGGTCAGGAGACATTTGTAAAAGATAAACGGTGAGATAATATTGGTTCAGAAAGTGGAAATCAGGAAATGATATTTGGAAAAATTCAAATATTCAATATCTGATTTCCACCTCATATCAACAGTCTCGAAAATATTGAAGGAGATCAATAGTGCGGAATGGTTGAAGTGGAAAGCTAAGTGTGGAAATACACTTTGAGAAATGTCACAGTTAGGTGATCCTCAGACTAGGAGATCAACTATCACGAAGATCTTGAAGGAGATCAATGGTCATGAATAGCTTGAAGTATATCAATGGTGTTGAATGATTGAGGCGGAAATCTAAGTGCAGCAATACGTTTTGAGAAATGTCATAGTTAGGCAATCTGCATATCACATCTTATATTAGATCCATGGTTTGGAAAAAGTTGATATTAAATCAATGGCTCATGATGTTTACAGAGATGGAGAATGGATAAGGCCATGACTTGAGGATTAAATTGTATTTCAATGAAGACGAATGATCGAAGAATGAAATGACGCAATGGTGAAGAGATGCATCCATAGGAAAACGTGAAGGTATTTATACAAAAAAGGATGAGTGAGAGAAATTGTCTCTAGGGTCCAGATCATAAAAGAAGGAGTAGAGACAAGTGGGTGAGATAGATATTGAAGGTTAAATAAATATAGAAGATTATTTAAAACATATCAGGGTGGTAGGGTGGTGCTAGCGAAGGAAACAGGCTTGCCGGGGGTTGTAGCCTCCTTCTAGTAGTAGCTGGTAAATAGGGTGTAGAAGCATCCTGTCAATTGTAGTTGAAAAAAAAAGGGGGCCATAGCCTCCTTCCAGTGGTAGCTAGTAAATAGGGTGTCATAGCATCCTTTCAGTAGCAACTGATAAACCAGGGGGCCGTAGCCTCCTTCTAGTAGTATCTATTAAATAGGGCGTCCTAGCATCCTTTTAGTAGCAACTGATAAACCAGGGGGTTGTAGCCTCCTTCCTGTATATGCTGGAAAATAGGGTGTAATACCATTCTCATGTATATAAGAAGGAAAAACTATTTGTAAATAAATTTTTTGCAGTAATCGGAAGTATTGGTGGTTCACCCAATTGGCATTCCACGATAAAAATATGTGTTTTGTGTAGATATTTTGGATTATATGTTTTGATTAGAATTTAATAAGTGGTTAAAATGGTAAAAATTTTACAATACTGATTCACTCCCCCTCTCAGTATTGACCATTCTTCCAACAGTACTAGCAAATATTGCATCTTTAATTTATATAGTTCAAAATTATTTTTACCATTAAAATTTTCAATTTCAAACATTGTTGTAGACATTGTTGATATATATATATATATATATATATATATATATATATATATACGTAAAAACAATTAACAAGAAATAATAGAAATGTTTACACCATTTGTTGAATTGTTGTAACAAAATAAATATACTCTAGTTAGGCTCACTCTGCTTCAGCAATGACTTGAAGAAATAAAGACTATCTTTATAGATGCTGCAAACTCTAGCGATGACTAGGAATGAATTCCTCTAAAAATGACCCGACAACTTCTTCTCCAAGTGGCTCTTCTTATGATCAACAATGCTCTTCGTTATGGTCTCCTCACAAACTATTCAACAATGAGCTCTTTCTTCTCATGGCTTCATCCACGCGCAGAGATGGGAAAATTTCCTCTTCACTATGTGCAGCTCCTAGGATCTTCTCCTCAGTTCATTCCTTCATTACCTCTCCACCGTAGGAAGAATTCCTCCACACGCAGCACTCTTCACCGCAGGATCTCACCTCCTCCTTTTCAAACTCCTCTCTTCATCACGGGTCCTCACCTCCTCTAGTACAAGATCCTCCATTCACTGTGGGATCATTCACGATCTGGTAGTAGAATTCCTCCATGACCTCACCTCTCCATCAACTCCTTAAATATAGACGATTTTTTCACAAGAATACTATGGGAAGCCTCCGGTACAGATCCCTTCACCATGCAAACTGCTCAAGAACCAAATAACATCCATGATCTCTGATCATAGGATTCAGTTCTCTGGCAGCGATGATTAGCAGGCTCACCTCTCTATCAGCTCAGGTGACGACTCTCTTCATCAAGTGGACGCTGTCTCAACATCATCCACCTCTACGCTCTCTTCTACATACTCAACGATGGATGGTTCACATTAAAGACATATTACTCAAAGAGATACCGAAGTAACACGAAATATTTGAAGCTCATTAATTAAGAAACAACTTAACACCAAAGTATTGAAGCTTGATGCACTATATACTTCATATACTTTATGAAATAATTTGCATGAGTGAAACACCTGTATACAGTTATGAAAAACTTCCAGTAAACACATTAGTTTAGTTTTTATTATAAACACCTTTTAAATTTTGAGAGACTAACAAAACATGAACTGTGTTCACTCTTGGAAATCGATGTAAAACATTGTGCCTTTTAGAATTCCATAACCCTGAATAGTGTTAAACATTATAAAAGAAAGAGATGAAGCATAAAATTGTGGAACACAATGGGCATAGTGATTTCCTTCTCATTATTAGACTAAGTATAAATATAAAACACATCATAAAAATACTATATGTGAATACCATAGGTCAGCAAATACCATGGGTCACCTAACCAAATAATTGACTACATGTGAGATTACATTTTCCAACACACCCCCTTAATATCAACTCGTAGTACATATTCAACACTGTCTACGCCAAAAGATGCTTGTTTGTCTATGTATTAGAAAGGCTTACATTTCAATTAAAAAACATCATCTTCACTTTCTTCCTTGAAGTGTACTTGGACTTCTTCTTCCTTGTCTCTGGATTTTGATGGTAAGTAGTTGTTCTTGTTCAGCTTCTGGAACATAATGCAAGTCTTTTTGTTCTATTTCAACATGATTTTTATGGGTGTCATCTTTACTTGCACACTTAACAATTTTGTTAGAAAAAATATGACCATATTTCATCTTTTCTTGGAGAGCATTCACATCTTTGTGTTGCTCATCAATGCTAGCTATTTTATTATTGAATTATTCATTTTGTACCCACTGTGCATCCTTCATTGCTTCTTCAAAAATAGTGGGGCGAGAAGAAAACAAAACATACTATAGACTCTCATCACTAACATCAGTCTGCTCATAGATCTCCCTCAAAGTTTTGGTTTTCTTATTTTAAGGTGGATTGTCTATTATTGTTCCTTTTGTGTTGCTATCAACTGTTTGTTACTCAGTTTGAGCAACTGTTGCAGCTTTTATGCTGCTATCAATTATCTATTGCTCAGAGAGACAATCAATCACATCACTGAGTACTACTACATTGACACGTTTGTTTTCAATGCCAAACATCACTGTATCAACATTAACAACCACATAAACAAAATCTTCTTGAATGTATTCCACTTCACTGTGGGAGCATGACTTTCAAAGTCATCTTCTTCTACAATTGGATCTTCACTAAATACTTCTTTTAGTATATTCCATGCTCTTTTTGGAGTATGAGCTTCTAGAATATAATAAACTAGTTAATAGTCTGTATTGTCTTCTATGAGACATAAGGCAACAACTTGCCTTCTCTTTTTTGGAATTCAGTCAAAGCTTTAAATGAATCTAGATCTCTAGGATCTTCTTCAACTACTAAATGCTAGAATTCTTGTAACTTTAAGAAATTACTTACTTTGACTACCAATATATCATAATCATCTCTATCAAATTTTTTCCATAACCCTTTTGGTGTTAACATATTTCTGACCTCTTCAACTTCTTCTGGTAGTTCTTCTCATAGCTCCATCTTTAAGAATGGATCTTCTTTGATTTTCTTAGATATTCTACAATATTCTTGGCTAGATCACAACCTCCAATAAGATCAGATCTATGTGTGTGTGTGATTTCCAGTATGTGAAAATGATTACACAAGATAATAAGGAATGGATCAAGGCATGCGCTTTGTACCATGTTAAAGATTACAGAAGACAGAGATGAAGCATAAAATGGTGGAACGCAATGGAATAGTGATTTCTTTCACATTATTTGAATGAGCTTAAATAGAAAATACATCATAACAATAGTATGGATAAATACCATACGACAACAAAAACCCTGGGTCACCTAATGGACTAATTAACTACTAATTAACTACAAAGGAGATTACATTTTTCAACAAATATGACCATGACTACCTCTTCAAAATTTGGTTCTTCATAGTTTTTATCAATGCTCCGTCTCATTAAAATTTGAGCGGATTAGAACTTAACTAGTGTATACACTTTCAAAATAAACATGCCTCGAAAGTGGTGAAATGAATCTTCAAGATATCTGCGGTCATCCAATGCCGTGGAATAATTAATTCCAACACGAATTCTATCTAATTTGATAATAGGTTTTACAAACTTGAAATATAACTTGAAATTTACACCCTCCACTCACAAATTAATTTGGGTCTGGGAGCATCTGGATCCGTCATTAACTTGAAATTTACACCCTCCACTCGCAAATTCAACCCATGCGAGCAGTATTGTGCGCTGCATATAAATGTATAGACAAACAATCAACCCATAAGCAATGGGATCGAAATCACCTTCCATTGAAATTAGATAGAAATAACTTCTATTCGATTCTTATTAAATTAATTGAAACTATCCAAATAACCTCTAAAATAACTCAAAAGATTGAATTTATTTATGAAACTATTGAATTTACTTGTGATTGAAACACTTCAAAACCAGCTCTAGGTTTTATTTAGCGTGCATAGTTTTCTTAAAGTTGGTCAATATCATCTCTCCATTTATGCATACGAATTAAATAAAATAAAATTATCAAACTCCACTCCACCATGACATTTGAAATAATATTTATTCTGTTTTACTTCTACTTCTTCATTTTTACTAATTTAATGGTCATCATTCAATTCTGTTATGTAATCTATTATTAAATTTAAATCAAACATTTTTATATTTTTATTTTAAAATTAAAATGTAAATATAATATTATATCACTTAAATAATATAAAATATTATTACTACTTTTTGTCATTAAAAAATTAATAATATATCACTTAAATAATATTATATTACATTTTTATGGTGAGGATTGTGGGATTCTTTTCTAAAGATATCTCATGATTTAGAGAGAACCCTGAAAATAAAATTCGGAGGGATTATATCCTCAGGGGGCGTTAAAGTGAAAAAATTCTAATTGGTATCAAAAAATTGAATTGGTATCTAATGTTGAAGTATGCTGAAAGCTATATTCATTAAAAACAATAGATTATCAAGTTTAAATGATATGATTGATGTATGGTTGACATAGATTAAGTGTAAGACCTAGGAAGTAACATGAGAACAACAAAATGTGTGATTCATAAAAACCATGATGTTTGCAATCAAATAGAAGATAAAGTTTTCATGTTCACTTAGAATTTGAAGTCACGACACATAAAAATTGTTCACAATGGAAGAAAACTCAAGTCTGATCTGAAAAATAAAAAATCCAGTCTATTAAAAAGTGTCCGGATGAATAAAAATAAGAGTGAATATTGTGAAGGAAAAATGGGTATTTTAAAAATATATTTATCGGTGTAGGGAATTTCTTTCTAAATTTGTCTATCAAATTGTAGCAAAGCTTGCTGTTATCTCAGACCAAGGATTATGTGAAGTCCTCTTAAGAAGAGCAAGTTACATAATACAGTTTTCTTTAAAAAAAAGTGTAATGTTGAGTGTAAACTCTGTCTCAAAGATGTTGCAAAGGAGAGGAAATACAGTGACATGGGGAGTCCATGAATATATCATTCAAGTTATCATTCAATAACCTGTTGCAAGAAAGATAATGTTAAGATAAATGATAATGCATTGATTAGTATCAAGTCCAGTTGACAAAGGGGAGATATGATAACAGCGGGAGTTGTCAGAAAGAAAAAAGATAGGAAATCCTATATCAAAATAGGTACAAGAATGGTATAATAGGTTATCCTTTGTCATTGTTGTCAAAGGGGGAGAATGTTTAGATGTTGCCATCAATGCCAAAGGAGGACATTGTTGAGTATATAGTTGTCACTGATGTCAGAGGTATTCATGAATGATGAAGGAATAACAAATAGATATGGTAGCAGGAGGAGTTCAGTAATGAAAAGAGGAATAATCAAGGATATGATGACATGACAAACTCAGTGAAAGACAAAGGTAGTGATGACATAGATGATGATATGAGATATGACGACATTACATGGCATGGATGATGTTATGACAGATATGATGGCATGTTATGGCATAGTTTACGATGTGGCATGAATTTGAAACCATTGTTTCATTATGAAATCATTCTGGAGAAATATGGAAAATTGGTGAAAATCAGGAAGTTGACCAAGTATGGAATAAATAATCAAAACTAGTCCAATAGGGTCTAATAAAATTCCCTCCATAATTCATGGCTTGACTAAAATTCCTACACCATGGTACCAGGACATAGCTTTTTATAGTGGCTATCTATTCATCGTCTCAGTTTTCCTTCATCGCTTTTGAGGAGAAATTTATAGATCTTACAAAATAGGGGTTTATGCTAAAGAAAGTAAAAACGGCTAAGTAGCCTCATAAATATGCCCGCCCTAAATTATGGGTTAGAGTAAATTCCTGCAACACATAGGGTTTTTCATAGTGAAAGAAGACATAGATTGATTGATCGATCACTCTAAGGATCAATGATGAACCTGTAGGCCCAAGTTTGTGCAGGTATTAATGTTTGAGATTGTGGCAAGAGAAAATCTACGACTATGGTTGAATTTTGCAAGTTAGAGTTTCGAATGCGATCAATTGATAATCCTCATTCATATGCTTGACGATCATCAGTAGAGGAAATTTCAACTCAAAATGGGCGTTTTAACCCAAATTCAAATTCCATGTCATCATGTGTTAGCCAATGAAATTGCTTTAAATTTGAAATATTGTATAGGTCTTAAACAATTTTTTAATATAAATTTGGGAATAGGTATCATAAAAAAAACTACATTTTTGTTTCTATTTTCGACATATTGTCATGTGTTTTTACTCAAATTTCGATTAAGAGAGCCCGTTCGATGCAGAATTAAATTCCCCATCCAACGAGTACCCACTCAACATACTTTTTATGGACCCCACTACCCCAAAAACAAGAAATACTTGAAAACACATGATGATGGTGTCATCATCACATTTTTCAGGTATTTCGTGTTATTGGGGTAGTGGGGTTCGTAAAAATATGTCGAGTGGGTACTCGTTGGATACATAATTTATTTCTGTATCCAACGAGCTCTCTCAATCAAAATTTGAGTAAAAACACATGGAGATATGTTGAAAATACGAACAAAAAAAAGTAGTTTGTTTTTTCTTCCCCCAAAAATAAAAAAATTTATTTTATTATTTTAACTATTATTTTATTATTGTCCTTAGGAGGCCCATTTTGATTTGAAATTTACTCTAATGGAGGTGGAGATTAAAGGTGGAATAAGATCAATGACTGAAGAATATTTCGCTGATAAAAGAGCAAGGAGGATAAAAAGAGAGTCGGGATGCAAAATAAAAAACTAATCACCAAGAAGGAGATTGAGATCAATGGATGGGGTTGATGATAGAAGAAGATCAATGGATGCCAATTATTTTCAAACGAGAACTAGCGTGGATTAATAAAATACTAATCAACACAAAATTTGAATAAAATACACTATATGATATTTGGGTTCCATCGTTGATCTAGATCTAACAATTCTAATGGATTTCACAGATTCTACTAGAAGGTGAGTTAACGTTTTGGATGGGAGAGAATTTTTTATTGAGAAATAGTTTAATAACAACATGGACGGTTAAGATCAGTCAAGAGAAATTATGAAAGCCGATCTTAAGAATATCGACGACGGTGGATGATTTCCGCACAAAGAAAATGGGAGATCCACAAATCCACATCTGATCATAGATTAATGGTTAGGATTGAATGCACAAGGAAATATACGACGGGGAATCATTTATGCACAAATAAAAGGGGATATCCACAAATGTGCATTATATCGTATATCGATGGACATAAGTGAACCCATAAAGAAATCAACGGTTCATAAGAAAAGCAGAATGTGGAAAGCGGAAGACAAGAAATCAAGGTCTAGAGTAATATGGGTTTCCGCAACCCGAAGTCTAGAAGGCAGAAAGACGAAGCTGAAAAGTGAAAGGAAGAGAATTGTGAAAGAAACATTTGAGTTTTTTACATCCCATATTATACATCCTGCGATACAGAAGATCAATGGTGTGGAAATATTGGTTCAGAAAGTGGAAATCAGGAAATGTATTTGGAAAAATTCACATATCTTATATATGATTTCCACCTCATATCGATGGTCACAAAAAAGATTGAAGAAGATCAATAGTGTAGAATGGTTGAAGTGGAAATATAAGTGCGGAAATACACTTTGAGAAATGTCATAGTTAGGCGATCCTCAGTTTGGGAGGTCAATGATCACGAAGAGCTTGAAGGAGATCAACGGTCACAAAGATCTTGAAGCAGATGTGTGTAATGGTTGAGGCAGAAAGCTAAGTGTGGAAAGACATTTTGAGAAATTTCTTAGTTAGGAAATCTCCATATCGCATCTTATATTAGATCTATGGTTAGGAGAAATATGATATAAAATAAACGGCTCAGGATGTTTGCGGAGATGGAGAATCTAGAAGGTCAAAACTTGAGGATTAAATACTAAATCGATGAAGAGGAACGATTGGAGAATGAAATGACGCAATGGTGAGGAGATGCATCCATAGGAAAACATGAAGGTATTTATACATAGAAGGATGAGTGAGAAAAATTGTCTCTAGGGTCCAAATCATAAAAGAAGGAGCAGAGACCAGTGGGTGAGACAGATATTGAAGGGTAAATAAATCTAGAAGATTACTGAAAACATATCAGGGTGGTAGGATGGCTTTAGGGAAGGAAATAGGCATGCAGGGGGTTGTAGCCTCCTTCTACTGGTATCTAGTAAATAGGGTCTAGAAGCATTCTTTCAATTGTAGATGATAAAAACAAGGGGTCCTATCCTCCTTCCAATGGTAACAAGTAAATAGGGCGTCGTAGAATCCCTTTAGTCGCAACTGATAAACCAGGGGGTCATAGCCTCCTTCCAACAGTAGTTTCTAAATAGGGCATTGTAGCATCCTTTCAGTAGCAAATGATAAACTAGAGGGTCGTAACCTCCTTCTAGTGTATGCTGGTAATTAGGGTGTAATTCCATCCTCGTATGTAGAAGAAGGAAAAACTATTTGTAAATAATAATTTTGTAGTAATCGGAAGTATTGGTGGTTAACCCAATTGGGGTTCCATGATAAAAATATGTGTTTTGTGTAGATATTTTGGATTATATGTTTTGATTAGAATTTAATAATTGGTTAAAATAGTAAAAAATTAATAATAATGACTCACCCTGCTCTCTCAGTATTGGCCATTATTCCAGCAGTAATAGCGAATCTTGCATTTTTAATTTATATAGTTCAAAAGTATTTTTACCATTAAACTTTTCAATTTCAAATGAAAATTAACATTGTTGATTTGCTATTACATTGTTCTAGACATTGTTGATATATATATATATATATATATATATATATA